>CM038678.1:47597620-48171641 GCA_021605205.1 Aegilops longissima | reverse complement strand
AATTCTTTTGACATCGCTAGTTAGAAGTTTCAAAAAAAATCAGCGAGTGCTGAAATATTTTGGCATCGCTAGTTAGAAGGTTTAGATTTTTTTAACATCGCTAGTTAGAAGTTTCAGAACAAAGTTCAGCGAGTGTTGGAATATTTTGGCCGAAATTCAGTGAGGCTGAAATATTTTGGCTGAAAGGCAAATATTGCAGTGAGTGCTGAAATGAATGAAGTTCAGTTATTTCATCGAAATCTCACCGAAGTGAAAACCATGGTGTCGTGCCATCTTGAGTAGCACCAGACATGATTCAGTATTATTAACAAAATTTGGTCTCACATATACGAGGAAAAAAGGTATGAGCATGGGCATGCAAGATCGGATGGGCAATAAAATATCTTCACAAGAGAGTAAAATACTTCACGTGTGAAGACTCAATCTTAGTTGACTTTAGAACCAGTTTTCATCCTAAAAGAGGTCCAGTGAACTACTTATAAGCAATAATAAAAGCGGTCCCGTTCTTTTGGCTGATTTTCAAAGAAACAGGAACGGTATCTTGAAGGAAATATGCCCTAGAGGCAATAATAAAGTTATTATTTATTTCCTTATATCATGATAAATGTTTATTATTCATGCTAGAATTGTATTGTAGCGACCTGACCCAAAATCGGTCAAATCTCTGTGTCTGTACCATCCCAAGATCATGCTGGTACTCACAGTACATCGATGAAATAATCAAAGTTCAATCACACCTGAATTTATTACACGATTCTCATATAGAGTCTTTATTACAATAGAATAAATTCGGCCAAAGGCCAACTCATGAGAAATAAACTACTAAAGCTGCGGAAGCGTAGAAGAATAACGAGTCCATCCGACTCCAAAGGGCAATCGCCAAGCGCGGAGCGTAGCCTCACTCTTGATCGGAATAAATCTCTGCAACATAAGACGTTGTAGCCGTGTAGGTCAGCTTTTTGAATAAGCTGGCAAGTCATGAAGAGAGAATAACAATAATAAAATTACTAACACTATATGCATTTTTGGCTGTGGGGCTCTAAGTTTCATCATTTTTAAAAGCCAATTTTTCCCTACTACAAGTGGACTTGCTTGCAAATTACTACAAATTGTTGGTAGTTATTGAGATGGTTCCGCCAACCAATGTCTCATTCCCAAATTATTAAGTCATAACCCCTCAAATTAATTTATTAGTTTTAGTGTTGAGATTTCGAATACTTGCAAGTTCCAGCTGCTCAAATTGTCCGTGAATCGGGACACGGCTAATCGATTAGATCTTTAACTCGCAGAGGTTTGTGCACTTTACCCGCAAGAATCATTCCTCCTTTTAAGTCTTCACACTTCATGGTGTTTGAAGACGGATGAATGAAACAGGTCTTCCAAGAGTTCTTCGGCCACCGCCGTACCCATCCAATCCTACCGTTCTTCTACATCTCGTAGTACCGCCCAGCCAGCGCCACAACTAGGGTTGACCCAGCCAGAGCCCATAATGGCTTGCGGCTGCATGTAAGCTTCCGGTCAATGGGGCATCCATCCGTCTCTTCGTGGCTGGGTGAATCTTTCCGCAAGATGTCATGGCACTTCTCCATGCATCCCGGCCAACCACTGGGTTCTCCAGGGTGCCCGTCAACCGTCCTCCACCCAGTAGTGAATTCCGAAGTCCATCTTGATCTTGAAGTTCATGGGGTTGTCATCATCTTGACTCTCACATCTTACTTATGAATTTCACTCAACCAAACCCGTCTACGAGCATAGCAAAATTAAACTACTACGTCCCGGGTCATGGTAACAAGGGGAATTGGTTCATCCTACCACATGATACTACTCAAGAACAATAACTTCAGAATTTCAACTACTGCATGCATGGTGGGGAGGTATAACTCTAATGCAATAAAAATCATAGGTATTGAAAATAACATGATCAATGACTTGCCTTGCTGACGATCCTCGTGAGCTAGGGATTCGTAGTAGCAAGCTTCGCACTCCGGAAACTCTACCGATACAAACAATAATCACGATAAGCATATAGCATATGATCACTTAACACAATATCATAGTAACATAACACACCAAAACAAACGAATCAAAAACCCAAAGAAAACTCAAGAAATCCAACTCAAAGTTTTCCTACTTCAAACAACAACTAGCAATAGTTTTACATAACAAAAAATTTCTTAACATAACCTAAGCATGGATTTATGTTAACTTAACAGAAAAGAATGCATTAAGCAACTAGGAGCAAAAATAATTAACTTAAAAGCTATTATAAAACTCCTATTAGGCCTAATTCAAATTTTAGTAAGAAAAATAAAATAAAAGTTTTATTTATTATAAATAAAAGTTCATCCTCTAAGGTGACAGAAACTAACCTAGAATAATCAATCACATGTGAAAAATAAATTTATTTGCTAATTGAAATAATAGGAAAAACAGTAGCTAGTTAATTAATTAAGAATAACAAGATTCTGCTAGAAACTATTTTTTATTAATCCTAAAATACCCAAATTAATTCCTACGGTTAGGCAATGTCAAAATAAAGTTGGGACAAAAGAATAATTTTCCTAGCTCATTTTATAACAGATTTACTATTATGTCTAAATTTAAAATAAAGCAATTATAAATAATTTTAACATAGATAAATATATTTTCTACAGAAACTATAAGAAATTTGCAAACCAATAAAAAAAGAATCACTTAAAAATATTAAGTAAAATAAAAGTTATGAATTTTTCAAATCTGGAACTATTCTGTTAAAACAGAAAAACGAAAATAAAGAAAAACGGCTAAATGGGCCTAACTAACGACATGTGCGTAATATAACTAAACGGCCCTAGGGTTAAACGAGTCGGGCCGGTAAAAAATAAAAAAAAAACCCTAACTTAAACTAAACCGGAACGAACCGGAGTAAAAACCCGGTCTTATTTAAATGACCGTACCCCTTCGGGGGTTCTAATCCTAGCCGTCGAGATAGATCGGACGGGGAGGTAACTCCGGCTTACACGGACGTCCGACGGCGGCGGCAGTCGGCGGCGAAAAGGCGGGTCTCTCGGTGGTCGGGAAGTCGGCGGAGGGCTCCGGCGGGTGCGGCGCGACGAGGGGGAGCGTCTGGTGGAGTGGGTGGAGCTCGGGGTGGGCTAGGGCGTCGGCGGCGAGGTAAATGGCGGCGGCGGGGTTCGGCAACTCCGGTGAGTCTGTGGAGAGAGAGGATCCGTGTGGGGCGAGGGGGAATGGGGTGCGGGGAGGGTATATAGGGCGGGGCCTCATCTTGGGCGAGGGGCAATCGGGAGGATCGAATCCCGGATCCTTCGGGATCCGGTGTGGCGGCGTGGTGGTGGCGTGGGCGAGGGGTTGATGATGGGTGGGGGCCCTCCTGGCAGTGGGAAGAGGGGAGGGGCTCGGTCGGTTGGCCGACCGGAGGGGTTTCGGCGAGGGGGCTGGCTGGCTGGCTGGCTGGCTCGGTTGTTGGGCAGTTGATTGGTGGGCCGGGTGGGTCGCCAGTCTTGGCTGGGCAGTTGGGCTGGTTGGTTGGCGTGGGTATTTTTTTCTTCTTTTTCTAATTTATTTTAAAAAAACAAAAACAGAGATAATATATAAACTATAAATATTTTATATAGGACATATATATATCAAAATGATCAGGGAATATTCCTATCATTTGAACATTTTCGAGGGCAAAATCCAAAGTTTATAAAAATCATTTTTCCAAAATTCAAATAAACTCAAATTTGAATTCAAAACTTTTGGCATTGTTTTCCTCTGATATTTTTGGAGTGTCATGTTTACTCCTCTCATACTTTTGCTCAAGTATTTATCAGGCATAGTTTTTGAAATGATTCCCACTTGCCACAGTTTGAATTCAAATTCCAAAACTCAAAATCTTCTGAAACTCCAAATGGCACTCAAATTCAAACAGAATGCATAGATGCTTAGCTATAATTGTAAAACATTCCAAATAGGAAATTTGGGATGTTACAAACCTACCCACCTTAAGATGAATCTCGCCCTCGAGATTCGGGTTGGCTAGCAAATAGGTGCGGGTGGTCTCAAGAAGGTCTTCTTGGCGCTCTGTGTGGCTTCTTCCTCGGAGTGATGACTCCACAGCACCTTGCAAAACTTGATGATCTTGCTGCGGGTGACTCTGGTCGCAGTCTCGAGAATTCGGACGGGTTTCTCCTTATAAGTCAGATCACTGTCAAGCTGTATGGCCTCTAGGGGCACTGTGTCTCTCAACGGAATATCGGCCATGTCGGCATGACATTTCTTCAGCTGAGAAACATGGAAGACATCATGAACTCCGGACAATCCTTCCGGCAATTCCAACTTGTAAGCAACTTCTCCACGACGTTCGAGGATTTTGTAGGGGCCAATGAATCGGGTGCTAACTTTCCTTTGACACCAAACCTCTTGATTCCACGAAGTGAGACACACGAAGATATGCTCGGTCTCCGCTTCGTAAGTTACTTCCTTGCGTTCATCGTCGGCATAACTCTTCCGTCTCGATTGTGCTATCTTGAGTCTATCCCAAATCAGCTTGACTTTCTCTTCGAATCTCGATAAGGTCGGAACGAAAAGTGATCGATCTCCAACACCATCCCACAAAGAATGGTGTTCGCACCTCCTTCCGTATAGAGCTTGAAAGGGGCCATCTTCGATTGGATTGATAATTGTTGTTGTATGAGAACTCTGCGATGGCAAATTATCATCCCAGCTAGACCCATAGTCTAGCACACAAGCTCTCAACATGTCCTCCAGGATCTGGTTGACTCTCTCGGTCTGTCCATCATGCTCATGGATGAAAAGCTGATCAATTCCAGCCTCGCACCCAAAGTTTCATGCAACTGATTCCAAAACTTTGAGGTAAACTGTGTTCCTCTATCGACACGATACTCCTCGGAACTCCATGCGCATAAACGATCCTGGTCATGTATATCTTGGCCAACTTAGCACTGGTATAGGTAGTCTTCACGGAATGAAGTGAGCTACCTTGGTCAAACGATCATCCACTACCCAGATAGAATCATAACCTGAACGGGTCCTGGGTAATCCTGTGATAAAATCCATTCCAAGTTTTTCCCATTTCCAATCGGGAATCGGCAAAGGTTGAAGTAACCCTGCTGGCTTCGATGTTCGCCTTTAATCGTTGACAAACATCGCATACCGCTATGTACTCGGCAATATCCTTCTTCATACCTGTCCACCAGAAACTTTCCTTCAAATCGAGATACATCTTGGTGTTACCGGGGTGGATCGAGTACGGTGAGTCATGAGCCTCCTGAAGAATTAGCTTCTTGAGTTCAGGATCATTGGGCACATAAATACGATCCTCGAACCATATAGCTCCGTGTTCATCCTTACGGAATCCTTTAGCTTTTCCTTCATTCATCTTCGCTTTATCTCATCAATTTCCTTGTCCGACTTACGGGCTTCACGAATCCTTTCGCCAAAGTGGACTGAACTTCCAGAGTTGCAACATATCCTCTCGAACTATCTCGATCGGAGATCTCGAGGTCATCGACTAACTCTGGGGTAATCCTCCTGCTGTAAGAGTATTCACATAACTCTTACGGCTCAAAGCATCTGCTACAACATTAGCCTTACAGGTGGTAATGCAATCTCATGTCGTAGTCCTTGATTAACTCTAGCCATCTCCTCCGCTCGAGGTTCAACTCTTCTGCGTGAAAATATACTTCAAACTCTTGTGATCTGTAAACATCACAACGGTTTCCGATGAGGAAAAGTCTCTGTGTCTTGAGTGCATGCACTACGGCTGCTAACTCCAAATCATGTGTGGCATAATTCATCTCGTGAGGTCGAGCTGTCCGGAGGTATAAGCTACAACTTTTCCTTCCTGCATGAGTACTCCTCCGAGTCCACGACGAGAAGCGTCACAATATACTGGTAATCCTTGTGTATGTCCGCAAAATCAGCCTTTGGGCTGTAACCAACCGCTTCTTCAATTCCTGAAAACTGGCTTCACAATCCTCGGTCCAAATGTACTTGGCTTCCTTCTTCAACAGCTCAGTCATGGGCTTGGCAATCTTCGAGAAGTTCTCAATAAACCTCCGATAATATCCTGCGAGTCCGAGAAAACTGCGGATCTCCTTGGTCGAGGTGGGTGATCGCCAATCGGTGATCGATTCAACCTTGGCGGGTCAACTGCTATTCCTTCTCCTGAAATAACATGTCCGAGGAATCCGACTTCCTTCAGCCAAAATTCACATTTGCTGAACTTGGCATACAACGATGTTCTCGAAGTTTCTCCGAACTAGACGCAAATGTTCCTTATGCTCTTCCTCGCTCTTGGAGAAAATCAGTATATCATCGATGAACACCACGACAAACTTGTCCAGATATTCCATAAATACCTTGTTCATCAAATTCATGAAGTATGCAGGAGCATTAGTCAATCCAAATGACATGACGGTATACTCATATAAACCATACCTGGTAGTGAATGCTGTTTTGGGTATATCCTTTTCACGGATCTTCAATCGATGATACCACGATCAAGATCGATCTTGGAGAATACCTTGGCTCCAACTAGCTGATCAAACAGATCGTTAATCATCGGCAGAGGGTACTTGTTCTTGATGGTCACTTCGTTCAACGAACGATAATCCACAACCATCCTCAAGGTTCCATCCTTCTTCTCTACCAAAAGAACTGGGGCTCCCCAAGGTGATGAGCTTGGCCGAATATATCCTTTCTCCAATAACTCATTAATTTGGTTCTTGATCTCCTTCAATTCGTTCGGGGGCATCCGATAGGGTCTCTTGGATATTGGGGATGTGCCGGGTAATAACTCAATCAGAAATTCAATGTCCCTGTCCGGTGGCATTCCTGGTAATTCCTCCGGAAACACATCGGGAAATTCTTGCACCATCGGCACTTCCTCTGAACAACTCCCGTGAGGGAATGCACTGATTCTTCATCCGCTATGTGCGGATACATACTTGATCCTCTTCGCTCCCGGTGGTGAGCAGAATAGACTTCGGGCACGATCTATGTTTCCTTCAAACCGTCAACCAATCCATGCCTAGGATTACATCCAAGGTCCGGGTTTCCAACACTATGAGGTCTGCGGAAATTTATGATTTCGATGTTGAGGGTTGCATGACAGCCTAAGCCTACCATCATTTCTCCTCCTGCGAACCGACGCGAAGGGGCTTCAAAGGGTTTTAGTGGGCAACCCGCACTTTTCCACAACTACCCTTGATATGAATGAATGCGTTGCACCGAATCAAAGAGTACCAATACTGAACGTGAATTCAATAAAACTTACCAACCACGATTGTCCGGCTGATCATAGACGCCCTCACGCCAATGTGGTTCACCCGAGCATGAGGGAAAGGGTTGGGCTTCTTCGCTGAGCTTCCATTGTCGTTTCCATTCCTCTGCTTGGCCTCCGGGCAGTCGGTGGCATAGTGTCCTGTTTTCTGGCACTTGAAACAGGTGATGTGACTCAGATCCTTCGGAGCCGGGGCGGAACGATGCTGGTTCCCATTACCATTTCCATTGCCATTGCCTGACTTGTTGTCCTGGTTGCGGTTGTCCCCATTTCCTCCATGGTTATGTCCTCCATGGTTGTGATGGGTATGCCCTCCTGAGTATGGTGCATAACGGGGCTTCTGCTGAGCTCCTGAGTTGTGCTTCCCCTGGCTGTACTTCCGCTTGCGGCTATCAATCTGCTGCTGCTTGCCTTCAAGTATGATGGCCTTGTCTACCAGCTCCCGGTAGTTGGTGAAAGTAGCCACCATAAGCTGCATGCCCAGTTCATCATTGAGTCCTCGAGAAACTTCTCCTGCTTGCGGCATCTGTGGCCACATCATCCGGGGCATAGCGAGCTAGCTTGCTGAACTCATCCACGCATCGCGCCACAAGACGGTTTCCTGGCGTAAGTTGCGGAACTCACGCTTCTTGCACTCATGGCTCCAGCTGAAACATGAGCGGTGCGGAAGGCCTGCTGGAACTGATCCCACATGATGGTGCCGATGGGATAAGTGGCGGTGTAGTTCTCCCACCAAGAAGCTGCAGGTCCATCAAGTTGATGTGCAGCAAAGCGCACCTTCTCTGCTTAAGTGCATCCAACAGTGATTAGCTCTCTTCCGACTTTGCGGAGCCAATCATCGGCCACAATCGGCTCAGTGCTGCTAGAGAACACTGGCGGATTCAGCCTTAGGAATCGAGTCAAGTTGTCAACAGGGGGTGGTGGCGGTGGATTGTTGTTGTTGTTCTGATTCTGGATGAGTATCTGCATGAGGGCATTCTGCTGCTGGAGTAGCTGGGTGAGCTCCGGCGGAAAACCGGTGTCACGTCTCGGAGGCATCTGGTGTTTTGGAGTGGCTGAGAAAATTAGAATAGAACAATGGTCTAATGAGAAATAACACTACCCATATGAATGCACAATCATAAACACATCAATCATTTATTCATTCCACTCAAACATGGTTCAATCTCGATTACAAAATATCTCACGACTAATCGACAATATCGGCCTAACTGATCGACGAAAAGTAAAATAACATGGTGGTCGACTAAATGTCTTCATCAATAATCCTTGCGTCCTCTGGTGCGATGTCCTCCGGTGTGGCGTCCTCTGTTGCGGCGCCTCCTCTTGCGGCTTTCTCCAGTGGAACTCCCTTCATAATCCTGATCATTGCTCACGAGAGGTCCATCATCTCCACTCGGAAAAAGGTCATCTCCCAAGTCCATCTTTTCCTCTATTGCGGCAAGCTTCATCTTCAGGTCGTCGACTCTCTCCATGAAGTCCGCGATTTCTTCCTCATGGCCAAGGAAGTCTGCGTGTGCCTTCTCCTCCAGTTCCATTCACGGAACAACAGCCTCTGTGTACCTTCGAGTTCTGGCGAGTCCGGATCTCCCGTTTCCTGAGGAGACACTCCAAGTCCTGGACATAAGAGAGAATGGAGTCGTCCTCGATGGTACGGATGATATCTCCATTCCTTGCTCTGCGAGAAACCATGGCGAGGTCGATGGATCGAGCTCGCCCTGTACTCTTCTCAAGATGTCCAAGTGCACGATAGATCGCCATGTCCTTCCGAGGATCCAGCTTGAAGTCGGTGAACTCAAAGTCAATAGGCTCAGATGTCCTCCGAAGGTTCTCCTGGAATGTGCACCTCGATCTCAGAAGGGTATCCGTCGGAAGTGCATTGGTTGGCTTCCGGTGATCGAGGGCAGAGCAATCTTCAGCTTCTTCACCATCTGGACCAGCTTCTGCCAAGGGCATCGCCTCATCTGGTGGCAAAACTCGTAGCAAACTGGGGTGAACTCGACGGCCATCTAAAATGTTGAAAATCGGAGAGGAGTCGAGAAATGAACAGGGAGAATTACGGAATGATAAGGATATAAAGTAAATAGTCTCTTCCTATGGCTTTCCGATCCTAGGGTTACGCCCTAGGGTCAGCGTGTGCTCGATACCATCTCTGAGCGACCTGACCCAAAATCGGTCAAATCTACGTATGCATACCATCCCAAGATCATCTTTGGTACTCACAAGACATCGATGAAATAATCAAAGTTCAATCACACCTGAATTTATTACACGATTCTCATATAGAGTCTTTATTACAATAGAATAAATTCGCCAAAGGCCAACTCATGAGAAATAAACTACTAAAGTTGCGAGCGCGAGAAGAATAGCGAGTCCATCCGACTCCAAAGGGCAATCGCCAAGCGGAGCGTAGCCTCACTCCGATCGAATAAATCTCTCGCAACATAAGACGTTGCAGCCGTGTAGGTCAGCTTTTTGAATAAGTGGCAAGTCATGAAAGAGAATAACAATAATAAAATTACTAACACTATATGCATTTTTGGCTGTGGGGCTCTAAGTTTCATCATTTTTGAAAAGCCAATTTTTCCCTACTACAAGTGGACTTGCTTGCAAATTACTACAAATTGTTGGTAGTTATTGAGATGGTTCCGCCAACCAATGTCTCATTCCCAAATTATTAAGTCATAACCCCTCAAATTAATTTATTAGTTTTAGTGTTGAGATTTCGAATACTTGCAAGTTCCAGAGGCTCAAATTGTCCGTGAATCGGGACACGGCTAATCGATTAGATCTTTAACTCTGCAGAGGTTTGTGCACTTTACCCGCAAGAATCATTCCTCCTTTTAAGTCTTCGCACTTCATGGTGTTTGAAGACGGATGAATGAAACAGGGTCTTCCAAGAGTTCTTACGCCACCGCGGTACCCATCCAATCCTACCGTTCTTCTACATCTCGTAGTACCGCCCAGCCAGCGTCACAACTAGGGTTGACCCAGCCAGAGCCCATAATGGCTTGCGGCTGCATGTAAGCTTCCGTCAATGGGGCATCCATCCGTCTCTTTGTGGCTGGGTGAAGCTTTCGCAAGATGTCATGGCACTTCTCCATGCATCCCGCCAACCACTGGGTTCTCCAGGTGCCCGTCAACAAATCCTCCACCCAAAGAGTGAATTCAAGTCCATCTTGATCTTGAAGTTCATGGGGTTGTCATCATCTTGACTCTCACATCTTACTTATGAGTTTCACTCAACCAAACCCGTCTACGAGCATAGCAAAATTAAACTACTACGTCCCGGGTCATGGTAACAAGGGGAATTGGTTCATCCTACCACATGATACTACTCAAGAACAATAACTTCAAAATTTCAACTACTGCATGCATGGTGGGGAGGTATAACTCTAATGCAATAAAAATCATAGGTATTGAAAATAACATGATCAATGACTTGCCTTGCTGACGATCCTCGTGAGCTAGGGATTCGTAGTAGCAAGCTTCGCACTCCGAAAACTCTACCGAGACAAACAATAATCACGATAAGCATATAGCATATGATCACTTAACACAATAGCATAGTAACATAACACACCAAAACAAACAAATCAAAAACCCAAAGAAAACTCAAGAAATCCAACTCAAAGTTTTCCTACTTCAAACAACAACTAGCAATAGTTTTACATAACAAAAATTTTCTTAACATAACCTAAGCATGGATTTATGTTAACTTAACAGAAAAGAATGCATTAAGCTACTAGGAGCAAAAAGAATTAACTTAATATCTATTATAAAACTCCTATTAGGCCTAATTCAAATTTTAGTAAGAAAAATAATAAAAGTTTTATTTATTATAAATAAAAGTTCATCCTCTAAGGTGACAGAAACTAACCTAGAATAATCAATCACATGTGAAAAATAAATTTATTTGCTAATTGAAATAATAGGAAAAACAGTAGCTAGTTAATTAATTAAGAATAACAAGATTCTGCTAGAAACTATTTTTTATTAATCCTAAAATACCCAAATTAATTCCTACGGTTAGGCAATGTCAAAATAAAGTTGGGACAAAAATAATAATTTTCCTAGCTCATTTTATAACAGATTTACTATTCTGTCTAAATTTAAAATAAAGCAACTATAAATAATTTTAACATAGCTAATTATATTTTCTACAGAAACTATAAGAAATTTGCAAACCAACAAAAAAAAGAATCACTTAAAAATATTAAGTAAAATAAAAGTTATGAATTTTTCAAATCTGGAACTATTCTGTTAAAACAGAAAAACGAAAATAAAGAAAAACGGCTAAATAGGCTAACTAGCATACATGCGTAATATAACTAAACGGGCCCTAGGGTTAAACGAGTCGGGCCGGTACAAAATAAAAACCCTAACTTAAACTAAACCGGAACGAACCGGAGTAAAAACCCGGTCTTATTTAATGACCGTATTACCCTTCGGGGTTCTAATCTAGCCGTCGAGATAGATCGGACGGGGTAACTCAGCACGGACGGACGTCGGCGGCGGGCGGTTTCAGGCGGCGAAGTCGTCAGCGTCTCGGTGGTCGGGAAGTCGGCGGAGGCTCGGCTGGCAAGGGCGTGACGTGGGAGAGCGTCTGGTGGAGTGGGTGGAGCTCGGGGTGGGCTAGGCGTCGGGCGGCGAGGTAAATGGCGGCGGGGTTCGCAACTCCGGTGAGCAGGCAAGAGAGAGAGGATCCGGTGAGGCGAGGGGAATGGGGTCTGGGGAGGGTATATATAGGGCGGGGCCTCATCTTGGGCGAGGGCAATCGGGAGGATCGAATCCGGATCCTTGGATCCGTGAGCAGGCGCTTGGTGGTGGCGTGGGCGAGGTTGACGACGGTGGGGGCCCTTTGGGGTGGGGGAGAGAGGAGCGGGGCTCGGTCGGCCTGGCCGACCGGAGGGTTTCGGCGAGAGGGGCGGGCTGGCTCATTGGGCGGTTCGGTGGGCTGGGTGGGTCGCCAGTCTTTGGCTGGGCTGTTGGCTGGTGGCGCTGGGTTTTTTTCTTTTTCTAATTTATTTTAAAAAAACAGAGATAATATATAAACTATAAATATTTTATATAGGACATATATATATCAAAATGATCAGGGAATATTCCTATCATTTGAACATTTTCGAGGCAAAATCCAAAGTTTACAAAAATCATTTTTCCAAAATTCAAATAAACTCAAATTTGAATTCAAAACTTTTGGCATTGTTTTCCTCTGATATTTTTGGAGTGTCATGTTTACTCCTCTCATACTTTTGCTCAAGTATTTATCAGGCATAGTTTTTGAAATGATTCCCACTTGCCACAGTTTGAATTCAAATTCCAAAACTCAAAATCTTCTGAAACTCCAAATGGGACTCAAATTCAAACAGAATGCATAGATGCTTAGCTATAATTGTAAAACATTCCAAATAGGAAATTTGGGATGTTACATTTATTAACCGGAAACATAATACACGTGTGAATACATAGAGAAACAGAGTGTCACTAGTATGCTTCTACTTGACTAGCTCGTTAATCGAAGATGGTTATGTTTCCTAACCATAGACATGAGTTGTCATTTGATTAACGGGATCACATCATTAGGAGAATGATGTGATTGACTTGACCCATTCCGTGAGCTTAGCACTTGATCGTTTAGTATGTTGCTATTGCTTTCTTCATGACTTATACAAAGTTCCTGCAACTATGAGATTATGCAACTCCGTTTACGGAGGAACACTTTGTGTGCTACCAAACGTCACAACGTGAATCGGGTGATTATAAAGGTACTCTACAGGTGTCTCCAAAAGTATATGTTGAGTTGGCATAAATTGAGATTAGGTTTTGTCACTCCGATTGTCGGAGAGGTATCTGGGCCTTCTCGGTAATACTCATCACCTAAGCCTTGCAAGCATTGTAACTAATGAGTTAGTTATGAAATGATGTATTACGGAACGAGTAAAGAGACTTGCCGGTAACGAGATTGAACTAGGTATTGGATACCGACGATCGAATCTCGGGCAAGTAACATACCGATGACAAAGGGAACAACGTATGTTGTCATGCGGTTTGACCGATAAAGATCTTCGTAGAAAATGTAGGAACCAATATGAACATCCAGGTTCCACTATTGGTTATTGACCGAGAATAGTTCTAGGTCATGTCTACATAGTTCTCGAACCCGTAGGGTCCGCACGCTTAACGTTATGATGACAGTTTATGAGTTTTGATGTACGAAGTTTGTTCGAGTCCGGATGTGATCACGGACATGACGAGGAGTCTCGAAATGGTCGAGACATAAAGATTGATATATTGGAAGCCTATGTTTGGACTTGAATAGTTCGGGTAAAATCGGATTTTCTAGGAACACCGGGGTTACGGAACCCTCCCGGGGTTAGTGGGCCTTAGTGGGCCATGAGGGAGAAGAGGAGGGCCGGCCGGGGCAGGCGCGCGCCCCCCCCTAGTCCGAATAGGACAAGGAAGGGGCGGCGCCCTTTCCTCTTTCCCTCCCCAAGTCCTAATCCAACTAGGAGGGGGGAGTCCTACTCCGGTGGGAGTAGGACTCCTCCGGCGCGCCTCCTCCTAGGGCCGGCCGCACCCCTTGCTCCTTTATATACGGGGGCAGGGGGGCACCCTAGAACACACAAGTTGATCTACGGATCGTTCCTTAGCCGTGTGCGGTGCCCCCCCACCATATTCCACCTCGGTCATATCGTCGCATGAGTTTAGGCGAAGCCTCGCGCCGGTAGAGCATCATCATCGTCACCACGCCGTCGTGCTGACGGAACTCATCCCCGACACCCTGCTGGATCGGAGTCCAGGGATCGTCATCGAGCTGAACGTGTGCTGAACACGGAGGTGTCGTACGTTCGGTACTTGGATCGGTCGGATCGTGAAGACGTACGACTACATCAACCGCGTTGTCATAACGCTTCCGCTTTCGGTCTACAAGGGTACGTGGACACACTCTCCCCTCTCGTTGCTATGCATCACCATGATCTTGCGTGTGCGTAGGAAAAATTTTGAAATTACTACGTTCCCAACAGTGGCATCCGAGCCTGGTTTTATGCGTTGCTGTTATATGCACGAGTAGAACACAAGTGAGTTGTGGGCGATACAAGTCATACTGCTTACCAGCATGTCATACTTTGGTTCAGCTGTATTGTGAGATGAAGCGGCCCGGACCGACATTACGCGTACGCTTACGCGAGACTGGTTTCACCGCTGCGAGCACTCGTTGCTTAAAGGTGACTGGCGGGTGTCTGTCTCTCTCACTTTAGTTGAACCGAGTGTGGCTACGCCCAGTCCTTGCGAAGGTTAAAACAGCACCAACTTGACAAACTATCATTGTGGTTTTGATGCGTAGGTAAGAACGGTTCTTGCTCAGCCCGTAGCAGCCACGTAAAACTTGCAACAACAAAGTAGAGGACGTCTAACTTGTTTTTGCAAGGCATGTTGTGATGTGATATGGTCAAGACGTGATGCTATATTTTATTGTATGAGATGATCATGTTTTGTAACCGAAGTTATCGGCAACTGGCAGGAGCCATATGGTTGTCGCTTTATTGTATGAAATGCAAACGCCCTGTAATTGCTTTACTTTATCACTAAGCGGTAGCGATAGTCGAGAAGCAATAGTTGGCGAGGCGACAACGATGCTACGATGGAGATCAAGGTGTCGCGCCGGTGACGATGGTGATCATGATGGTGCTTCGGAGATGGAGATCACAAGCACAAGATGATGATGGCCATATCGTATCACTTATATTGATTGCATGTGATGTTTATCCTTTATGCATCTTATCTTGCTTTGATTGACGGTAGCATTTTAAGATGATCTCTCACTAAAAAATTATCAAGAAGTGTTCTCCCTGAGTATGCACCGTTGCCAAAGTTCGTAGTGCCAAGACACCATGTGATGATCGGGTGTGATAAGCTCTACGTCCATCTACAACGGGTACAAGCCAGTTTTGCACACGCAGAATACTCAGGTTAAACTTGACGAGCCTAGCATATGCAGATATGGCCTCGGAACACGGAGACCGAAAGGTCGAGCGTGAATCATATAGTAGATATGATCAACATAGTGATGTTCATCATTGAAAACTACTCCATCTCACGTGATGATCGGTTATGGTTTAGTTGATTTGGATCACGTGTTCACTTAGATGACTAGAGAGATGTCTGTCTAAGTGGGAGTTCTTAAATAATATGATTAATTGAACTTAAAATTATCATGAACTTACCACCTAATAGTATTTTTCTTATCTATGTTTGTTGTAGATAGATGGCTCGTCTTTGTTGTTCCGTTGAATTTTAATGCGTTCCTTGAGAAAGCAAAGTTGAAAGATGATGGTAGCAATTACGGACCGGTCCGTAATTTGAGGATTATCCTCATTGCTGCACGTAAGAATTACGCCTGGAAGCACCGCTGGGTGCCAGCCTGCTGCAGGAGCAACACCGAAGTTATGAGCGTCTGGCGAGCAAAGCTGATGACTACTCTATAGTTCGATGTGCCATGCTTTACGGCTTAGAACAGGGTCTTCAACGACGTTTTGAGCGTCATGGAGCATATGAGATGTTCCAGAGTTGAAGTTAATATTTCAAGCAAATGCCCGGATTGAGAGATATGAAGTCTCCAATAAGTTCTATAGCTGCAAGATGGAGGAGAATAGTTACATCGGTGAGCATATACTCAAAATGTCCGGGTATAATAATCACTTGATTCAAGCGGGAGTTAATCTATCGGATGATAGTGTCATTGACAGAATTCTTCAATCACGCCACCAAGCTACAAGAGCTTCGTGATGAACTATAATATGCAAGGGATGAACAAGACACTTCCGATCTCTTCGCAATGCTAAAAGCTGCGGAGGTAGAAATCAAGAAGGAGCATCAAGTGTTGATGGTCAACAAGACCACTAGTTTCAAGAAAAGGGCAAAGGAAAGAAGAAGCGGAACTTTAAGAAGAACAGCAAGCAAGTTGCTGCTCAAGAAAAGAAACCCAAGTCTGGACCTAAGCCTGGCCGAGTGCTTCTCTGCAAGCAAGCTGGTCCTTTGAAGCGGAACTGCCCCAAGTATTTGGCGGATAAGAAGGATGGCAAGGTGAACAAAGGTATATGTGATATACATGTTATTGATGTGTACCTTACTAGAGCTCGCATAGCACTGGTATTTGATACTGGTTACATTGCTAATATTTGCAACTCGAAGCAGGGACTACGGAATAAGTGAGCACGGCAAAGGATGAGGTGACGATGCGGCGTGGAAAGCGGTTCCAAAGTCAATGTGATCATGGTCGGCACGCTACCTCTACATCTACCTTCGGGATTAGTTTTAGACCTAAATAATTGTTATTTGGTGCAGCGTTGAGCATGAACATTATATCTGGATCTTGTTTAATGCGAGGCGGTTATTCATTTAAATCAGAGAATAATGGTTGTTCTATTTATATGAGTAATATCTTTTATGGTCATGCACCCTTGAAGAGTGGTCTATTCTTATTGAATCTCGGCGGTAGTGATACACATATTCATAATGTCGAAGCCAAAAGATGCAGAGTTGATAATGATAGTGCAACTTATTTGTGGTACTGCCGTTTAGGTCATATCGGTGTAAAGCGCATGAAGAAACTCAATACAGATGGACTTTTGGAACCACTTGATTATGAATCACTTGGTACTTGCGAACCGTGCCTCATGGGCAAGATGACTAAAACACCATTCTCCGGTTGTATGGAGAGAGCAACAGATTTGTTGGAAATCATACATACAGATGTATGTGGTCCGATGAATGTTGAAGCTCGTGGCGGATATCGTTATTTTCTCACCTTCACAGATGATTTAAGCAGATACGGGTATATCTACTTAATGAAGCATAAATCTGAAACATTTGAAAAGTTCAAAGAATTTCAGAGTGAAGTTGAAAATCATCGTAACAAGAAAATAAAGTTTCTACGATCTGATCGTGGAGGAGAATATTTGAGTTACGAGTTTGGTCTACATTTGAAACAATGCGGAATAGTTTTCAACTCACGCCACTGGAACACCACAGCGTAATGGTGTGTCGAATGTCGAATGTCGTACTTTACTAGATATGGTGCGATCTATGATGTCTCTTACCGATTTACCGCTATCGTTTTGGGGTTATGCTTTAGAGGCGGCCGCATTCACGTTAAATAGGGCACCATCAAAATCCGTTGAGGCGACACCTTATGAACTATGGTTTGGCAAGAAACCAAAGTTGTCGTTTCGAAAGTTTGGGGTTGCGATGCTTATGTGAAAAATCTTCAACCTGATAAGCTTGAACCCATATCGGAAAATGTGTCTTCATAGGATACCCAAAGGAGACAATTGGGTATACCTTCTATCACAGATCCGAAGGCAAGACATTCGTTGCGAGAATGGATCCTTTCTAGAGAAGGAGTTTCTCTCGAAAGAAGTGAGTGGGAGGAAAGTAGAACTTGATGAGGTAACAGTACCAGCTCCCTTATTGGAAAGTAGTTCATCACGAAATCGGTTCTGTGACACCTACACCGATTAGTGAGGAAGTTAATGATGATGATCATGAAACTTCAGATCAAGTTATTCTTGAACCGTAGATCAACGAATAAAATCAACACCGAGTGGTGCGGTAATCCTATTCGGAAGTCATGCTACTAGATCATGGTGAACCTACGAACTATGAAGAAGCGATGGTGAGCCCAGATTCCGCAAAATGGCTTGAAGCCATGAAATCTGAGATAGGATCCATGTATGAGAACAAAGTGTGGACTTCGGTTGACTTGCCCGATGGTCGGCAAGCAATAGAGAATAAACGGATTTTCAAGAAGAAGACTGACGTTGACGGTAATGTTACTGTTTACAAAGCTCGACTTGTTGCAAAAGGTTTTCAACAAGTTCAAGGAGTTGACTACGATGAGACCTTCTCACGCGTAGCGATGCTTAAGTCTGTCCAAATCAAGTTAGCAATCGCCGCATTTTATGATTATGAAATATGGCAGATGGATGTCAAAACTGCATTTCTGAATGGATTTCTGGAAGAAGAGTTGTATATGATGCAACCGGAAGGTTTTGTCGATCCTATGGGAGCTAACAAAGTGTGCAAGCTCCAACGATCAATCTATGGTCTGGTGCAAGCCTCTCGGAGTTGGAATAAACTCTTTGATAGTGTGATCAAAGCATATGGTTTTATCTGAGACTTTTGGAGAAGCCTGTATTTACAAGAAAGTGAGTGGGAGCTCTGTAGCATTTCTAATATTATATGTGGACGACATATTGTTGATTGGAAATGATATAGAATTTCTGGATAGCATAAAAGGATACTTGAATAAAAAAATTCAATGAAGGACCTCGGTGAAGCTGCTTACATATTGGGCATCAAGATCTATAGAGATAGATCAAGACGCTTGATTGGACTTTCACAATGCACATACCTTGATAAAGTCTTGAAAAAGTTCAATATGGATCAGGCAAAGAAAGGGTTCTTGCCTGTATTACAAGGTGTAAGATTGAGTCAGACTCAATGCCCGACCACTGCAGAAGATAGAGAGAAAATGAAAGGAGTTTCCTATGCTTCAGCCATAGGCTCTATCATGTATGCAATGTTGTGTACCAGACCTGATGTGTGCCTTGCTATTAGCTTAGCAGGGAGGTACCAAAGTAATCCAGGAGTGGATCACTGGACAGCGGTCAAGAATATCCTGAAATACGAAAAGGACTAAGGATATGTTTCGTTTATGGAGGTGAAAAGAGCTTGTCGTAAAGGGTTACGTCGATGCAAGCTTTGACACTGATCCGGACGATTCTAAATCGCAAACCGGATCGTATTTTTATTAAATGGTGGAGCTGTAAGTTGGTGCAGTTCTAAACAAAGCGTCGTGGCAGGATCTACATGTGAAGCGGAGTACATAGCTGCTTCGGAAGCAGCAAATGAAGGAGTCGGATGAAGGAGTTCATTTCCGATCTAGGTGTTATACCTAGTGCATCGGGACCAATGAAGATCTTCGTGACAATCTTGGTGCAATTGCCTTGGCAAAGGAATCCAGATTTCACAAGAGGACCAAGCACATCAAGAGGCGCTTCAATTCCATTCGGGACCAAGTCCAAGTGGGAGACATAGAGATTTGCAAGATACATACGGATCTGAATGTTGCAGACCGTTGACTAAGCCTCTCTCACGAGCAAAACATGATCAGCACCAAGACTCCATGGGTGTTAGAATCATTCTTGTGTAATCTAGATTATTGACTCTAGTGCAAGTGGGAGGCTGAAGGAAATATGCCCTAGAGGCAATAATAAAGTTATTATTTATTTCCTTATATCATGATAAATGTTTATTATTCATGCTAGAATTGTATTAACCGGAAACATAATACATGTGTGAATACATAGACAAACAGAGTGTCACTAGTATGCCTCTACTTGACTAGCTCGTTAATCGAAGATGGTTATGTTTCCTAACCATAGACATGAGTTGTCATTTGATTAACGGGATCACATCATTAGGAGAATGATGTGATTGACTTGACCCATTCCGTGAGCTTAGCACTTGATCGTTTAGTATGTTGCTGTTGCTTTCTTCATGACTTATACAAAGTTCCTGCAACTATGAGATTATGCAACTCCTGTTTATCGGAGGAACACTTTGTGTGCTACCAAGCGTCTGGCGAATCGGGTGATTATAAAGGTACACTACAGGTGTCTCCAAAAGTATATGTTGAGTTGGCATAAATTGAGATTAGGTTTTGTCACTCCGATTGTCGAGAGGTATCTCGGGCCTTCTCGGTAATACTCATCACCTAAGCCTTGCAAGCATTGTAACTAATGAGTTAGTTATGAAATGATGTATTACGGAACGAGTAAAGAGACTTGCCGTAACGAGATTGAACTAGGTATTGGATACCGACGATCGAATCTCGGGCAAGTAACATCTTGATGACAAAGGAACAACGTATGTTGTTATGCGGTTTGACCGATAAAGATCTTCGAGAAAATGTAGGAACCAACATGAACATCCAGGTTCCACTATTGGTTATTGACCGAGAATAGTTCTAGGTCATGTCTACATAGTTCTCGAACCCGTAGGGTCCGCACGCTTAACGTTACGATGACAGTTTTATGAGTTTTGATGTACCGAAGTTTGTTGAGTCCGGATGTGATCACGGACATGACGAGGAGTCTCGAAATGGTCGAGACATAAAGATTGATATATTGGAAGCCTATGTTTGGACTTGAATAGTTCCGGTGAAATCGGATTTTCTGGAACACCGGGGTTACGGAACCCTCCGGGGTTAATGGGCCTTAGTGGGCCATGAGGGAGAAGAGGAGGGCGGCCGGGGGCAGGCGGCGCGCCCCTCCCCTAGTCCGAATAGGACAGGGAAGGGGCGGCGCCCCTTCCTCTTTCCCTCCCCAAGTCCTAATCCAACTAGGAAAGGGGAGTCCTACTCCGGTGGGAGTAGGACTCCTCGCGCGCCTCCTCCTAGGGCCGGCCGCACCCCCCTTGCTCCTTTATATATGGGGCGGGGGCACCCTAGAACACACAAGTTGATCTACGGATCGTTCCTTAGCCGTGTGCGGTGCCCCCTCCACCATATTCCACCTCGGTCATATCGTCGCGGAGTTTAGGCGAAGCCTGCGCCGAGAGAGCATCATCATCGTCACCTCGCCGTCGTCTTGTGGAACTCATCCCGACACCCTGCTGGATCGGAGTCCGGGATCGTCATCGAGCTGACGCGCTGAACACGGAGGTGCCGTACGTTCGGTACTTGGATCGGTCGGATCATGAAGACGTACGACTACATCAACCGCGTTGTCATAACGCTTCCGCTTTCGGTCTACAAGGGTATGTGGACACACTCTCCCCTCTCGTTACTATGCATCACCATGATCTTGCGTGTGCGTAGGAAATTTTTTGAAATTACTACGTTCCCAACATATCTTTTTTATGATCGTGATTCTCAGGAGACCTACGTGTTGTTACGCAACTTACCTTGGTTTTTTTTAAACCATAACTTACCTTTGCTAAACTCTCCACGCCCCCCCCCCCCTAATATTCAACCAGGTGGGTCCCCTCCCTTGATTTCCTCCAACCAAAGAAATCTATACGTAGATATATGCCCGGGTTGTTACGATCCCTATAAATAGGATCCTTTGAAACCTCATAGATCATAGTTCGTCCTTCTGCGTCGCCCAAACCAGCAAGACAGAAGGACGGAGCAACCCAGGAATCCAGCAAGACCGAACGACGGAGCCAAACATGAATCCTCTGGTAACTCCCCACGATCTCAGCCGCTGCTATTTTTCGTGCCACGATCTTCCTCGCATGATCTCTTGCTGCGACCCCACTCGTTGTTTGCATGTTCATGTAACTCAGCATGTTTTTAAACAAATTAAGTTGGGGGCGTTAGGGGAGGACGCTCGGATTTGTTTCCTACCAGATTGGCAGTTCATTGATTAATTCCAGGCTAAATCTTAGCGTCTGGTCTTGTCGATGCCAATTAGTGCAGCGGGCGCTTGCCTTCTTTTTTTCCTTCCGCACGAGTCATGGAAGGCATCGATGGCCCATGTTTTAATTCCAGAATACTGACCATGATTAGCGCCTAGAGTTGAGGAGACCACGGTTGGATAGTTTTTTATTTTCCAATCTTTATTTTATTTCAGATAAGTGCCTTGCAATGGAGATTACCTTAGATGACCGTTCAAACGTAACCAAGCTGAATCATATGATAGCATTTGCACATACATGGAACTCAGCATGCTTGTACCTCATGCAGTAGCGTAGAGCATAATTTTTATGTTGGTATATATAAGATGTATTCGTCTGTATGAGTGTTTAAATTGTATACCATGCTAAATCTAATCACACTTGCACATCCATTGAACCCAGGATGCTTCTTTGCTACCATATGAGGAGTTCATAAACGGATTAAACACGCAGCAAAGGATGTACATCCAATTGATAGAACTGGGCGGACTTCTCAAGACACCTAGCATCAAAATTAGACGTGTACTCTGCATGGCCATCGGTAATTCATGTGATGCAGAGCAGGATGCCTTTATCATCAATGGGAGACCATGTAGGATCACACTAGAAGATGTAGCGCATATAACAGGCATGCCCTGCCATGGGAAGAAGCACGTCCCTTCAAATCTTGATGATAATATGGAGTTGTGGAAGAAACTGAAAGACCGTAATGACACCAAAATAACTTTCAAAGGATTGCTAGCCAAGATGAAAGTCGACAGCACACCAAATTTTGTCAGGCCATTTGTGTTGTACACCATAGGCAAATATGTATGCCGAACAAAAGAGGAGTATGTGGATAACAAATATATTGGGATTGTTAGAAACGTTGAGACGATAAAGGGCACAAATCTTGGACAGCTAACGCTTGACTATCTTATGGATAGCGTGAAGAATTTTGTAAATGGTGAGGCAATTCTGGAGGGGAATCTACCACTGCTGCAGGTAATTCGTAGTAGTACAATTATCAGTTACCTAACATACATTACATAATGTACAGGAATGTTTGTAAACTGCTTTTGTTGTCATGCAGACATGGTACTACGAGAAGTTCAGAGTGCACCAATTGGACTCTAGCATCTCGTATGAATCAAGGTTAAGGCCGCTGATCCAGAACTGGAGCGAGGAGAAGACAAAAAAGGTTGACAATATAATCCAGAATAATTATTTGGGAGTTGGAGAGGTAAAATGTCAGCACATTGTCTGGATTATGTAACATATATATTTTCTAAATCATACTAACGACACTAAATTGCAGTATGTTGAGGACCTGATGAGGCCTTTCATTCCAGCACGAGATGGTACGCTGGTCAAACCGAAGACTGACGCTCAGGTAAATGAGTTACATAAGGCACAAATATATATTGTAACATTCCAACTAGTATGAAGTTATATGATTCTAACTGTTTCAAAGTCTCATATTAAGGTACTCGTCGGACGTGTATTGACTGATTTGCAAGAAATTGCCTCCCTCGTGCGGGAGTTCGGTACAGAACAAAACCATAGGATGTGCACCCTTGAAAAGAAAATGGATGAGTGCCTTAGGCGTACCCGTACAAATGGTAAGCTCATGGAGGACCTCATCAAAGAATTGAAGGTAAATATAGAATTATGAGATTAGTATATATAATTGGAAATTTACGTGTACAAGTTTTTTTCTAATTTAGTTTACTATCAAAACACCCTAGACTAACATGTATTTTTTAAAGAAAAAACACGATGGAATATTTCCAGGAGTGGACGACATAAATCTATCTGACCTCGGGGCACCTTCACACCCAATGGAGGCCTCTGTTGAGAATGCTGAGCAGGCTTCTCACCAGGGGAAACAAAAGGATGTCACGGAGGTCGCTGCTAAGCACGATTGTAAGCAGGGACTAAAAAATGATGGCATGGAGCCCCCATGAAGAACCTTGATGAAGATTTTGACGTACGCATGTTAACTTAATTATGAAAAAATCATTGTCGTTTCAGAAATAACATTTGATCTTCCACATACAGGATGAAGCATTCGAAAGAGCTGCTGCAAATATCAAACAGGATCTCAGTGGTATTCATAAGCTTTTGAAAGAGGTGGATGATATCCAGGGAGCTCCTAGTTTTGGTAAGCAAATGCATTCCAAAGCCACCACAAGCCTTGAAGATTTCCAGGTGATGCTCATTTTACCTATAATTGAGCAAGAATCTGCTAAAGACTAACACGCGGTTTATTTCGTCTGACAGAATCCGTTCAACAGACGGAGTAAGAAGCACTCTGTGAAGGCTACGGGATCACGAGATCCTGAAGAGCCCCGTGCCTTCACAGATGATGACAGCCATGATGAATCCTTTGAAAAGCAGCAACAAGTAAGTGTGGTTGGATCGACGCCACCAAATCATGGGGGCGAAAAGAAAAGGGTGGTATTGCAATTATTTAAGAATGACGAGTATGCTTCGTACGACACTGAGAAGAAAAAAAGGAAAAAAAAGACTCCATCAGAGTGTACAAATGATTCCGAGGACACGAACAATAAAAAGAGGAAAATCGGCTCTAGCAACTTAAAAAAGAGGTCAGAAGTTCCTGAAACCCAGAGGGACCAGCTAGACGTGGTTCGACAGGATTTCGTGGCGTCACTGATCAACACTACAAATCGTGAAAGACAAATGGTGTTAGTTGATGACATTGTCGTGCTATCAAAGCATTTGCAATGCCTCACCCATAAAGATGAATCTGAAGATGGTGTATGGTTGGGTGACGAAGTAAGATAGTATTTCACAAATTTGTTTATGAAGTTTCATTTTTGTACAATACAATTAACTTGATTATTGTTGTAGGTGGTTGATGCTGCGATCCAGCTCATGCGTAATGATCAACCAATTGACACAAGGGACGGCCAACTGGTTTACATTGAGAGGGTGGCCGGCGTCGCTAAGCTCGAAAGAGATGGTAGGATAGAGGAGTGCTACGAGGACGCTTTGGCAGGCATTCCTGGAACAACACAAGGAACCACCTACCTGAAACATGATATGGTATATTAAGCTGGCGTAGAACAGATTTTTTTATTACTATGCACGTTGATCTAATTATCTGTGCACTCCAGGTTTTCCTACCTACGAAAAGTTTATACACCCACTGGTTCCTTGTGGTCTTAAACCCCATAAGGAAGGAGATTCAGGTTCTTGATTCACTTTTCCACTGTATGATACCCAAAGAAGTAAATAACGTGGTGAGAATTTCAACATATTTAATTATAAGAAAGGATTTAACATTGTATGTAAGTATTGGTCGTAGGCAACTTCTCATCCCATTGGGCTTGCAGGTACGTGGGATGGAAGCACATCTGAGAGCAGCGATGCGAGTCAATGGGATTGAAAGCAATGCATGGGAAGACATTAACGTGACGCAGTGGCCAGTACGCAATATTAATGTGCCAAAATCCGATGAGACGTCAGTCAACAATATTAGCTTTTGTTTTTGTTTTAGATTGTTAATATCTGAAATGCTGATCTAACAACATAAAATGTTGCAGTTCTTGTAGTGCACTGTACATGCTGAAGAACATCGAATTATTTATGGGAGTAAAACTGAGGTTGCAATATGACGAAGTACGTAAAGTAACACCTAAAATTTTGTCATTTTCTGAAACATATGGAACGATACTAACATATCCTCGCATGCAGGCCTACATCGACAAATTCAGAAGAGGGCTACCTGTTGTGCTTGTCGATTCACCCTACAACAAAATAAAATACGGGACTAGGTTCAGGCAGTACCATGCTAGGCAATCGGATGCAGCTGCGGTTGAAGACGACGAGGATGCAAGCAGTTACTCCAGCATTGTGGTTCATTCTTACATGTGGAGTGTGCACTTGGCCATAAAGCGATAGAGTAAGGTGTGGTTGGGTTTTAGTCTCGAAGAAGGTTTCCTAGCCGTGTTATTAGTCTATTGCACATGAGTCAAGTTGTAAAACTTCAATAATATTGGTTACTATATTTTCCTTGAAATAAATTTGGTCTCTACGGGATCTCGTAGAAATCTATATTTGTTTTTTACTACCATGTGACAATAATGGTGCCTGGGGCAACCCTAGAAGAATAATGGATTATGATATGTCTATTTTCATACGAGAGAAAAAATTATTAAAGCATGAGCATAGCCTCACAAAAGAAGTCAAAAATACTGCCTGATTCAACACGCAATCCCAGCTATGTCTCGTAGGCAGGCCGCAAAGCCAAAAAAAATAGAGCATATGATAACAAGAGTAAAAGCACGTACCATAGGGGGCCTCTGCAGGTGCTACAACGCTGAATTGAAGCGATCACCTTCAGGAGCACAGTGGTGTGGCCATGGTACATCCATCCTGCCTCGGGGAATCACATAGCATGTTCTGTCATAGCCCTGCAAAACAGAGGAAAAATTACTACTTGTACTAACCTTGTCAAGTGTGTGCATGTAACAAATGTTGGACATAACTAAACACGGAAGAATGAAATGCAACATATAGAAGAATCGAATGCTCATTCCTTTCTCTCTGCTTTTTGCGAGGACCATTACTCTCCCTTTAACAAGGCTAAAACATCATAATAAGACTTAACAGCAATCTTGAAAAGGTGGATATCCCATGTGAATCTAATTTTTCATATAAAGCACATGCCAAGTCTGTTGATCCCAGTCCAGCAATTGCACAAGAAGAAGCGAGCATCATAAATATTGAGCAACATAAGCTATGAATTGTTTATAGTACATTCCAAAATTAATAGCTTATCATCTCCAAATCTCACCTATCAGCCAAATTGAAAGAATACATGTTGAATGCAACGATTGAACGTTTGTAGATCAAGCAGTCGGGGGTGGACGAATGGGGCTGGCCGTCGAGGCCGGCGGCCGGCTTCATCTAGTCCCGCAGAACATGATCCATACCCAACCACCTTGCCATCGGACGAGATGCATGGCCAGATCAAAGCTGCAGCCATGGCTGAGAAATGATATGTAGAGGACGCAAACAACCAATTGGGGTGTGGGAAAGAGGTTGCCTATAACCTTGTGGCTATAGGCACCCGCATGGAGAACTGGGAGGTGGGATGGCGTCGACTTCGCCGGCGGCCGCCGTGGGGGGGACAGTGGGCCTCCTCTCGTGTTCGCTGAAAATGCGGTGCGAGATCGCGAGGGAATTGGGGTGGAGGAAGGGAAGGGTCGCGACGCGCGGCTAGATCCTGCCGGCGACGAGGGAGGGAGGGGTCGCGACGAGCGGCTAGATCCTGCCGGCGACGAGGGAGGGAGGGGCCGCGACGAGCGGCTAGATCCTGTCGGCGAGGATGAAAACCGTAGCGGCGGCGAGGCATAAACCCTAGCGAACGGGATAAATATCGAATCAAAAATAGCCCTCAAATTCATACAGAAAATACCCTCGAAATATTTGGGAGGGAAAATCAGATCAGTTCGAAATATTTTTTCTCCGAAAAATGCCCCTCGGGGTCTGATATAATACACGTGACATCAGTGTATTGCATCGGATCTGGACCGTCGATTTCGCTCCGACGGACGGTCCATATTGTCCGGATGCACTGTAAAATGACTCAAGAAAAAACCTGGACTTTTCCACCTGTTCACTGTTTGTATTAACTGTCACTGAGAAGGACCCTCTCTCTTGCGGCCTGGGGACTAGAGTTGTGCAAACGCAAGTGTGAAGGAAGACTTAGAGTGATTAATCTCTGTGCACGGAATGTGATTGCCTTCTGCTCAAGTTTCTGCAAAAATTCTTCAATCAACAGAGCCCCCATGACTGAGATTTGTGTGGGACTCTTTCGCAACGTGTGGAAGATGGCAGGGCTATTCTATTTCTGACATGACAATTGTTCACACAGCGTCCCAAGAACACGCGGCCTCAGCTATTTTCCCTTGCAAAAAAAAAAGACAGAAAAAAAGAGAGTGTATCTTATCAGATTGCTGTGCAGAATGCTCCCTAAATCTGAATATTCAGGACCTTATTCTTTTGGCTGGGCCATTTAGACTGTCAAAAATGACAAGGGGGGCGAGCAAAACCAATACAGATGAAGACATAAATTCCAAATTCAAAGAAGAGCTTTCCTATCTTGTTCTTAGGCCAACTTTAACCGACCCCCTATTCTTCTGTGAGGGAGGATAAATTCTGTTTTCCTCCTCCACGCCGCACCTAGCCAATCCCCTAAACCCTATATAGAAGGAAAATTTATCCTCCCCCGCCAAAACCCCCATCCAATCTGCCTAAATATTCTCACCCTCGGCGTGCTGAGTAAAAGTGGCGCCCTCTTTCTCTCGCCCTCGCACCGACTCTGTTCTCGCCGCAGCCGCCACCACGCCCCACCGCCACCACCGATGACCGGCCCTCCCGCCAGAATGGATGGCTAGACCCTCCCGCCACCCCCGCCGTCCACCGCCACCGGCTTGTCATCGCCGGAAACCACCCCCGCGCCGAAGAAAAGTTTGGGGATGAAAAATGTCCACCGGGTTCAAGCTCCGGCTTCAACCGTGGCAAAGGCCGCCGGGATGGCGTCCGCCTCTCCGGCGACCGCTCGCCGCCCTCCCGCCGCTCCCGTTGGAGCCAAAAGATCTAGAAAACCGACGGCGGCGGTGATGGCCCTCGCCGAGGAGGCCACAAAGAAGAAGGCTACAACGGCGCCCCGCCCATGGCCGGCACCTCGTGCAGCCTGTCCGGTGACCCCTACGGCCACTACTCCGGCCCGTCTGGTGGCGGTAACCGGCAAGAAGGATCATGGCCGCCAAGTGCTCGATGAATGCCGACAAGGTAAAGAAAAGAATCTTTAATACTTCGGCCGATGGTGATTGTGTAGGGGAACGTGCTACACGATATCACCCAGGATCACTATGAAGATGGCGGTAACGATCGGACTTACGGACAGTGTAGAGTAGCGGAAGCAGTGACAAGTCGATGCACCTCAACGATCCTGTCGATTCCCGCAGTTAGGTTACACCTCCCAACTACGAGAAGAGTTCACCAAGTCGAGAGTCGAAGTAGACAACCCCTGCGGGGTATCCACGCGTTCTGTGGTAGTAGTCAGGCAGAGCTTTCACGTCCAGGAAGAAGAACTGCGAAAAAACTAGAGAGCGAGAAAGCCTAGTGGCGCTTCTCGTCTAATTAGGAGTCTAATTCACTTAGACCAATTAGGCCGAGGTTAGAGCCCGTCTAATTAGGAGCCTAAACACATAGGCCAATTAGATCGGGAGAGCGGGGAGCTATGCGAGAGAGAAGTCCCTTGGATTTGATGTGTCTCGTGAAGGAGCCCTCCCCGCATATATATATAGGTGGAGGAGAAGGAGGGGCGCCGCCCTAAGGAGGAATCCTTTTTGGAGGAGTGAAGGATTCCCTCATGTTAGGATTCGGCCTAGGGTGTCTGCCATGTCCCTGTGGCGCCCCCTATGGGCCCAACAGGGCCCACTAGGGGTCGTCATCTCATGATGGTCCTTCACAACTTTCTTCCAAAAATAAAATCCTGGATTTTACGGATGTCTCGGATATCCATTTCAATGACCGAAAACTTTATATATATATATATATATATATATATATATATATATATATATATATATATATATATATATATATATATATATATATATATATATATATATATATAGGGTAACGCTATTCTAAGCGTGATTGTAGAATAGCTTATTCTACACCCCCTAGTAATGCTATATGCAAAATCTAGTAAAACGATGTATAAAATGTAGTAATTCAGAAAATATTCTTCACTCCCCTCTATTTTACCATCAATGCACCGTAATTTTACTTTCCGTAAGTTTTGATTTATTTTCGATGTAAAAGAGACCGTAAGAAAATATATAATCGTCGTAAAAATATTTTATGTTATGTAAAATTTACAAACGTAAAAACGTAGTGTAAAATACACATAAACTGCAAATTTTCTTATCTTATGACCTATAGTTTTATTTTCTTATGCCAAATTTTACGTAGAGATTCAGTAGGAATGTAACTATTTGAATTCCAAACATAATTTAATTATGAAATGATCGTAAGATTACCTCGGGTGAAGAATAACTTATTCCGCACCCTGGGTGATGAATAGTATCACTATAACTGTCTGAAATCATGTTATACCTTTACGGAATTCCCAGTACTATTCTGAAACCATCAGAAACACTTTTGGAACTATCTGAAACTCTTTTGGTGGTCTTTTAACTCATTTATCATTTCTCTGGTAATCAGGACTATAACCCGTTAAGCATGTGACCCTACAGGTTCGGAAATATGCAGACACATGACCGGAACCCCTTCCGATCAGTACTTAACAGTGGGATCTGGACACCCTTATTAACTCCCACATATTCACGTGTTGGAAATAAGCCCTTGATGCAATAATATTGTATTATTATATTTATATGTTCATAATTAAGAGTTTATATTTTATGTTATAATTGCTATGATCCTGGAATATGCGATTCAGTGGAAAACTCATATACACGTGTAGAACGATAGACGGTAAAATAAGATTCCTAGTCTAGCCTCTAAGACTAGCTCAAATGTTGTTGGTGATCACGTTTTCTCGATCTTAGGATATCGTTAAGTGCAACGATTGTCCTAAAACAACATTGAGAGTATGCCGTTAGAAGAACGGTCAAATTGAATCGACCCAAACTTGTTTGTTATACTTTGAGTTGATATAGTCAAAGGTCAATTGTTATAACACAGAGTGTTAGCATGTATTTTAGTTCCTTAAACCATGAGAGCATCGTTGTCACTTTTTACCGTACGATGAATTTTGTGGTTGCTTAAACGTTATCTATAATTAGGTGATCATAACGACAACTTACAGGATCATCTAAAAGTTTGACATGAAACTAGATAGCTTGAGAACGGAATTTGCTCCTCCAACGATGGAGAGATACTTTTAGGGCCCTCCCGGTGTGACGGTATCCGGTCCAATGGTATTTTTGAGCAAGCGCCTAATGAAGCGATGGCATGTTTAAGCAGTTGGCATTCCTAGTACAAAACTAAGTAGTGGGAAACAAGTAGTGGCATAAATGATAAAAACCAAAAAAAATTTAAAAAAAGTGCATACAATGTAACAAAAAACTATTTGCATAATGCGAAAAATGTCTCGTCGCAATAAAAGACATTTTAAAAAGTCCAGGGATTTGCAGAAAAGTTTAAGGCATTTAAAAAAATGTTTATACAATGTAAATGAATGTTCTCGTCGGTCAAAGAAAACTGTTTTATTCCATTTAGATAATGTACGTGACTTTCAAAGAATGATTCACATGTGTCCATAAAATTGAGGGAAATTTAATAAAATATTTAAACAATGAGAAAAATTAAGAGTAAAGGGCAACCCGGTGCTTGTAGCTCCCGCTTTCGCATGATCCGGGAAAGGGTCCAACCACTTTGGACCTATTATATGCAGTCTTTTCCTACATTTCCGCAAGAGCCTATTTTTCGGACTTGAATCCGTGACCTCATGGTCACATGGCAGCAGCTTTACCACTGTGCCAAAGCTCCCCTTCGTAAAATAATTTAAGAGTAATTTATAAAAAACATTATTATCATTAAGAAATTTTGCAACGTGTATTTGAAAATGTTACCGTGTATGTTCAAAAGGGGTTCAAAACATGTTTTTTAAATGTACATAAGGTATTTAAAAATGTCTAAAATGTATCACAAATCATTTTCTGTGGCGTTAAAAATATACATTGTGTACTGAGAAAAGTAGACATGTGTTAAAAACTTTAAGAGCGATTAAAACCGGCAAAGAAACAAAAGAAAAGCAAAAAAACAAATTATACGAAGAAAACCAAGAAAAAAATAAAAGTATAACCAAGAAATAAAAAACCAAAGAAAACCAACAAAAACATAGTGTGACAAAGAAGAAAAGAAAACAGCTCAATCCTATTGTTACTAGGCTCGTTGCTATGTGTTTTTAAAAAATTGTTTAAGAAGCAGGGACAGGATTCGAATTGTCCACCATGCGGGCGATGGGGCAATCACCAGCCAACCAACCTACGATTGCTCTGTTCCTTTGAAGATATAAAAGCTGTAAAAACCTTATTCAATGCATTATGCCTTTTGGGCCAGCCCATCTATACGTATAAGTACAGCTTTCACGTGGCATGTTTTAGAGGTTTCCAAGCCGTGTTTTATTGGTTTTGGGAATCTTCTAAAAGGTTTTTCCACCAGTTCTAAATTTTCCTTTTCTTTTTTCGTTCTTATTTTTTATTTATTTATTTATTTCAAAAAAAGTTTGGAATTTTCATAAAAATCCGTATGTTTTTTAAAAATCACGTTTTTCATAAAATGTTTCTAGTTCTGACGTCAAAATTATTGGTGAGAAATTTCAATCCATTCACAATATTAGATTTCTTACATCACTATTTTTTCGTCCATCACTGTAACGCCCCGGATTCGATGCGCCAGGTGTCTGCCAGTTATTCGCCGTCTTTGCCATGTCATTTGCTTGCGTGTTGCACTTTGCCATGTCATCATATGCATTGCATATCATCTCATCATGTGCATTTCATTTTGCATATGTGTTCGTCTCATGCATCCGAGTATTTTCCCTGTTGTCCGTTTTGCAATCCGGCACTCCTATGTCTCCCGGCGCTTCCTTTTACCTCTTTTCGTGTGCGGGTGTTAAACGGTCTCGGAATGGACCGAGGTTTGTCAAGCGGCCTTGGTATAGCACCGGTAGACCGCCAGTCAAGTTTCGGATCATTTGGAGGTCGTTTGGTACTCCAACGGTTATCCGGGTAACCGCAAAAGCCTCTTTTGTTGCAGCCCAACTTCCCTTCCAAACTGGCCCAAAACCCAGCAAACTCCTCTCCTTGCTCTCGGTCGTTCGATCACGATCGCGTGGCCGAAAACCGCACCTCATTTGGACTCTCCTAGCTCCCTCTACCTATAAAACTAGATCCCCCCAAAAATTTCGCGGATGATTCCCCCCCCCCTAACCCTAGCCTCTTCCTCCTCCAGCCGCCGGACGTGTCCACCCCGCGCCGGACACGTCCAGCGCCGCCGCCCGCACCCAATCCGGAGCCGCCACGTGGCTCGGCCACCCTCGCCGCCGCATGCCCGCGGAAACCATCGCGGCCCCAGTCGAGCCCGCCGCCGCCGCCCGTCGGCCGCGCCTCGCCGCCTCCGCCCGAGCCCGCCGCACCGCCGCCCATGCCCATGATCGGCCGGCCGACTCACCGCCGTGCCCGCCGCCTCATTGCGCCTCCGCGGAGCTCCGCCGGCGCATCTCGCCGCCGCCGGAGCTCGCTCGCCCCGCCACCGGCGCGCTCGCGGTCGCTTCCTTTCGCCTCGCCGGTCCTCTTCTCGGTCGGCCGCCGCCATGGCGCCTGGGCCGCCCGGCTCACCATGGCCAGATCGGTCGGCCCGCCCTTCTCGGCCTCCTCCGGTCCTTCCTCCTCCTCCGCCACCGTCGCCTCTTCTCCGGTGAAGATCCGCGAGAGTCCTGGCCTTCCTCGTAAACCGTGCCAAGGGTTGACTCCCCCCCTCTAAAATTCATCTAAGTCCCGAGCATTTTTGATATTTTGTGCCATTTTCATTGCATCGTAACTTTGTGCATGTAGCTCCGTTTTGCGCGTGTAATATGTCAAAATGTTCGTCTCGAAGAGTAGATCATTTAATATCATTGCATCATTTTCATTTGAGCTCATCTTGGTGCCCTAAATGCTGTTGGAAGTGTGCTATGTGATGTTAGTTTCTGATTCTTAACAGAACATGCACTTTTGTCATTTTTGCCATGATTGATGTGTGCACCCTTTGGGCTTGATTCCTACATATGTTTTGCAATATGCCATGCCATCTTTCCAGGGGTGTATGCCATGTATTTTTGTGATCTATGTGGTGACTAGCACAAGCATGCAAACTAGGTGTCTTGATGTTGCTGATTTCAGCCCTGTTTTGCTGATATTTTGATGCCATGTTAACTTGATGCTACAGAGAGTTCCATGCATATTTTAAGTTACTTCAGTAAGGATGTTTTGTAAAACATGTCTTGCTCTATCCATCCATGCCCTTGTTTGCAATTATGGCGTGCCATAGCTTGAGTCAATCGAGCTCTACTTTTGCTATAAAATATTCCTGGCAGATTGTTTACATGTTATTCAATTTTGCCAAGGTTGTTGTAGTTGATCCTTGCATGCTATGTTGTTGTTCTTGCCATGTATAGCTTCTATGTCATGTCTTCTTACTGTTGGTTGCCTTGCCATGCCATGTTTTGCTCTGTGGTGAGTGGTTCAAGCTCACCAACATGCCTACTCATTGTTGTTCCTGCCATGTTTAAATCTGTAATATAACTTGCCATGTTCACATGGGTGCTATCATATCTTCTGATCCTTTTTGGCTTATAGTCACTAAAGGACTTTTGTTCTATGCTTTGAGTAGATTCATGCCATGCCTTTGTTTTCCTTTTTAAGTTCCTGTAACATGTTGTTTCATAGCTCTAAACATTGCACCCTGATGTTATTTCTGCTTAAATCTGAAACTGTTATTACTTGCAATCTTGCCATGTCATTTTGAGCATGTTCTAGTGATTTCTGGAGATAGCTCAGTGTTCATGTTTTGTAATGCTTTACCTGTACATCATGCCCATGCCTTTTGTTATTATGTTGAGGTCCTGTAGCATGTTGTTTTGATGCTTGCAATATGCCTAGTGGCTGTTTTGGACAGATTGTTGCTTAAACTTGTATAGGGTGTATGTGTTGAACCGTTACTCCGTTTAGGGTGTGCTCTATATGAAACTTGCTTGATTTTGCATGTAGCTTCATATTATCATGTTGCATCCTTGTTTTGAGGTGTTTGCTTGATGTTTGTATGCATTTTGCATCAATGCCATGTTCATCTTGTTTTGCTCATATCTTCTAGGCCGTAGCTCCGAATCTAATGAACTTTATATGTAACTTGACTAGAATTTCGTGTAGATCATCATGGTGCATATTAACTTGCTGTTTAACAACTTGAACATAAGGTTTATTCAGATCTGGACCAATTTCGAAATTTGCATATGAGGACTTACCGGAATTGTTATATGTTGTTCCCGGCCTCATTTAAACTTGCCTTGATGTGTTGTTCTTGTTTGCATCCTCTCTTGCCATGAGTAGCTTCATCGAGATTTGTCATGCATCATGTTTGTTGTGCATCTTGTCTTGTTCATGTGTGGTGTGTTTACTATGTTGTGTGCTTCTTCTTGTTAGTTCCTGTTTCGTTGCGATCGTGAGGATTCGTTCGTCTACGCTTGGTTCAGCTTCATCCGTTCGTCTTATTCATGGACTCGTTCTTCTTCCTTGCGGGATTTCAGGCAAGATGACCGCTACCCTGGATCTCACTACTATCATTGCTATGCTAGTTGCTTCGTTCTTTCGCTATGCTGCGTTACCTATCACTTGCCGCTCAAGCCTACCTAATTTCCATGTCAGCCCCTAACCTTTTGCACCCTTCCTAGCAAACCGTTGTTTGGCTATGTTACCGCTTTGCTCAGCCCCTCTTATAGCGTTGTTAGTTGCAGGTGAAGATGAAGTTTGTTCCGTGTTGGAACATGGAGATGTTGTTCCTTGTTGGAACATGTTTACTTGTTGGGATATCACAATATATCTTATTTAATTAATGCATCTATATACTTGGTAAAGGGTGGAAGGCTCGGCCTTATGCCTGGTGTTTTGTTCCACTCTTGCCGCCCTAGTTTCCGTCATATCGGTATTATGTTCCCGGATTTTGCGTCCCTAACGCGGTCGGGTGATTTATGGGACCCCCTTGACAGTTCGCTTTAAATAAGAGTTTTTCAGCAAGGCCCAACATTGGTTTTACATTTGCCTCACCTAGCCTTTTTTCCCTTGGGAGTCGCGCATCCCGAGGGTCATCTTTATTACCCCGGGCGGTGCTTGTCTAAGCGTTGGTCCAAACTAAACACCGTCTTGGGACCATCCCTTGGCAACTTGGGTTACGTCGGTTCTGACGCTTCGCTTATCCGGTCGTGGCACGAGGCGAGATCTGCGGCTACTATCGAGGTGTCGGCATGCGGGAGGTCTTCTGGACTTGTTTTATTCTGTCGAAATGTCTTGTAGCGGGATTCGAGACTGATCGGGCTTCCGGGAGAAGGTCTATTCTTCGTTGATCGCGAGAGCTTATCATGGGCTAAGTTGGGACACCCCTGCAGGGTTTGAACTTTCGAAAGCCGTGCCCGCGGTTATGTGGCAGATGGGAATTTGTTAATATCCGGTTGTAGTAAACTTGAAGCAAACTCTTCTAAAATACACCAACCGTGTGCGTAACCATGAGTGTCTCTTTTCGGGGTTGATCGAGAGGAGAACACGGTTTCAGGGTTATGTTTGACGTAAGTAGGAGTTCAGGATCACTTCTTGATCATTGCTAGTCGACGACCGTTCCTTTGTTTCTCTTCTCGCTCTCATTTGCGTATGTTAGCCACCATATATGCTTAGTCGCTGCTGCAACCTCACCACTTTATCCCTTCCTTTCCCATTAAGCTTTGCTAGTCTTGATACCCATAGTAATGGGATTGCTGAGTCCTCGTGACTCACAGATTACTACACCACCAGTTGCAGGTACAGGTTTGCGATGATCATGACGTGAGAGCGATGTTTGCTTGTGTTGGAGTTCTTCTTTTTCTTCTTCGATCGGGGATAGGTTCAGTCGGCAGCACTGGGCTAGCAGAGGTGGATGTCGTTTGAGTTTCGTTTATGTTTCATCCGTAGTCGGATGTTGATCGGTATATGATGTTGATGTATTCTTGTGGCATTTGTGCCTTATGTATGTATCCTTCTATTATGTAATGTTGATGTAATGATATCCACCTTGCAAAAGCGTTTCAATATCGGGTTTATCCTTGGTGGGACCTTGAGTTCCTTTTGGATAGGGTCGCATATTAGGCGTGTTCAAGTTGGTATCGAGCCTCGACCGACCCTAGGAGCCCCTTGATTGATCGTGCGGTCGGCGATGTCGAGTCTAGAAAAAACTGTTTTGAGTCTAGTTATATCGGAGTAGGAATTCTTTTACTCCTCGCCCTAAATCGCTCTGGTGAGGAATCTTGACGTAGGTGTTTTGAATTACTCCTCTTCCCCTTCAAAATTTTTCTTTAGGTTCACGCAGTTGGTTTTCCGGTAGTTGTTCCTCAGCTCTTTTTATCCGGTGCATTTCTCGTCAAGTCGACTCGACCATCTTCATCTTTGCCAAGTTCAATCCTCAGTTCTTCCTCCGCCGTTGTTGTTTTTCCTTGTCCGAAGTTGTCCTTGTTTTTCCCACCCGCCCTCCCTTCTTCCTCTCGGAACCGAAGTCCGTAATCGAGTATCCATCCTACTCGTGTGAAGTCTTTGCTTTCTTTCCTGAACGATTTCAACCGGTGTTTCCTCTTGAAGTTATTCGTCGATTTCCCCTTCCAAGTTGCCTTTGTTTTCCCGCCCACCCACCCTTTTTCTTCCCAGAGTCTGAATCTCTCTCGACCATCAATTCCATTCGTGTGGAGCCTCTTCAGTCTTTCCTCAATTATTTCAACCGGTGAATTCTCGTCTCGTTCGTCATTCTTCATCCTTTTCTTTTCCCGGTGGACTCAATTCAAGTTTTTCGGTGTTGATCATATTCTTTCTCTCGGCTCAAGTGTTTTTCCCCTGCTCGTTCGCCTCTCGCCAGTTTATCCTTCCGGAGTCCTCAAGTCATCTCAGGAGATTCATCAGTGTTCCATTTAATTCGAGGTTGTCACCTCATTCAAATATTCCAATCGTTCCGGTGCATCATCTACCTCTTCAACATTCCTTTCCAACGGTGTTTTCTCTTCAGTGGGCCCTAACCCACAGGTCTTTTCCCAGGATCTTACCTGACTCTTCTAATATCCCCGGAGTTATTCTCAATTCTTTTCAAGTTTGACGTAAGAATGAATTTCATCAGTCAGATGCTTTTCCCAAGATCAATTTCAAACCATTTCATTGTTGGTTCAACCTCTCCGCCTTTCGTTTCACCGGAGTACCTCAATAATTTTGGTGGTGTTTTTCGTCGTCATTTGAAGACCAAAGTAGAGTTTCTCTTAAATCTTGTCCGTTCTCCCGAAGATTTGTGGTGCTAGCTCGATGTTATCCTATCTAATTGTTTCCAGTCAAGTAAATTCTTTTCATCCATCCGGAGTATTTCAGGAGTTGCTTTTCTGTTCCGATCATCCGAAGGCCATCTTTTCGAAATACCTCTTCGTTCCAAATTTCCAGCTTCGTTCATCTCAATATTCTTCCGGTGCTGCGTTCAAGCATTCATTAATCAGTTCGCGATCTCTTCGATCTCTTTTCTCTAAATTCCCTCAAGTATCTTTGTGCTTTTCTAATTCTTCCCGGTGATTCTTTCTCTTTCGTCAGTCATTTCGAATTCTTATGGTGGTTCGTTCAAGATTCTTTTTCCTTGTTTACCATATTAATCCATTCGTTCTTTCGAATCTTACCGGTGGTTCAAGAAGACCTTCTCAAGTTTGCGATATGTCACTTCTCAATTCTTTTTCAAGAAGAATAAGGTGCATGCCAAATCCATTGCTTGTCATCAATTTAATTGGATGAAGGATAAGCATACAATAAATCTTATTCTTATTTCATCCAAGTGAGTAATCCCTTCCTTCGGAGTTTGTTCTTGATGAATAAATTCTAGTTCCAAGTCTTTTCATCTTTTCTTTTTCGGAGTTCAATTATTTCCTCGGCCATCTTGTCGGAACCTCCATCTAAATCATCGCAATGCTCATCTATTCTTTCATCCTTCATTTTATCTCGTCATCCTTTTGTTACCGGAGTTCTTCATGGTGGTTCTTCACGATTTAATTCTTTCTTCAAGAGTTCATCAAGATTTTGTTGGTGGAGTTCAATTATCTTTTCTTCTCACATCTCGAAGTGCAATTAATTCTCCGTATTCCTTTGAAGTGGAATTGTTGCATTTCTTTGTTCCTCTCAGCTATCCAATTATTTCCCTTTGTGGCCGGTTATCACCTTATGATTTTGAGAGGTTATCCATAAGTCCACAGCAAGCATATTCTTTTCGTTGTTGATTGTCTCAACAACTCCGTTTAAACCTTCCTTCTAAAGTCTTTTCATTCCATTCTTCAATTCTTAGGAGGCTTTGCGTTGTTTATCTCGTCAAGTGTCATTCCATCTTCTGAAGCTCATGTTCTATTCTTTCCTTGTTCAACCGGCGTGCTGCCTAAATCCTTTCAGTCTTATTCGTTTCTTTTCTCATTCTAACCACTCCGGTTAGACGAGTTGTTTCATAGTCTATCTGATTCCGTGAGCTTTCGATTCTCTTCATTCTCGTCATTTCTCTCTTCTTCTCGTGTGCTCTCGATTCTTTGCTTCTTCTTTTGAGTTCTTGTTTCACCTCATACCTTTTCCCTTCCGTCTCGGTCCTAAGATCTCGGGCGAGATCTCTTGTTAGTGGAGGAGTGTTGTAACGCCCGGATTCGATCGCGCCAGTGTCGCGCGATTATTCGCCGTCTTTGCCATGTCATTTGCTTGCGTGTTGCACTTTGCCATGTCATCATATGCATTGCATATCATGTCATCATGTGCATTTCATTTTGCATATGTGTTCGTCTCATGCATCCGAGTATTTTCCCCGTTGTCCGTTTTGCAATCCGGCACTCCTATGTCTCCCGGCGCTCCCTTTTACCTCTTTTCGTGTGCGGGTGTTAAGCGGTCTCGGAATGGACCGAGGTTTGTCAAGCGGCCTTGGTATAGCACCGTGAACCGCCGATCAAGTTCGGATCATTTGGAGGTCGTTTGGTACTCCAACGGTTATCCGGTAACCGCAAAAGCCTCTTTTGTTGCAGCCCAACTTCCCTTCCAAACTGGCCCAAAACCCAGCAAACTCCTCTCCTTGCTCTCGGTCGTTCGATCACGATCGCGTGGCCGAAAACCGCACCTCATTTGGACTCTCCTAGCTCCCTCTACCTATAAAACTAGATCCCCCCAAAAATTTCGCGGATGATTCCCCCTAACCCTAGCCTCTTCCTCCTCCAGCCGCCGGACGTGTCCACCCCGCGCCGGACACGTCCAGCGCCGCCGCCCGCACCCAATCCGGAGCCGCCACGTGGCTCCGGCCACCTCCCGCCGCCGCGCCATGGAGCCATCTCGGGCCCGCGCGAGCCCGCCGCCCGCCGCCCGATCGGCCCGCGCCTCGCGCGCCTCCGCCCGGCCCCGCCGCCCGCCAGGCCGCGCCGCCATGATCGCCGCCCTCGCCGGCCGACTCCACCGCCGTGCCCGTCGCCTCTGCTGCGCCTCGCCGGAGCTCCGCCGCGCATCTCGCCCGCCGCCCGAGCTTCGCCCGCCACCGGCGCCCTCGCCCGGCCTCCGCTTCGCCTCGTCGGTCCTCTTCTCCGTCGGCCGCCGCCATGGCGCCAGGCCGCCCGGCTCCTTGCGGCCAGATCCGGTCGGGCCGGACTGGATCCGGTTGGGCCAGACTGGATCCGGTCGGCCCCGCCCTTCTCCGGCCTCCTCCCGGTCCTTCCTCCTCACTCCGGCCACCGTCGCCTCTTCTCCGGTGAAGATCCGGCGAGAGTCCCGGCCTTCCTCGTAAACCGTGCCAAGGGTTGACTTCCCCCCCTCTAAAATTCATCTAAGTCCCGAGCATTTTTGATATTTTGTGCCATTTTCATTGCATCGTAACTCTGTGCATGTAGCTCCGTTTTGCGCGTGTAATATGTCAAAATGTTCGCCTCGAAGAGTAGATCATTTCATCTCATTGCATCATTTTCATTTGAGCTCATCTTGGTGCCCGAAATGCTATTGGAAGAGTGCTATGTGATGTTAGTTTCTGATTCTTAACAGAACATGCACTTTTGTCATTTTTGCCATGATTGATGTGTGCACCCTTTGGGCTTGAGTCCTACATGTGTTTTGCAATATGCCATGACATCTTTCCAGGGGTGTATGCCATGTATTTTTGTGATCTATGTGGTGACTAGCACAAGCATGCAAACTAGGTGTCTTGATGTTGCTGATTTCAGCCCTGTTTTGCTGATATTTTGATGCCATGTTAACTTGATGCTACAGAGAGTTCCATGCATATTTTGAGTTACTTCAGTAAGGATGTTTTGTAAAAAATGTCTTACTCTATCCATCCATGCCCTTGTTTGCAATTATGGAGTGCCATAGATTGAGTCAATCGAGCTTTACTTTTGCTATAAAATGTTCCTGGCAGATTGTTTACATGTTATTCAATTTTGCCAAGGTTGTTGTAGTTGATCCTTGCATGATATGTTGTTGTTCTTGCCATGCATAGCTTCTATGTCATGTCTTCTTACTGTTGGTTTCCTTGCCATGCCATGTTTTGCTCTGTGGTGAGTGGTTCAAGCTCACCAACATGCCTACTCATTGTTGTTCCTGCCATGTTTAAATCTGTAATATAACTTGCCATGTTCACATGGGTGCTATCATATCTTCTGATCCTTTTTGGCTTATGGTCACTAAAGGACTTTTGTTCTTTGCTTTGAGTAGATTCATGCAATGCCTTTGTTTGCCTTGTTAAGTTCCTGTAACATGTTGTTTCATAGCTCTAAACATTGCAACCTGATGTTATTTCTGCTTAAGTCTGAAACTGTTATTACTTGCAATCTTGCCATGTCATTTTGAGCATGTTCTAGTGATTTCTGGAGATAGCTCAGTGTTCATGTTTTGTAATGCTTTACTTTTACATCATGCTCATGCCTTTTGTTATTATGTTGAGGTCCTGTAGCATGTTGTTTTGATGCTTGCAATATGCCTAGTGGCTGTTTTGGACAGATTGTTGCTTAAACTTGTATAGGGTGTATGTGTTGAACCGTTGCTCCGTTTAGGGTGTGCTCTATATGAAACTTGCTTGATTTTGCATGTAGCTTCATATTATCATGTTGCATCCTTGTTTTGAGGTGTTTGCTTGATGTTTATATGCATTTTGCATCAATGCCATGTTCATCTTGTTTTGCTCATATCTTCTAGGCCGTAGCTCCAAATCTAATGAACTTTATATGTAACTTGACTAGAATTTCGTGTAGATCATCATGGTGCATATTAACTTGCTGTTTAACAACTTGAACATAAGGTTTATTCAGATCTGGACCAATTTCGAAATTTGCATATGAGGACTTACCGGAATTGTTATATGTTGTTCCCGGCCTCATTTAAACTTGCCTTGATGTGTTGTTCTTGTTTGCATCCTCTCTTGCCATGAGTAGCTTCATCGAGATTTGTCATGCATCATGTTTGTTGTGCATCTTGTCTTGTTCATGTGTGGTGTGTTTACTATGTTGTGTGCTTCTTCTTGTTAGTTCCTGTTTCGTTGCGATCGTGAGGATTCGTTCGTCTACGCTTGGTTCGGCTTCATCCGTTCGTCTTCTTCATGGACTCGTTATTCTTCCTTGCGGGATTTCAGGCAAGATGACCGCTACCCTGGATCTCACTACTATCATTGCTATGCTAGTTGCTTCGTTCTTTCGCTATGCTGCGTTACCTATCACTTGCCGCTCAAGCCTACCTAATTTCCATGTCAGCCCCTAACCTTTTGCACCCTTCCTAGCAAACCGTTGTTTGGCTATGTTACCGCTTTGCTCAGCCCCTCTTATAGCGTTGTTAGTTGCAGGTGAAGATGAAGTTTGTTACGTGTTGGAACATGGAGATGTTGTTCCTTGTTGGAACATGTTTACTTGTTGGGATATCACAATATATCTTATTTAATTAATGCATCTATATACTTGGTAAAGGGTGGAAGGCTCGGCCTTATGCCTGGTGTTTTGTTCCACTCTTGCCGCCCTAGTTTCCGTCATATCGGTATTATGTTCCCGGATTTTGCGTCCCTAACGCGGTCGGGTGATTTATGGGACCCCCTTGACAGTTCGCTTTAAATAAGAGTTTTTCAGCAAGGCCCAACATTGGTTTTACATTTGCCTCACCTAGCCTTTTTCCCTTGGGAGTCGCGCATCCCGAGGGTCATCTTTATTTACCCCCGGGCCAGTGCTTGTCTAAGCGTTGGTCCAAACTAGAGCACCGTCTTGGGACCATCCCTTGGCAACTTGGGTTACGTCGGTTCTGACGCTTCGCTTATCCGGTCGTGGCTCGAGGCGAGATCTGTGGCTACTATCGAGGTGTCGGCATGCCGGAGGTCTTCTGGACTTGTTTTATTTCTGTCGAAATGTCTTGTAGCCGGATTCCGAGACTGATCGGGCTTCCGGGAGAAGGTCTATTCTTCGTTGATCGCGAGAGCTTATCATGGGCTAAGTTGGGACACCCTGCAGGGTTTGAACTTTCAAAGCCGTGCCCGCGGTTATGTGGCAGATGGGAATTTGTTAATATCCGGTTGTAGTAAACTTGAAGCAAACTCTTCTAAAATACACCAACCGTATGCGTAACCATGAGTGTCTCTTTTGGGGTTGATCGAGAGGAGAACACGGTTTCGAGGTTATGTTTGGCGTAAGTAGGAGTTCAGGATCACTTCTTGATCATTGCTAGTCGACGACCGTTCCTTTGTTTCTCTTCTCGCTCTCATTTGCGTATGTTAGCCACCATATATGCTTAGTCGCTGCTGCAACCTCACCACTTTATCCCTTCCTTTCCCATTAAGCTTTGCTAGTCTTGATACCCATAGTAATGGGATTGCTGAGTCCTCGTGACTCACAGATTACTACACCACCAGATTGCGGTACAGGTTTGCGATGATCATGGCGTGAGGCGATGTTTGCTTGTGTTGGAGTTCTTCTTTTTCTTCTTGATCGGGGATAGGTTCGGTCGGCAGCCTGGGCTAGCAGAGGTGGATGTCGTTTGAGTTTCGTTTATGTTTCATCCGTAGTCGGATGTTGATCGGTATATGATGTTGATGTATTCTTGTGGCATTTGTGCCTTATGTATGTATCCTTCTATTATGTAATGTTGATGTAATGATATCCACCTTGCAAAAGCGTTTCAATATCGGGTTTATCCTTGGTGGGACCTTGAGTTCCTTTTGGATAGGGTCGCATATTGGGCGTGTTCAAGTTGGTATCGAGCCTCGACCGACCCTAAGAGCCCCTTGATTGATCGTGCGGTCGGCCGATGTCGAGTCTAGAAAAAACTGTTTTGAGTCTAGTTATATCGAGAGTAGGAATTCTTTTACTCCTCGCCCCTTCTTCGCTCTGGTGAGGAATCTTGGCGTAGGTGTTTTGAATTACTCCTCTTCCCTTCAAAATTTTTCTTTAGGTTCACGCAGTTGGTTTTCGGTAGTTGTTCCTCAGCTCTTTTTATCGGTGCATTTCTCGTCAAGTCGACTCGACCATCTTCATCTTTGCCAAGTTCAATCCTCAGTTCTTCCTCCGCCGTTGTTGTTTTTCCTTGTCCGAAGTTGTCCTTGTTTTTCCCACCGCCTCCCTTCTTCCTCTCGGAACCGAGTCCGTAATCAGTATCCATCCTACTCGTGTGAAGTCTTTGCTTTCTTTCCTGAACGATTTCAACGGTGTTTCCTCTTGAAGTTATTCGTCGATTTCCCCTTCCAAGTTGCCTTTGTTTTCCCGCCCACCCACCCTTTTTCTTCCCAGAGTCTGAATCTCTCTCGACCATCAATTCCATTCGTGTGGAGCCTCTTCAGTCTTTCCTCAATTATTTCAACCGGTGAATTCTCGTCTCGTTCGTCATTCTTCATCCTTTTCTTTTCCCGGTGGACTCAATTCAAGTTTTTCGGTGTTGATCATATTCTTTCTCTCGGCTCAAGTGTTTTTCCCCTGCTCGTTCGCCTCTCGCCAGTTTATCCTTCAGGAGTCCTCAAGTCATCTCAGGAGATTCATCAGTGTTCCATTTAATTCGAGGTTGTCACCTCATTCAAATATTCCAATCGTTCCGGTGCATCATCTACCTCTTCAACATTCCTTTCCAACGGTGTTTTCTCTTCAGTGGGCCCTAACCCACAGGTCTTTTCCCAGGATCTTACCTGACTCTTCTAATATCCCCGGAGTTATTCTCAATTCTTTTCAAGTTTGACGTAAGAATGAATTTCATCAGTCAGATGCTTTTCCCAAGATCAATTTCAAACCATTTCATTGTTGGTTCAACCTCTCCGCCTTTCGTTTCACCGGAGTACCTCAATAATTTTGGTGGTGTTTTTCGTCGTCATTTGAAGACCAAAGTAGAGTTTCTCTTAAATCTTGTCCGTTCTCCCGAAGATTTGTGGTGCTAGCTCGATGTTATCCTATCTAATTGTTTCCAGTCAAGTAAATTCTTTTCATCCATCCGAGTATTTCAGGAGTTGCTTTTCTGTTCCGATCATCCGAAGGCCATCTTTTGAAATACCTCTTCGTTCCAAATTTCCAGCTTCGTTCATCTCAATATTCTTCGGTGCTGCGTTCAAGCATTCATTAATCAGTTCGCGATCTCTTGATCTCTTTTCTCTAAATTCCTCAAGTATCTTTGTGCTTTTCTAATTCTTCCGGTGATTCTTTCTCTTTCGTCAGTCATTTCGAATTCTTATGGTGGTTCGTTCAAGATTCTTTTTCCTTGTTTACCATATTAATCCATTCGTTCTTTCGAATCTTACCGGTGGTTCAAGAAGACCTTCTCAAGTTTGCGATATGTCACTTCTCAATTCTTTTTCAAGAAGAATAAGGTGCATGCCAAATCCATTGCTTGTCATCAATTTAATTGGATGAAGGATAAGCATACAATAAATCTTATTCTTATTTCATCCAAGTGAGTAATCCCTTCCTTCGGAGTTTGTTCTTGATGAATAAATTCTAGTTCCAAGTCTTTTCATCTTTTCTTTTTCGGAGTTCAATTATTTCCTCGGCCATCTTGTCGGAACCTCCATCTAAATCATCGCAATGCTCATCTATTCTTTCATCCTTCATTTTATCTCGTCATCCTTTTGTTACCGGAGTTCTTCATGGTGGTTCTTCACGATTTAATTCTTTCTTCAAGAGTTCATCAAGATTTTGTTGGTGGAGTTCAATTATCTTTTCTTCTCACATCTCGAAGTGCAATTAATTCTCCGTATTCCTTTGAAGTGGAATTGTTGCATTTCTTTGTTCCTCTCAGCTATCCAATTATTTCCCTTTGTGGCCGGTTATCACCTTATGATTTTGAGAGGTTATCCATAAGTCCACAGCAAGCATATTCTTTTCGTTGTTGATTGTCTCAACAACTCCGTTTAAACCTTCCTTCTAAAGTCTTTTCATTCCATTCTTCAATTCTTCCGGAGGCTTTGCGTTGTTTATCTCGTCAAGTGTCATTCCATCTTCTGAAGCTCATGTTCTATTCTTTCCTTGTTCAACCGGCGTGCTGCCTAAATCCTTTCAGTCTTATTCGTTTCTTTTCTCATTCTAACCACTCCGGTTAGAACGAGTTGTTTCATAGTCTATCTGATTCCGTGAGCTTTCGATTCTCTTCATTCTCGTCATTTCTCTCTTCTTCTCGTGTGCTCTCGATTCTTTGCTTCTTCTTTTGAGTTCTTGTTTCACCTCATACCTTTTTCCCTTCCGTCTCGGTCCTAAGATCTCGGGACGAGATCTCTTGTTAGTGGAGGAGTGTTGTAACGCCCCGGATTCGATGCGCCAGGTGTCTGCCAGTTATTCGCCGTCTTTGCCATGTCATTTGCTTGCGTGTTGCACTTTGCCATGTCATCATATGCATTGCATATCATGTCATCATGTGCATTTCATTTTGCATATGTGTTCGTCTCATGCATCCGAGTATTTTCCCCGTTGTCCGTTTTGCAATCCGGCACTCCTATGTCTCCCGGCGCTCCCTTTTACCTCTTTTCGTGTGCGGGTGTTAAACGGTCTCGGAATGGACCGAGGTTTGTCAAGCGGCCTTGGTATAGCACCGGTAGACCGCCAGTCAAGTTTCGGATCATTTGGAGGTCGTTTGGTACTCCAACGGTTATCCGGGTAACCGCAAAAGCCTCTTTTGTTGCAGCCCAACTTCCCTTCCAAACTGGCCCAAAACCCAGCAAACTCCTCTCCTTGCTCTCGGTCGTTCGATCACGATCGCGTGGCGAAAACCGCACCTCATTTGGACTCTCCTAGCTCCTCTACCTATAAAACTAGATCCCCCAAAATTTGCGGATGATTCCCCCTAACCCTAGCCTCTTCCTCCTCCAGCGCGCGGACGTGTCCACCTCCCGCGCGGACACGTCCAGCGCCGCCGCCGCACCCAATCCGGAGCCGCCACGTGGCTCGGCCACCGCCGCCGCCGCGCTGCTGGAGCCCATCTCGGGCCCACAGCGAGCCTGCGCCGCCGCCCGTCGGCCGCGCCTCGCCGCGCCTCCGCCCGGCCCGCCGCCCGCCGGCGCGCCGCCATGATCGCCGCCCTCGCCGGCCGACTCCACCGCCGTGCCCGTCGCCTCTGCTGCGCCTCGCCGGAGCTCCGCCGGCGCATCGCGCTCGCCGCCGGGCTCGCCCGCCACCGGCGCCCTCGCTGCCTCCGCTTCGCCTCGTCGGTCCTCTTCTCCGTCGGCCGCCGCCATGGCGCCAGCCGCCCGGCTCCGCCATGGCCAGATCCGGTCGGCCGGATGGATCCGGTTGGGCAGGATCGATCCGGTCGGCCCGCCCTTCTCCGGCCTCCTCCGGTCCTTCCTCCTCCTCCGCCACCGTCGCCTCTTCTCCGTGAAGATCCGGCGAGAGTCCCGGCCTTCCTCGTAAACCGTGCCAAGGGTTGACTTCCCCCCCTCTAAAATTCATCTAAGTCCCGAGCATTTTTGATATTTTGTGCCATTTTCATTGCATCGTAACTCTGTGCATGTAGCTCCGTTTTGCGCGTGTAATATGTCAAAATGTTCGCCTCGAAGAGTAGATCATTTCATCTCATTGCATCATTTTCATTTGAGCTCATCTTGGTGCCCGAAATGCTATTGGAAGAGTGCTATGTGATGTTAGTTTCTGATTCTTAACAGAACATGCACTTTTGTCATTTTGCCATGATTGATGTGTGCACCCTTTGGGCTTGAGTCCTACATGTGTTTTGCAATATGCCATGACATCTTTCCAGGGTGTATGCCATGTATTTTTGTGATCTATGTGGTGACTAGCACAAGCATGCAAACTAGGTGTCTTGATGTTGCTGATTTCAGCCCTGTTTTGCTGATATTTTGATGCCATGTTAACTTGATGCTACAGAGAGTTCCATGCATATTTTGAGTTACTTCAGTAAGGATGTTTTGTAAAAATGTCTTACTCTATCCATCCATGCCCTTGTTTGCAATTATGGAGTGCCATAGATTGAGTCAATCGAGCTTTACTTTTGCTATAAAATGTTCCTGGCAGATTGTTTACATGTTATTCAATTTTGCCAAGGTTGTTGTAGTTGATCCTTGCATGATATGTTGTTGTTCTTGCCATGCATAGCTTCTATGTCATGTCTTCTTACTGTTGGTTTCCTTGCCATGCCATGTTTTGCTCTGTGGTGAGTGGTTCAAGCTCACCAACATGCCTACTCATTGTTGTTCCTGCCATGTTTAAATCTGTAATATAACTTGCCATGTTCACATGGGTGCTATCATATCTTCTGATCCTTTTTGGCTTATGGTCACTAAAGGACTTTTGTTCTTTGCTTTGAGTAGATTCATGCAATGCCTTTGTTTGCCTTGTTAAGTTCCTGTAACATGTTGTTTCATAGCTCTAAACATTGCAACCTGATGTTATTTCTGCTTAAGTCTGAAACTGTTATTACTTGCAATCTTGCCATGTCATTTTGAGCATGTTCTAGTGATTTCTGGAGATAGCTCAGTGTTCATGTTTTGTAATGCTTTACTTTTACATCATGCTCATGCCTTTTGTTATTATGTTGAGGTCCTGTAGCATGTTGTTTTGATGCTTGCAATATGCCTAGTGGCTGTTTTGGACAGATTGTTGCTTAAACTTGTATAGGGTGTATGTGTTGAACCGTTGCTCCGTTTAGGGTGTGCTCTATATGAAACTTGCTTGATTTTGCATGTAGCTTCATATTATCATGTTGCATCCTTGTTTTGAGGTGTTTGCTTGATGTTTATATGCATTTTGCATCAATGCCATGTTCATCTTGTTTTGCTCATATCTTCTAGGCGTAGCTCCAAATCTAATGAACTTTATATGTAACTTGACTAGAATTTCGTGTAGATCATCATGGTGCATATTAACTTGCTGTTTAACAACTTGAACATAAGGTTTATTCAGATCTGGACCAATTTCGAAATTTGCATATGAGGACTTACCGGAATTGTTATATGTTGTTCCCGGCCTCATTTAAACTTGCCTTGATGTGTTGTTCTTGTTTGCATCCTCTCTTGCCATGAGTAGCTTCATCGAGATTTGTCATGCATCATGTTTGTTGTGCATCTTGTCTTGTTCATGTGTGGTGTGTTTACTATGTTGTGTGCTTCTTCTTGTTAGTTCCTGTTTCGTTGCGATCGTGAGGATTCGTTCGTCTACGCTTGGTTCGGCTTCATCCGTTCGTCTTCTTCATGGACTCGTTATTCTTCCTTGCGGGATTTCAGGCAAGATGACCGCGCGCCTGCCTCTCCGCCCGACCCGCCGCCGCCCGGCCTTGCGCCCATGTGGTCAGCCGACTCCGCCGTGCCCGCCGCCTGTTGCCTCCGCCGGGCTCAGCCGGCGCATCTCGCCGCCGCCCGGAGCTCGCCCGACCACCGGCGCCCTCATGCTCATGTCGCCGTCCTCTTCTCGGTCGGCCCTTGTGGCCCATGCGCCCGCAGCGCCACTCGCTGGCAGTCGGTCGGCCCGCCCTTCTCGGCCTCCTCCGGTCCTTCCTCCTCCTCCGGCCACCGTCGCCTCTTCTCCGGTGAAGATCCGGCGAGAGTCTGGCCTTCCTCGTAAACCGTGCCAGGTTGACTCCCCCCCTCTAAAATTCATCTAAGTCCCGAGCATTTTGATATTTTGTGCCATTTTCATTGCATCGTAACTTTGTGCATGTAGCTCCGTTTTGCGTGTAATATGTCAAAATGTTCGTCTCGAAAAGTAGATCATTTAATATCATTGCATCATTTTCATTTGAGCTCATCTTGGTGCCCTAAATGCTGTTGGAAGTGTGCTATGTGATGTTAGTTTCTGATTCTTAACAGAACATGCACTTTTGTCATTTTGCCATGATTGATGTGTGCACCCTTTGGGCTTGATTCCTACATATGTTTTGCAATATGCCATGCCATCTTTCAGGGGTGTATGCCATGTATTTTTGTGATCTATGTGGTGACTAGCACAAGCATGCAAACTAGGTGTCTTGATGTTGCTGATTTCAGCCCTGTTTTGCTGATATTTTGATGCCATGTTAACTTGATGCTACAGAGTTCCATGCATATTTTAAGTTACTTCAGTAAGGATGTTTTGTAAAACATGTCTTGCTCTATCCATCCATGCCCTTGTTTGCAATTATGGCGTGCCATAGCTTGAGTCAATCGAGCTCTACTTTTGCTATAAAATATTCCTGGCAGATTGTTTACATGTTCAATTTTGCCAAGGTTGTTGTATTGATCCTTGCATGCTATGTTGTTGTTCTTGCCATGTATAGCTTCTATGTCATGTCTTCTTACTGTTGGTTGCCTTGCCATGCCATGTTTTGCTCTGTGGTGAGTGGTTCAAGCTCACCAACATGCCTACTCATTGTTGTTCCTGCCATGTTTAAATCTGTAATATAACTTGCCATGTTCACATGGGTGCTATCATATCTTCTGATCCTTTTTGGCTTATAGTCACTAAAGGACTTTTTGTTCTTTGCTTTGGTAGATTCATAATGCCTTTGTTTGCCTTGTTAAGTTCTGTAACATGTTGTTTCATAGCTCTAAACATTGCAACACTGTGTTATTTCTGCTTAAGTTTCAGACTGTTATTACTTGCAATCTTGCCATGTCATTTTGAGCATGTTCTAGTGATTTCTGGAGATAGCTCAGTGTTCATGTTTTGTGCTTTACTTTTACATCATGCTCATGCCTTTTGTTATTATGTTGAGGTCCTGTAGCATGTTGTTTTGATGCTTACAATATGCCTAGTGGCTGTTTTGGACAGATTGTTGCTTAAACTTGTATAGGGTGTATGTGTTGAACCGCTGCTTCGCTTAGGTGTGCTCTATATGAAACTTGCTTGATTTTGCATGTAGCTTCATATTATCATGTTGCATCCTTGTTTTGAGGTGTTTGCTTGATGTTTATATGCATTTTGCATCAATGCCATGTTCATCTTGTTTTGCTCATATCTTCTAGGGCCGAGCTTCAAATCTAATGAACTTTATATGTAACTTGACTAGAATTTCGTGTAGATCATCATGGTGCATATTAACTTGCTGTTAACAACTTGAACATAAGGTTTATTCAGATCTGGACCAATTTCAGAAATTTGCATATGAGGACTTACCGAGATTGTTATATGTTGTTCGGCCTCATTTAAACTTGCCTTTGATGTGTTGTTCTTGTTTGCATCCTCTCTTGCCATGAGTAGCTTCATCGAGATTTGTCATGCATCATGTTTGTTGTGCATCTTGTCTTGTTCATGTGTGGTGTGTTTACTATGTTGTGTGCTTCTTCTTGTTAGTTCTCGCTTAGTTGCGATCGTGAGGATTCGCTCGTTTCACGCTTGGTTCTGGCTTCATCCGCTCGTCTTCTTCATGGACTCGTTATTCTTCCTTATGGGATTTCAGGCAAGATGACCGCTACCCTGGATCTCACTACTATCATTGCTATGTTAGTTGCTTCGTTCTTTTCGCTATGCTTTAGTTACCTATCACTTGCCGCCAAGCTTTACCTAATTTCCATGTCAGCCTTTAACCTTTTGCACCTTCCTAGCAAACCGTTGTTTGGCTATGTTACCGCTTTGCTCAGCCCTCTTATAGCGTTGTTAGTTGCAGGTGAAGATGAAGTTTGTTACGTGTTGGAACATGGAGATGTTGTTCCTTGTTGGAACATGTTTACTTGTTGGGATATCACAATATATCTTATTTAATTAATGCATCTATATACTTGGTAAAGGGTGGAAGGCTCGCCTTATGCCTGGTGTTTTGTTCCACTCTTGCCGCCCTAGTTTCCGCCATATCGGTATTATGTTCCCGGATTTTGCGTCCCTAACGCGGTCGGGTGATTTATGGGACCCCTTGACAGTTCGCTTTAAATAAGAGTTTTTTCGAAGGCCCAACATTGGTTTTACATTTGCCTCACCTAGCCTTTTTTCCCTTGGGAGTCGCGCATCCCGAGGGTCATCTTTATTTACCCCCGGCCAGGTTGTCTAAGCTGTTGGTCCAAACTAGAGCACCGTCGGGACCATCCCTTGGCAGCTTGGTTATTGGTCTTCAGTGCGCTTCGCTTATCCGGTCGTGGGCTCGAGACGAGATCTGGCTGCTACTATCGTGGTGTCGGCATGCGGGGAGGTCTTGCTGGACTTGTTTTATTGCTGTCGAAATGTCTTGTAGCCGGGATTCCGAGACTGATCGGGCTTCCCGGGGAGAAGGTCTATTCCTTCGTTGATCGCGAGAGCTTATCATGGGCTAAGTTGGGACACCCCTGCAGGGTTTGAACTTTCGAAAGCCGTGCCCGTGGTTATGTGGCAGATGGGAATTTGTTAATATCCGGTTGTAGTAAACTTGAAGCAAACTCTTCTAAAATACACCAACCGTGTGCGTAACCATGAGTGTCTCTTTTCGGGGTTGATCGAGAGGAGAACACGGTTTCTGGGTTATGTCTGACGTAAGTAGGAGTTCAGGATCACTTCTTGATCATTGCTAATCGACGAACCGTTCCTTTGTTTCTCTTCTCGCTCTCATTTGCGTATGTTAGCCACCATATATGCTTAGTCGCTGCTGCAACCTCACCACTTTATCCCTTCCTTTCCCATTAAGCTTTGCTAGTCTTGATACCCATAGTAATGGGATTCTTTGAGTCCTCGTGACTCACAGATTACTACACCACCGATTGCAGTGTACAGTGTTTGCGATGATCATGACGTGAGAGCGATGTTTGCTTGTGTTGGAGTTCTTCTTTTTCTTCTTCGATCAGGGATAGGTTCCAGTCGACAGCCCGGGCTAGCAGTGGATGTCGTTTGAGTTTACGCTTATGTTTCATCTCAGAGTCGGATGTTGATCCGTATATGATGTTGATGTATTCTTGTGGCATTTGTGCCTTATGTATGTATCCTTCTATTATGTAATGTTGATGTAATGATATCCACCTTGAAAAAGCGTTTCAATATGCGGGTTTATCCTTGGTGGGACCTTCGAGTTCCTTTTGGATAGGGTCGCATATTGGGCGTGACAAGTTAATGTCGAGCCTCGACCAACCCTAAGAGCCCCCTTGATTGATCGTGCGATCGGCGGCGTCGAGTCTAGAAAAAACTGTTTTCGGAGTCTAGTTATATCGAGAGTAGGAATTCTTTTTACTCCTCCTTGCCGTCCATTTCTGGTGAGGAATCTTGACGAGGAGTTTTGAATTACTCCTCTTCCCCTTCAAAATTTTTCTTTAGGTTCACGCAGTTGGTTTTCGGTAGTTGTTCCTCAGCTCTTTTTATCCGTGCATTTCTCGTCAAGTCGACTCGACCATCTTCATCTTTGCCAAGTTCAATCCTCGGTTCTTCCTCCGCCGTTGTTGTTTTTCCTTGTCCGAAGTTGTCCTTGTTTTCCCACCGCCCTCCCCTCTTCTTCTCGGAACGAGTCCGAATCAGTATCCATCCTACTCGTGTGAAGTCTTTGCTTTCTTCCTGAACGATTTCAACCGTGTTTCCTCTTGAAGTTATTCGTCGATTTCCCTTCCAAGTTGCCTTTGTTTTCCGCCCACCCTTTTTCTTCCCAGAGTCAATCTCTCTCGACCATCAATTCCATTCGTGTGGAGCCTCTTCAGTCTTTCCTCAATTATTTCAACGGTGAATTCTCGTCTCGTTCGTCATTCTTCATCCTTTTCTTTCCCGTGGACTCAATTCAAGTTTTTCGTGTTGATCATATTCTTTCTCCCTGCTCAAGTGTTTTTCCCTGCTCGCTCGCCTCTCGCTTGATTTATCCTTCCGGAGTCCTCAAGTCATCTCGGGAGATTCATCGTGTTCCATTTAATTGAGGTTGTCACCTCATTCAAATATTCCAATCGCTCGGTGCATCATCTACCTCTTCAACATTCCTTTCCAGCGGTGTTTTTTCTTCATGGGCCCTAACCCACGTGTCTTTTCCGTGATCTTACCCGACTCTTCTAATATCCCCGAGTTATTCTCAATTCTTTTCAAGTTTGGCGTAAGAATGAATTTCATCGGTCGGATGCTTTTCCCAAGATCAATTTCAAACCATTTCATTGTTGGTTCAACCTCTCCGCCTTCGCTTCACCGAGTACCTCAATAATTTTGGTGGTGTTTTTAGTGCGCCATTTGAAGACCAAAGTAGAGTTTCTCTTAAATCTTGTCCGTTCTCCTAAGATTTGTGGTGCTAGCTCGATGTTATCCTATCTAATTGTTTCATCAAGTAAATTCTTTTCATCCATCCGGAGTATTTCAGGAGTTGCTTTTCTGTTCGATCATCCGAAGGCCATCTTTTCAAATACCTCTTAGCTCCAAATTTCCAGCTTCGTCTCATCTCAATATTCTTCCGGTGCTATGCTCAAGCATTCATTAATCAGTTCACGATCTCTTCGATCTCTTTTCTCTAAATTCCTCAAGTATCTTTTGTGCTTTTCTAATTCTTCCCGTGATTCTTTCTCTTTCGTCACCATTTCGAATTCTTATGGTGGTTCGTTCAAGATTCTTTTCCTTGTTTACCATATTAATCCATTAGCTCTTTCGAATCTTACCGGTGGTTCAAGAAGACCTTCTCTGTTTATGCGATATGTCACTTCTCAATTCTTTTTCAAGAAGAATAAGGTGCATGCCAAATCCATTGCTTGTCATCAATTTAATTGGATGAAGGATAAGCATACAATAAATCTTATTCTTATTTCATCCAAGTGAGTAATCCCTTCCTTCGGAGTTTGTTCTTGATGAATAAATTCTAGTTCCAAGTCTTTTCATCTTTTCTTTTTCGGAGTTCAATTATTTCCTCGGCCATCTTGTCGGAACCTCCATCTAAATCATCGCAATGCTCATCTATTCTTTCATCCTTCATTTTATCTCGTCATCCTTTTGTTACCGGAGTTCTTCATGGTGGTTCTTCACGATTTAATTCTTTCTTCAAGAGTTCATCAAGATTTTGTTGGTGGAGTTCAATTATCTTTTCTTCTCACATCTCGAAGTGCAATTAATTCTCCGTATTCCTTTGAAGTGGAATTGTTGCATTTCTTTGTTCCTCTCAGCTATCCAATTATTTCCCTTTGTACGGGTTATCACCTTATGATTTTGAGAGGTTATCCATAAGTCCACAGTAGAAGCATATTCTTTTCGTTGTTGATTGTCTCAACAACTCCGCTTAAACCTTCCTTCTAAAGTCTTTTCATTCCATTCTTCAATTCTTCCGGAGGCTTTGCGTTGTTTATCGTCAAGTGTCATTCCATCTTCTCAAGCTCATGTTCTATTCTTTCCTTGTTCAACCGGTGTATGCCTAAATCCTTTCAGTCTTATTCTTTTTTCTCATTCTAACCCAATCCGGTTAGAACGAGTTGTTTCATAGTCTATCTGATTCCGTGAGCTTCGATTCTCTTCATTCTCGTCGCTATTCTCTTCTTCTTCGTGTGCTCTCGATTCTTTGCTTCTTCTTTTGAGTTCTTGTTTCACCTCATACCTTTTTTCCTTCCGTCTCGGTCCTAAGATCTCGGACGAGATCTCTTGTTAGTGGAGGAGTGTTGTAGCGCCCGGATTCGATCGCCTGAGTGTCTCGCCAGCTTATTCGCCGCCTTTGCCATGTCATTTGCTTATGTGTTGCACTTTGCCATGTCATCATATGCATTGCATATCATGTCATCATGTGCATTTCATTTTGCATATGTGTTCGTCTCATGCATCCGAGTATATTCCCGTTGTCCGCTTTTGCAATCCGGCACTCCTATGTCTCGGCGCTCCTTTTACCTCTTTTTCGTGTCGGGTGTTAAACGGTCTCGGAATGGACCGAGGTTTGTCAATGGCCTTGGTATAGCACGGTGAACCCCATGATCAAGTTCGGATCATTTGGAGGTCGTTTGGTACTCCAACGGTTATCCGGGTAACGCAAAAGCCTCTTTTTTTGCAGCCCAACTTCCCTTCCAAACTGGCCCAAACCCAGCAAACTCCTCTCCTTGTTTCCGATGCGCTCGATCCGCGATCACAGCAAAACGGCGCCTCATTTGGACTCTCCTAGCTCCCTCTACCTATAAAACTAGATCCCCCAAAATTTCAAGGATGATTCCCCCTAACCCTAACTTCTTCTTCCTCCTCCGGCCGCGGACGTGTCCACCTCAGGCCGGACCATCCAGCCGCTGGCCACCAGACCTAACTGAGCCGCCACGTGGCTCCGGCCACTGCCACCACTGGCTGCGCATGGAAACCCATCTGGCTGCCATGAGCGTAACGCCGCCCTGCCGGCGCGCCGCCTTCAAGGCCCTCCGCCCTGGCCCTCGCCCGCCGGCCGTGCTACGCCCATGGTCTGCGGCCGACCCACCGCTGGGTGCCGTGCCGTCGCTTCTGCTGCAAGCCTCCGCCGAGTCTCCAGGCAGATCTCGCTCGCCGCCTGCTTCGCCCGGCCACCGGCGCCTCGGCGACCTCCGCTTCGCCTCGCCGGTCCTCTTCTCCGTCGGCCGCCGCCATGGCGCCTCCCGGCTTGCTCCTGGCCAGCGGCGAGATCCGGTCGGCGGGCCAGACTGGTCTGCCAGGATCGATCCGGCTGGCCCGCTTCTTCTCCGGCCTCCTCCGGTCCTTCCTCCTCCTCCGGCCACTGTCAGCTCTTCTCCGGTGAAGATCCGGCGAGAGTCCCGCCTTCCTCGTAAACTGTGCTAAGGGTTGACTTCCCCCCCTCTAAAATTCATCTAAGTCCTGAGCATTTTGATATTTTGTGCCATTTTCATTGCATCGTAACTCTGTGCATGTAGCTCCGTTTTGCTGCGTGTAATATGTCAAAATGTTCGCCTCGAAGAGTAGATCATTTCATCTCATTGCATCATTTTCATTTGAGCTCATCTTGGTGCCCGAAATGCTATTGGAAGAGTGCTATGTGATGTTAGTTTCTGATTCTTAACAGAACATGCACTTTTGTCATTTTGCCATGATTGATGTGCACCCTTTGGGCTTGAGTCCCACATGTGTTTTGTAATATGCCATGACATCTTTCCAGGGGTGTATGCCATGTATTTTTGTGATCTATGTGGTGACTAGCACAAGCATGCAAACTAGGTGTCTTGATGTTGCTGATTTCAGCCCTGTTTTGCTGATATTTTGATGCCATGTTAACTTGATGCTACAGAGAGTTCCATGCATATTTTGAGTTACTTCAGTAAGGATGTTTTGTAAAACATGTCTTACTCTATCCATCCATGCCCTTGTTTGCAATTATGGAGTGCCATAGATTGAGTCAATCGAGCTTTACTTTTGCTATAAAATGTTCCTGGCAGATTGTTTACATGTTATTCAATTTTGCCAAGGTTGTTGTAGTTGATCCTTGCATGATATGTTGTTGTTCTTGCCATGCATAGCTTCTATGTCATGTCTTCTTACTGTTGGTTTCCTTGCCATGCCATGTTTTGCTCTGTGGTGAGTGGTTCAAGCTCACCAACATGCCTACTCATTGTTGTTCCTGCCATGTTTAAATCTGTAATATAACTTGCCATGTTCACATGGGTGCTATCATATCTTCTGATCCTTTTTGGCTTATGGTCACTAAAGGACTTTTGTTCTTTGCTTTGAGTAGATTCATGCAATGCCTTTGTTTGCCTTGTTAAGTTCCTGTAACATGTTGTTTCATAGCTCTAAACATTGCAACCTGATGTTATTTCTGCTTAAGTCTGAAACTGTTATTACTTGCAATCTTGCCATGTCATTTTGAGCATGTTCTAGTGATTTCTGGAGATAGCTCAGTGTTCATGTTTTTATAATGTTTTACTTTTACATCATGCTCATGCCTTTTGTTATTATGTTGAGGTCCTGTAGCATGTTGTTTTGATGCTTACAATATGCCTAGTGGCTGTTTTGGACAGATTGTTGCTTAAACTTGTATAGGGTGTATGTGTTGAACTGCTGCTCTGCTTAGGGTGTGCTCTATATGAAACTTGCTTGATTTTGCATGTAGCTTCATATTATCATGTTGCATCCTTGTTTTGAGGTGTTTGCTTGATGTTTATATGCATTTTGCATCAATGCCATGTTCATCTTGTTTTGCTCATATCTTCTAGGCAGAGCTCCAAATCTAATGAACTTTATATGTAACTTGACTAGAATTTCGTGTAGATCATCATGGTGCATATTAACTTGCTGTTTAACAACTTGAACATAAGGTTTATTCAGATCTGGACCAATTTCGAAATTTGCATATGAGGACTTCACTGAATTGTTATATGTTGTTCCTGGCCTCATTTAAACTTGCCTTGATGTGTTGTTCTTGTTTGCATCCTCTCTTGCCATGAGTAGCTTCATCGAGATTTGTCATGCATCATGTTTGTTGTGCATCTTGTCTTGTTCATGTGTGGTGTGTTTACTATGTGTGTGCTGCTTCTTGTTAGTTCCTGTTTCGCTATGCATCGTGAGGATTCGCTGCTTCACGCTTGGTTCGGCTTCATCCGCTCGTCTTCTTCATGGACTCGTTCTTCTTCCTTGCGGGATTTCAGGCAAGATGACCGCTACCTGGATCTCACTACTATCATTGCTATGTTAGTTGCTTCGTTCTTTAGCTATGCATGCGTTACCTATCACTTGCTGCTCAAGCCTACCTAATTTCCATGTCATTCTTAACCTTTTGCACCCTTCCTATCAAACCGTTGTTTGGCTATGTTACCGCTTTGCTCAGCCCCTCTTATAGCGTTGTTAGTTGCAGGTGAAGATGAAGTTTGTTCCGTGTTGGAACATGGAGATGTTGTTCCTTGTTGGAACATGTTTACTTGTTGGGATTATAACAATATATCTTATTTAATTAATGCATCTATATACTTGGTAAAGGGTGGAAGGCTCGGCCTTATGCCTGGTGTTTTGTTCCTCTTGCCGCTCTAGTTTCCGCTATATCGGTATTATGTTCCCGGATTTTGCGTCCCTAACGCGTCGGGTGATTTATGGGACCCCTTGACAGTTCGCTTTGAATAAGACTTTTCCAAAAAGGCCCAACATTGGTTTTACATTTGCCGCACCTAGCCTTTTTTCCTTGGGAGTCGCGCATCCCGAGGGTCATCTTTATTTACCCCCGGCTAGTGCTTGTCTAAGTGTTGGTCCAAACTAGAGCACTCGTCAGGACCATCCTTGGCAACTTGGGTTACGCCGTCTTCAGTCGCTTCGCTTATCCGGTCGTGGCTCGAGACGAGATCGCCGGCTACTATCGTGTTTCAGCCGGCCGCAGAGTCTTGCTGGACTTGTTTTATTGCTTTGTCGAATATGTCTTGTAGCAGGATTCGAGAGCTGATCGGGCTTCCGGGAGAAGGTCTATTCGCCTTCGATCGCGAGCTTATCATGGGCTAAGTTGGGACACCCCCGCGAGGTTTGAACTTTCGAAAGCCGTGCCCGCGGTTATGTGGCGAGATGGGAATTTGTTAATATCCGGTTGTAGTAAACTTGAAGCAAACTCTTCTAAAATACACCAACCGTATGCGTAACCGTGAGTGTCTCTTTTCGGGGTTGATCGAGAGGAGAACACGGTTTCTTGGTTATGTTTGACGTAAGTAGGAGTTCAGGATCACTTCTTGATCATTGCTAGTTGACGACTGCTCCTTTGTTTCTCTTCTCGCTCTCATTTGCGTATGTTAGCCACCATATATGCTTAGTCGCTGCTGCAACCTCACCACTTTATCCCTTCCTTTCCCATTAAGCTTTGCTAGTCTTGATACCCATGGTAATGGGATTGTTGAGTCCTCGTGACTCACAGATTACTACACCACCGTTGCGAGTGCAGGTTTGCGATGATCATGACGAGAGGCGATGTTTGCTTGTGTTGGAGTTCTTCTTCTTCTTCTTCGATCAGGGATAGGTTCCGTGGCAGCAGCCAGGCTAGCAGTGGTGGATGTCGTTTGAGTTTCTGTTTATGTTTCATCCGTAGTCTGATGTTGATATGGTATATGATGTTGATGTATTCTTGTGGCATTTGTGCCTTATGTATGTATCCCTTCTATTATGTAATGTTGATGTAATGATATCCACCTTGAAAAAGCGTTTCAATATGCGGGTTTATCCTTGGTGGGACCTTCAGTTCCTTTTGGATAGGGTCGATATTGGGCGTGTTCAAGTTAATATCGAGCCTCCAAACCCTAAGGCCCTTGATTGATCGTGCGGTCGGCGCGATGTAGTCTAGAAAAAAACTGTTTGAGTCTAGTTATATCGGAGTAGGAATTCTTTTTACTCTTGCCATTAAGCTCTGGTGAGGAATCTTGGCGTAGGTGTTTTGAATTACTCCTCTTCCCCTTCAAAATTTTCTTTAGGTTCACGATTGGTTTCGGTAGTTGTTCCTCAGCTCTTTTATCGGTGCATTTCTCGTCAATCGACTCGACCATCTTCATCTTTGCCAAGTTCAATCCTCAGTTCTTCCTCCGCGGTGTTGTTTTTCCTTGTCAGAAGTTGTCCTTGTTTTTCCAGCCCTCCTTCTTCCTCTCGGAACAGGTCCGTGTCAGTATCCATCCTACTACTGTGAAGTCTTTGCTTTCTTTCTGAGATTTCAACAGTGTTTCCTCTTGAAGTTATTAATCGATTTCCCTTCAAGTTGCCTTTGTTTTCCGCCCACCACCCTTTTCTTCCAGTGCAGATCTCTCTACCATCAATTCCATTATGTGGAGCCTCTTGATCTTTCCTCAATTATTTCAACGGTGAATTCTCGTCTCGTTAGTCATTCTTCATCCTTTTCTTTTCGGTGGACTCAATTCAAGTTTTGATTTGATCATATTCTTTCTCTCGGCTCAAGTGTTTTTCCTGCTAGTTGCCTCTCTTGAGTTTATCCTTAGGAGTCCTCAAGTCATCTCGGGGATTCATCGGTGTTCCATTTAATTCGAGGTTGTCACCTCATTCAAATATTCAATCGTTCGGTGCATCATCTACCTCTTCAACATTCCTTTCCAGCGTGTTTTCTCTTGATGGGCCTAACCGGGTCTTTTCGAGATCTTACGACTCTTCTAATATCCCGGAGTTATTCTCAATTCTTTTCAAGTTTGGCGTAAGAATGAATTTCATCGATCGGATGCTTTTCCAAGATCAATTTCAAACCATTTCATTGTTGGTTCAACCTCTCCGCCTTCGTTTCACGGAGTACCTCAATAATTTTGGTGGTGTTTTTAAGTGCGTCATTTGAAGACCAAAGTAGAGTTTCTCTTAAATCTTGTCCGTTCTCCAGAAATTTGTGGTGCTAGCTTCGATGTTATCCTATCTAATTGTTTCCGATCAAGTAAATTCTTTTCATCCATCCGAGTATTTCGGAGTTGCTTTTGTTTCCGATCATCCGAAGGCCATCTTTTGAAATACCTCTTAGTTCCAAATTTCCACCGTTCATCTCAATATTCTTCGGTGCTGCGTTCAAGCATTCATTAATCATTCGCGATCTCTTGATCTCTTTTCTCTAAATTCCCTCAAGTATCTTTGTGCTTTTCTAATTCTTCGGTGATTCTTTCTCTTTACGTCGGTCATTTCGAATTCTTATGGTGGTTAGTTCAAGATTCTTTTCCTTGTTTACCATATTAATCCATTCGTTCTTTGAATCTTCTGCGGTGGTTCAAGAAGACCTTCTCAAGTTTGCGATATGTCACTTCTCAATTCTTTTCAAGAAGAATAAGGTGCATGCCAAATCCATTGCTTGTCATCAATTTAATTGGATGAAGGATAAGCATACAATAAATCTTATTCTTATTTCATCCAAGTGAGTAATCCTTCCTTGAGTTTGTTCTTGATGAATAAATTCTAGTTCCAAGTCTTTTCATCTTTTCTTTTGGAGTTCAATTATTTCCTCGGCCATCTTGTGAACCTCCATTTGCATTTTGTCCATGTCATGCATTTTATATCATGTCATCATGTGCATCGCATTTGCATACGTGTTCGTCTCATGATTCCGAGCATTTTTCCGTTGTCCGTTTTGCAATCCCAAGACTCCTATCTCCCGGCGCCCTTTTACGTTTTTCCGTGAGCGGTACTAAACTTTCTCGGAATGGACCGAGGTTTGTCAAGTGGCCTTGGTATACCACCGTAGACCACCGGTCAAGTTTCGGTCATTTGAGCTCGTTTGGTACTCCAACGGTTAACCACTCGCAAAGGCCTCTTTTAAGTTGCAGCCCAACACCCTTAAAAGTGGTCCAATAACCCATCTAAGTCACTTCCATGCTCTCCGTCGTTCGATCACGATCGTGTGGGCGAAAAATACACCTCATTTGGACTCTCCTAGCTCCTCTATGCCTATTTAAACACCTCACGTCCAAATCCGGGTCTAACCTAGCCTTCCCTACCTACCGGACGAAATCCGCGCCCGCCGGGACGTGTCCGCCCGCCGCGCCGCCGCCGCCCGCTAATCAGTCGCGCCACGTGGCCGCCGCCTCCGCCGCCGCCGCTGCCTGCACGGCCCACGGCCGCCCGCCGTCGCCGGGTCATCACGCGCCGCCTCCTCCCGCCTGGCTCGTCCTCCACCGCCCGCCCGCTTCGCTTCGGCCGCCCGGCCCCTCCGCCCATGGCGCGCCATCTTGCTGCCGGGCTCGGCCGCCCGGCCGTCGCCGCCTCCGCCGGCCGCCGTTCGTCATGGCTGGCCGCCTTCGCCGCGTCGCGGCCGCCCGCCCTGCCACCTCGCGGCGGACTCCGCCCCGGCCTCCTTCCTCCTCCGGTAGCGCTCCGGCGAGCCGCCGAGCTTCCGATCGGATCGGCGGATCCCGATCTAGCCGCCGCGGTTGACTCTCTCCCCCTCCAAATTTCTTCCAAGTTTTTATATCGTGGATTATTTCGTGGCATTTTTATCGTAGCATAACTTTGCATCTGTAGCTCCATTTTGCGCGTATAATATATCAAAATGTTCGTCTCGAAGAGTAGATCATATCATCTCATTGCGTCATTTTCATTTGAGCTCATATTGATGCCCGAAATGCTGTTAGAATAAGACTATGTGATGTTAGTTTCTGTTTCTTAACAGAACTTGCACTTTTGTTATTTTTGCTATGATTGATGTGTGCACCCTATGAATTTTAGTCCTACATGTGTTTTGTAATATGCCATGCCATATTTCCAGGGGTGTATGCCATGTATTTTTGTGATCTATGTGGTGACTAGCACAAGCATGCAAAGTAGGTGTCCTGATGTTGCTGTTTTCAGCTCTGTTTTGCTGATATTTTGATGCCATGTTAACTTGATGCTACCAAGAGATCCATGCATATTTTGAGATACTTCAGTAAGGATATTTTGTTCTACATGTCTTGATCTATCCACCCATGCCTTTGTTTGAAATTATGGAGTGCCATAGCTTGAGTCAATCGAGCTCTACTTTTGCTATCAAATGTTTCCTGGCAGATTGTTTACATGTTATTCAATTTTTCCAAGGTTGTTGTGGTTGATCCATGTATGCTATGATGTTGTTCTTGCCATGTATGTATTTTATGCCATATCTTCTTGATGTATGTATGCTTAGTTTATCATGTAAGGCTCTGTAGTGAGTGCTTTGAGCTCTCAAACATGCCTACTCGTTATCTGTTTTTGACATGTCATGTTGCTGAATCTGTTAACGAAACTTGCGATATTGACATGAGTGTTACTATATTTTCTGATCATTTTTGGCTTATGGTCAGTAAGGGACTTTTGTTCTATGCTTTGAGTACATTCATGCCATGCCTTGTTTTACTATTATAAGTTCCTGTAGCATGTAGTTTTGTTGCTCTGAACATTGCTACCTGATCCTGTTTTTGCCATGTCCAGCCTGATATTTTGTGCACTTTTGCCATGCTTGTTTGAACCTGTTATGATGTGAACTAGCCGTAGCTCAGTGTTCATCTTTTGTCAAGCATCTTGAGTAGATCACTGCCATGTGCTTTGTTGGTACGTTTGGGTGCAGTAGCTTAATTTATTGTTGCTTGCTAAGTGGCATCATGCTGTTAATGGCAGATTTGTGCCATTCTTGTTTTGCTTGTCATTTGCAAACCGTGCATCCGATTCCGGTGATCTTTATATCGATTTCAACCGAAATCATCTCATCTTTCCAGTGGCATACTTGGTTTGCCAAGTTGATGCTTGGTTCATCATTTACCTTCCGGAGCGCGCATACGCATTGCATATCACATCCCGCATATCATGCCATATATTGCATCATGTTGATTGTGCATTGCACCGTGATTTATTGTGGTTCCTTTGTTTGTGTTCTTGCTTTGGGTAGAGTCGGGAGACGAGTTCGTGAACGAGGAACCTGTTGAGAACGCTTACGAGGATCAAGCTTTCGACAACTCTGAGAACATTGCAGGCAAGATGACCATACCCTCGAAATCACTTCTATCTTTGCTATGCTAGTTGCTCGCTCTTTTGCTATGCCTATGCTACGATGCCTACCACTTGCTTTATCATGCCACCCATATTTCCATGTCAGCCCCTAACCATCCTTTCCTAGCAAACCGTTGTTTGGCTATGTTATCGCTTCGCTCAGCCCCTCTTATAGCGTTGCTAGTTGCAGGTGAAGATGAAGTTGTTCCTTGTTGGAACATGGAGATGTTGTTCCTTATTGGAACATGTTTACTTGTTGGGGATATCACAATATATATCTGCTATAATTAATGCATCTATATACTTGGTAAAGGGTGGAAGTCTCGGCCTTATGCCTGGTGTTTTGTTCCACTCTTGCCACCCTAGTTTCCGTCATACCGGTGTTATGTTCCTTGATTTCGCGTTCCTTACACAGTTGGGTGATTTATGGGACCCCCTTGACAGTTCGCTTTGAATAAGACTCGTCCCGCAAGGCCCAACTTTGGTTTTACCATTTGCCACCTAAGCCTTTTCCCCCGGGTTTTCGCGAGCCCGAGGGTCATCTTTATTTTAACCCCCGGGCCAGTTCTCCTCTGAGGGCTGGTCCAAACCTGTCAGCCGCCGGTGGTCATCAGGGGCAACTCTGAGATGGCCTATCGGAAGTTTGGACAATCCGGTGTGCCCTGAGAACGAGATATGTGCAGATCCTATCGGGATTTGTCGGCACATTCGGGTGGCTTTGCTGGTCTTGTTTTATTGCTGTCGAAATGTCTTGTAGTCCGGGATTCCGAGATTGATCGGGTCTTCCCGGTAGAAGGAATATCCTTCGTTGACCATGAGAGCTTATAATGGGCTAAGTTGGGACACCCCTGCAGGGTATTATCTTTCGAAAGCCGTGCCCGCGGTTATGAGGCAGATGGGAATTTGTTAATGTCCGGTTGTAGAAAACCCGAAGTTGACCTCATTTAAAATACACATCAACCGCGTGTGTAACCGTGATGGTCTCTTCTCGGCGGAGTCCGGGAAGTGAACACGGTGTTGGAGTTATGTTTGACGTAAGTAGTTCAGGATCACTTCTTGATCGCTACTAGCTTCACGACCGTGCCTTGCTTCTCTTCTCGCTCTCTTTTGCGAATGTAGCCACCATATATGCTAGTCGCTGCTGCAGCTCCACCTTACAACTCTGTCCTTCCTATAAGCTTAAATAGTCTTGATCTCGCTGGTGTGAGATTGCTGAGTCCCGTGACTCACAGATTCTACCAAAACAGTTGCAGGTGCCGACGATGCGGTGCAGGTGACGCCACCGAGCTCAAGTGGGAGTTCGACGAGGAACGTGGTCGTTACTATGTGTCTTTTCCGATGATCGAGTGGTGCCCAGTTGGGACGATCGGGGATCTGTGTAGCATTTGGGGTATCTTCTTTTAATTTGGTTCCGTAGTCGGACCTTGAGTGTACTCTGAATGATGGATGTTTATTTATGTACTGTGTGAAGTGGCGATTGTAAGCCAACTATGTATCTCTTTCCCTTATTTATTACATGGGTTGTGTGAAGATTACCTCACTTGCGACATTGCTTTCAATGCGGTTATGCCTCTAAGTCGTGCCTCGACACGTGGGAGATATAGCCGCATCGAGGGCGTTACAGTAACCATAATATGTGTCCTTTCCCCTCTCGGTTGTTGCATCAAAGCGGACACCGTTGTTTTGGTTGGTGCTCTTTTGATCTTGGTCAATCGTGTAAAATATATTCCCATTTATCTCGTATCTTTTGTAAATCAATACAGTCAAAGATGGTCCCTGGACAACAAGTACACCTCATCACAAACAGTGTTGTCACCTCTGAGACGTGTTTCCAACCAACTGCTGAAAGTCCTGATGTGTTCACATGTAATCCAATGACGACCGCTTTGCTCGGGTGTTTGGAGCGCAGACTGTTCTTGTGTTCATCGACATAGGGGGTCACCAAGGTAGAGTTCTGTAGAACTGTGAAGTGTGCTTGAGACCAATAATATCCGTCCCTGCATATTATTGAGTCCCTTCCAAGTGTGCTTTTTCCAGTCAGTCTCCCCTCATACCGCGATTTAGGGAGACATATCTTCTTAAGGCCAGGAATGAAGTCAACACAAAACCTGATGACATCCTCTGTTTGATGGCCCATGGAGATGCTTCCTTCTGGCCTAGCGCGGTTATATATGGACATATTTCTTTAAGGCTCCCATGAACCTCTCAAAGGGGAACATATTGTGTAGAAATACGGGCCCCAGAATGACAATCTCGTCGACTAAATGAACTAGAACGTGTGTCATAATATTGAAGAAGGATGGTGGGAACACCAGCTCGAAATTGACAAGACATTGCGCCACATCACTCCTTAGCCTTGGTACGATTTCTAGATCCATCACCTTCTGAGAGAGAAATACAATCTCGTCGACTAGATGAACTAGGACGTGCGTCATAATATTGAAGAAGGATGGTGGGAACACCAACTCGAAACTGACAAGACATTGCGCCACATCACTCCTTAGCCTTGGTACGATTTCTGGATCGATCACCTTCTGAGAGATTGCATTGAGGAATGCACATAGCTTCACAATGGCTAATCGACGTTTTCCGGTAGAAGCTCCCTCAATGCAACCGGAAGCGATTGCGTCATAATCACGTGGCAGTCATGAGACTTTAGGTTCGAAACTTTTCTCCGCATATTTATTATTTCCTTTATATTCGACGAAGAAGCGGCCGGGACCTTCATCTTGAGCAGGCATTCAAAGAAGATTTCTTTTCTTCTTCGAAGAGCGTAGCTGGCAGGACCTACATACTTCTTCGGAGGCATGCCATCTTTTTCGTGCAAATGTTGCAGGTCCTCCCATCCCTCAGGTGTATCTTTTGTCTTTCCATACACGCCCAAGAAGCCTAGCAGGTTCACGCAAAGGTTCTTCGTCACGTGCATCACGCCGATTGAAGAGCGGACATCTAGGTCTTTCCAGTAGGGTAGGTCCCAAAATATAGATTTCTTCTTCCACATGGTTGTGTGTCCCTCAGCGTCATTCGGAACAGCTAGTGCACCGGGACCCTTTCCAAAGATTACGTGTAAATCATTGACCATAGCAAGTACGTGATCACCGGTACGCATGGCAGGCTTCTTTCGGTGATCTGCCTCGCCTTTGAAATGCTTGCCTTTCTTTCGACATTGATGGTTGGTCGGAAGAAATCGACGATGGCCCAGGTACACATTCTTCCTGCATTTGTCCAGGTATATACTTTCAGTGTCATCTAAACAGTGCGTGCATGCGTGGTATCCTTTGTTTGTCTGTCCTGAAAAGTTACTGAGAGCAGGCCAATCGTTGATGGTCACGAACAGCAACGCCTTTAGGTTAAATTCCTCCTGTCTGTGCTCATCCCACGTAAGTACACCGTTTCCATTCCACAGCTGTAAAAATTCTTCAACTAATGGCCTTAGGTACACATCAATGTCGTTGCCGGGTTGCTTAGGGCCTTGGATGAGAACTGGCATCATAATGAACTTCCGCTTCATGCACATTCAAGGAGGAAGGTTATACATACATAGAGTCACGGGCCAGGTGCTGTGATTGCTGCTCTGCTCCCCAAAAGGATTAATGCCATCCGCGCTTAAAGCAAACCATACGTTCCTTGGGTCCTTTGCAAACTCATCTCAAGATTTCTCTCGATTTTTCTCCATGCGACCCGTCGGTGGTGCTCTTAACTTCCCGTCTTTCTTACGGTCCTCACTGTACCATCGCATCAACTTGGCATGCTCTCCGTTTCGAACAGACGTTTCAACCGTGGTATTATAGGAGCATACCACATCACCTTCGCAGAACCCTCTTTACGGGGGCTCGCCGTCAACATCACCGAGGTCATCTCGTTCGATCTTATATCGCAATGCACCGCATACGGGCATGCGTTCAGATCCTTGTATGCACCATGATAGAGGATGCACGATCATTAGGGCATGCATGTATTTTCTCCACCTCCAATCCTAGAGGGCATACGACCTTCTTTGCTGCGTATGTCTTGTCGGGCAATTCGTTATCCTTTGGAAGCTTCTTCTTCAATATTTTGATAGCTTCTCAAATCCTTTGTCGAGCACAGCATTCTCGCCTTCCATCGCAGCAATTACTGATGACGGTACCGAGCTTTGTGTTGCCATCTTCGCAATTGGGATACAACCCTTTTGTGATCCTCTAACATGCGATCGAACTTCAGCTTCTCCTTTTGACTTTCGCATTGCGTCCTTGCATCGACAATGACCCGGCGGAGATCATCATCATCGGGCACATTATGCGGTTCCTCTTGATCTTCAACAGCTTCTCCCGTTGCAAAGATCATTGGGCACATCGTCTGGTTCCTCTTGATCTTCACCAGCTCCCCCGTTGCAGCATCACCGTATTCAGGGGGCACATAGTTGTCATCGTACTCTTCTTCTTCGTCGTCTTCCATCATAACCCCTATTTCTCCGTGCCTCATCCAAACATTATAGTGTGGCATGAAACCCTTGTAAAGCAGGTGAGGGTGAAGGATTTTCCAGTTAGAGTAAGACATTCTATTCCCACATTTAGTGCATGGACAACACATAAAACCATTCTGCTTGTTTGCCTCAGCCGCATCGAGAAACTCATGCACGCCCTTAATGTACTCGGAGGTGTGTCTGTCACCGTACATCCATTGCCGGTTCATCTGCGTGCATTATATATAATTAAGTGTCCAAATTAATAGAAGCTCATCATCACATTAAAACCAAAGTACATACATAGTTCTCATCTAACAACATATAGCTCTCCAGAGCATCTAATTAATTAAACCATACATTGAAACTATGTAAAACATTTCAATGCGAAAACAAATGCGATCATAATCGCAACCAAGGTAACAATTGATCCAACGGCATAATGATAACAAGCCTCGGTATGAATGGCATATTTTCTAATCTTTCTAATCTTCAAGCGCATTGCATCCATCTTGATCTTGTGATCATCGACGACATCCGCAACATGCAACTCCAATATCATCTTCTCCTCCTCAATTTTTTTTTTATTTTTTCCTTCAAGAAATTGTTTTCTTCTTCAATTAAATTTAACCTCTCGACAATAGGGTCGGTTGGAATTTCCGGTTCACATACATCCTAGATAAATTAAATCTATGTCACGTTGGTCGGCATAATTTTCATAAATAATAAATGAACCGATAGTTATAAAGATAATATATACCACATCCGAATCATAGACAGGACGAGGGCCGACAGGGGCGGATACCAAAACCATCGCACTATATAAGATGCAATAATAAAATTAAGAAAATAATACAAGTATCTATGTAAACATACAAGTAAGAATATTTTTCCTTTCAGAAAGAAGATAAGAATAAGAGGCTCACCACGGTGGTGCCGGCGATGAGCTCGGCGCGGGTGATCGACGGCGGTGAAGACGGGGACGGGCCGTGACGAACCGCTAAACCTAGACAAATATTGAGGAAAATGAAGGTTGGAGGTCGAGCTTGGAGAGGAGAAAGCTTAAGTAGTGTGGCTCGGGCATTCCATCGAACACCTTGTGTGCATAGGAGGTGAGCTAGAGAACCACCAAGCCCTCTCCCCTCGGCCGAAAAACCAGAAGCGGTGTGCTCTTCTGCTCGACGCAGGGTATATATAGCACCTCATTGGTCCGGTTGGAGGCATGAAGGGACCAGGAGCCTGGTCGGTTGCTCACGCCTCCAACCGAGGGACCAATGGTGGTGTGCAGAGGCGAGGCCCATCGGCCCTTCGTCCCACCAACCCACCAAAGATCCGCATTTAATCAGGACCAATGGCCCACGTTGCCGGCCGGCCCCAGGCTCACGGCGGGTCCAACGCCCCATTGGTTCCGGTTCTGGACTGAACCGGGACTAATGGGCTGACCCGGCCTGGACCTTTGCCCCCTTTTCTACTAGTGAGTGTTTCTTTGCTATAGTAGAGCAGTAACATAGTATTTCAACTTGATCAGTCTACATGCACGCCTGTGTCGAATTAAAGGTGAGAAATGAGATGGAGATGATCCAGATTCGATCGAGGATAAGTTGTGGATCGTGGAGGTGGAGGTGGAGGCGAGGTCCCCTACCCATGATTGCTTGCTGAAACGGAATGGAATGGCCCCCCACCCAACCCACATGCATGGCCTCCATCCCATGTACTAGCCGGTATGCGGCTGTACCCCTCCTGCATGTCCTTGCACCGGCTTGTATGGTCCCCTGCGCTGCCTGCTCCACAAAGGCACCGAGCGAGGAGATCTCGTCTGATCTGATCCACGCACATTGCCGGCCGCCGGCCAGCCACCCGTTGCTTCGCGTTTCCTCTCGCCCCCTTGCATGGCGACGATGTAGATCTACACTTCCTCGGCCCGCTGTTGATCCACACAGGAAGCTTGCGCTCGATCGTCGTTTCCTGGAAAATTGCCTCGATGCATGCATGCACAGCTTCATCAGAAAATGTCAAACAGTACAACAGTACCCCACCATGACAACTAAGGAAAGTTACCTGTTGAGTACTATATGATCATATATTTTGCCGCGCTCTTTCCTCAGCTTTGTTTTGGTGTGGCTCACATTGCAGATTTGCGGTTAGTGAAAGAAAAGAGACATGACTGGTCACTCTCTGTCCCTCCCACTATCTTTTCACTGACTCACTCCCTCGATCTTTTCCCTAACTAACTTCACCGCAGCAAAGATCCGAGCCCCCGGCCGCCCACTCGACAGCTCATGTTGGAAGGACGGGGTGGTGGGTTGGGACGGCGTCATCAAGATCCCAATCATCACCATATATCCTTGAAAAATGGAGTGTGGATGCATTGGAGGACTTTATATTAAATAGTTTAAGAATCACATTTTTAATTTTAAAAAATCCCGAAAAGAAGTCCACCTGATCATATGGATTGATGTTACACATGTGTAAAGTTTGGTGATCTAATAAGTAAACGTGTGAGCTGTGCACAAATGGCAAAATGACGATATCTGAATAGTGAATAATACATGCATTGTTCATCTTTTCAAAATCACGATTTTGTCATTTGTGTGTAACTCACATGGTTACTTATTTCATCATCAGAATTTGCACGTGTGTAACATACATCCATATGAACATGTGAAATTGTTTCTGGAATTTTCTGAAACTTCAAAATATCATTATGGCACTATTTAAAATATAGGGCTTCGATGCATCTGTCCACCAAAATGACTTTTTGTGAAAAATGCCGGTACATACGTGCCCGGAATCATAGGATTCCATAAAACGTCGTGCGGCTCCCGAATTATCTTGCCGCCGCATTAGCTTAGGGGGGGGGGGGGGGGCAGGTCGGCGGGGCTGCGCACAAGACTAAGAGCAACTCCATGGGCCGACCCAAACGGACGCGCTTTATCCGCTTTTTGTCCGTTTGGGTCGCCGCCCACTTGTCGTCCATCCAGTTTTTGGTTTGGGTCGGTAGTGCGCCCAACGCTACGACCCATATCCCCCCCCCAGGCCGGCTTGCCGTCGTTTCTCAAACAAAATATACACATTTTACATAGTTTCACAAGCAAACAAATATAGCATAGCTCCACAAGTCCAAATAAATATATCATAGTTTACAAGCCAAATAAAAATTAAATTGCCTCAAATACATTTAAAAAAAAAAGATGCATCTATTGGTTGCCAACATGAGCCCACATATGCTCAATCAAATTATCTTGCAGCTGAATGTGGTTTCACAATCACGCATTTGATGCTGAAATTGGATGAACTGTGCAAATATTGCCGCTCCTCCATGCTCAGGCACAACATTGTCACCCGGGAACTGAAACCCTTGGTCGTAGATACATTTCGGGCGCTCATCCTCTATGATCACATTGCGCATGATCACACAAGCAGTCATCACCTCCACAACTTCTTGGTGCTCCAAGTTCTAGTAGGATACCGAACGATGCCCCATCGAGATTGCAGAACACCAAAGGCACACTCCACATCCTTCCTAGCACTCTCTTGCTCGTGTGCAAATATCCTCTTCTTCTCTCCTACAGGGTTGGAGATTGTCTTCATAATAGTGGTCCACTGAGGATGGATACGGTCAGCTAGGTAGTATCCTTTATTGTAGTTGTGACCGTTGATGTTAACATTCACCGGCGAGCAGTTGCCTTCGGCAAGCCTTGCAACACCGGCGAGCGTTGAAGCACGTTGATATCATTCTGCGATCCGGCCATGCCGAAGAAAGAGTGCTTGATCCAGAGGTCTCGTGAGGCCACGACCTCAAGTATGACAGTGCAAGCCTTGACATGGCACCTATATTGCCCTTGCCAAGCAGAAGGGCAGTTCTTCCACTCCCAATGCATACAGCCTATGCTGTCAAGCATCCCCGAGAAAAGCCCCTGCTGGCATTCATCGCCAACAAGCGGACTGTATCTTCAGCATTTGGCTCTCTCAAGTACTCAGGGCCAAACACTGCAATCACAGCCTTGCAGAACTTGTACATGGAGTCTAGGCATGTAACCTCGCTCATACGGACGTACTTATCAGTGAGATCACCGGGCACTCCGTATCCAAGCATCTGGATAGCTGCAATGCATTTCTGATAAGAGGAGAAGTCAATCATTCCAAGGGCATCCTCCTTGCACTCGAAATACTTATCGTATCCGACCACCCCCTCGCGAATACGGTTGAAAACATGCCTAGCCATACTGAAACGGCGCCGGAATTGATGATATTTGAAGAGCGGGTTGGGTATCTCAAAGTAGTCCTTTCAAAGAAGGAAATGGTCATTCTCTCGGTTGCGATTCAACGCCGGAGTGTGCCCCAGGATCGAGCCCCGGAACAACGGCCGCTGCTTACTAAGGTGGCCATGGACGACCAACACAGCAGCCACCATCTCCTCATCGTCGGATGAGGAATCATTGGAGTCACAGAGGAAATTGTGGAAAAAAAAAAACTCGTCGACGGAGTCCATTAGTATCTTGGGGGCAAACTGTCGAACAACTTGCGTGCATCGTCGAAGAAGCTGGCCGGCGAAGAGACGTGCACCTCCCGTGGACCATGTAGCTGGCCTAGCGGCGTCCGACAAGCGTGGCGGCGTCAGACGAAGGAGCTGGCCGAAAAGCGGACACGCATCCGTTTGGATCGGCGTGTTGGACCGACTTTTCTGTCCGCAGCGATCTAAACAGACACACACGAATAAAATGGATCGGCGCGTTGGAGGAGCGAAGCTTTTTTGTCAGGGAGGAACAGTGTCAACACACCACAGTTCTTCTCAGAGCTGGAGGTGGATGTCTGGATGGATCTTGGTTTACGAACATCACTGCTCGATCGGCCGTACGAGCTAGCTGTAGTATAACTGACTGACTGCCCCGGGAAAGCGAGCGAAACGATCACAGTGAGCCTGGGCTGGACCGTGCATGTGGAATCTGATGCAGCACTGTACCGACTTTGAACTTTCCAACCAACTCAACTCAACTCTTGTTTTGCGAGTACAGACGTCAGGGATTATTGCACTACACTCCAATTATAGTGAACCATAACTGACACGTGTACATGAATTCTAAACATTATTGAATTTTGCGTTTGAAATCGATCAGGGCGGCCGGCCACTGTTCGCTAATCATCGCTAGCGAGCAGCAGCAACGTTTTCGTCAGTGAGGAACAGTACTGCGCGCCACTGTTCGTAGGTACAAACATCGTGGAATCTTTGTTCACTGTGCCGACTCTTCAACTAACTCGGCTCGAATGTCCACGGAGACGGATGTTGCATCGCCTGATCGGCCGGCCGAGTACATTCACTCCAGCACGAACAACCGCAAACTGTCAAGGGCCTCCGTGGGCAGTTTACCAGCAGCTAGCGTCTAGTTCCGTGGGCTAGGAAAGGCAGGCGGTGCAGAGTGCAGAGTAGACTGTTAGAACATGTGCATGGCTCATTAACATAGGTTATTCACTGGTACTAGGAATCAGAAGGGCTAACTTCGGTTTCAAAAAAGAAGTGCTAACTTAATTGCACAGGCACGTTTGGAAAAAAGCAGGCAAGAGTAAAGAGTAGCATGATCAGTGGGATGGCCGTTTTACCTCTGGTTGCATATGCACTTGGATTAACAGTAAATTTAAAATAATAAATAAATTTTAAAATTCTGTTTTTGTGTGTGTAGATGTTCTTCTGTTAGTGTAACAAGCCTGCTTGACAATTTTCATGTGAAACAGGATAGCTGTGCCAGTGAACCCATCTATTTTTTCAATTTTTGTTGACATTTCTAAAAAATGTTTTTGGTACGCATCAGCATATGCTTCTAAGAGCCGAATTAAATTTACGAGCATGATCATATATATCTCTGTCATGCTTTTCCCCCCAGCTATTTATCTTACATGGCATCGCAATAACAATGAACATACATCTCTACCTGCCAAAAATGTATGTGGAACATTTGCCAAAAAATGAAAGAGTTCAAATATATTACATTGAGCCTTTTCAGTGTTTAATTGTGTGAAAAAATAAAACTAAAAAAAGAAATAAAGTACCAGTGGAAAAGACCGCAGATATAAAAGGGCAGCATTATAATCTTCAATATGTCGTCCTCTCTTCTTAGGTTTTTTTTACCTTGAATTGCTAGTAAGAGGGCTTTCAAGAAGTTTCCACAAATTCTCCCCCAATCAATGGTAGATTTTATGAGCCTCGCTTTTCTTTTTTGGCATTGCAGGTAGCAAGAGTATTTTCAAAAAAAAAATCCCCAACAAATCTTAGATTTTATGGACCTCAACTTTTTTTTGGCATTGAAGGTAGCAAGAGCATTTTCAAAAATAACTCCGCAATAAATGTTAAATTTTAAGGGCATCAGCTTTTCTTCTTTGGCATTGCAGGTAGCAAGAGCATTTTCAAATAAAAAAACTGAAGAAAATATGCCCTAGAGGCAATAATAAAGTTGTTATTTATATTTTCTTATATCCTGATAAATGTTTATTATTCATGTTATAATTGTATTAACCGGAAACTTAGTACATGTGTGAATACATAGACAAACAGAGTGTCACTAGTATGCCTCTACTTGAGTAGCTCGTTAAACAAAGATGGTTAAGTTTCCTAGCCATAGACATGAGTTGTCATTTGATTAACGGGATCAAATCACTAGAGAATGATGTGATTGACTACTACGTCTTGAGCATGCGTTGGTTTTTCCCGAAGAGGAGAGGATGATGCAGCAGAGTAGCGTAAGTATTTCCCTCAGTTTTTGACAACCAAATATCAATCCAGTAGGAGGCCATGCGCAAGTCCCTCGTACCTACACAAAGCAAATAACTCCTCGCAACCAACGCGAATAGGGGTTGTCAATCCCTTCACGGTCACTTACGAGAGTGAGATCTGATAGAGATGATAGACAATATTTTTGGTGTTTTTGGTGTAAAGATGCAAAGTAAAATCAAAGGCAAAGTAAAAAAGCAAAGCAATAATAAAGCGTAGGAAGATTAATATGATGAAAATAGACCCGGGGGCGATAGATTTCACTAGTGGCTTCTCTCTAGAGCATAAGTATTTTACGGTGGGTGAACAATTCTGTTGAGCAATTGATGAATTGAGCATAGTTATGAGAATATCTAGGTATGATCATGTATATAGGCATCACGTCCGAGACAAGTAGACCGACTGCCTGCATCTACTACTATTACTCCACTCATCGACCGCTATCCAAAGATGCATCTAGAGTATTAAGTTAATGAAAATAGAGTAACGCTTAAGCAAGATGACAAGATGTAGAGGAATAAATTCATGCAATATGATAAATACCCCATCTTGTTATCCTCGATGGCAACAATACAATCGTGCCTTGCAACCCTTTACATCCTTTGGGTAAGGACACCGCAAGATTGAACCTAAAGCTAAACACTTCTCACATTGCAAGAACTACCAATCTAGTTGGCCAAACCAAACGGATAATTCGAAGAGACTTGCAAAGATAACTCAATCATACATAAAAGAATTCAGAGAAGATTCAAATATTGCTCATAGATAATCTTGATCATAAACCCACAATTCATCGGTCTCAACAAACACACCGCAAAAAGAAAGATTACATCGAATAGATCTCCACGAGAGAGGGGGAGAACATTGTATTGAGATCCAAAAAGAGAGAAGAAGCCATCTAGCTACTAACTATGGACCCGAAGGTCTGAGGTAAACTACTCACACTTCATCGGAGAGGCTATGGTGATGATGTAGAAGCCCTCCGTGGTAGAATCCCCTTCCGGCGGAGCTCCGGAACAGGCCCCAAGATGGGATCTCGTGGATACAGAAAGTTGCGGCGGTGGAATTAGGTTTTTGGCTCCGTCTCTGATCTGTTGGGAGTACGTAGGTATATATATAAGAGGAAGGAGTACGTCGGTGGAGCTTCGGGGGGCCCACGAGGCAGGGGGCGCGCCCTAGGGGGGGCGCCCTCCACCCTCGTGGACGCCTCCCTCCTTTATTGACCGAGGGTCCAAGTCTCCTGGATCTTATCCGATGAGAAAATCACGTTCCCGAAGATTTCATTCCGTTTGGACTCCGTTTGATAATGTCGTTTATTCTAAATACTGAAATAGGCAAAAAAACAGCAATTCTGGGATGGGCCTCCGGTTAATAGGTTAGTTCCAAAAGTAATATAGAAGTGGAAAATAAAGCCCAATATAGTCCTAAACAATAGATAATATAGCATGGAGCAATCAAAATTATAGATACATTGGATACGTATCAGGCATCCACAAGCTTAATTCCTGCTCGTCCTCGAGTAGGTAAATGATAAAAAGAGAATTTTTGATGCGGAGTGCTACTTGACATAATTCCAATGTAATTCTTCTTAATTGTGGTATGAATATTCAGATCCGAAAGATTCAAGACAAAAGTTAATATTGACATAAAAATAATAATACTTCAAGCATACTAACTAAGCAATTATGTCTTCTCAAAATAACATGACCAAAGAAAGTTCATCCCTACAAAATCATATAGTTTAGTCATGCTCCATTTTCGTCACACAAGAATGCTCTCATCATGCACAACCCCGATGACAAGCCAAGCAATTGTTTAATACTTTAGTAATCTCAAACCTATAAACTTTCACGCAATATATGAGCGCGAGCCATGGACATAGCACTATGGGTGGAATAGAATATAATGACGGGGGTTATGTGGAGAGGAAAAAAAAGGAGAAGGTCTCACATCAACGAGGCTAATCAACGGGCTATGGATATGCCCATCAATTGATGTTAATGCAAGGAGTAGGGATTGCCATGCAACGGATGCACTAGAGCTATAAATGTATGAAAGCTCAACAAAAGAAACTAAGTGGGTGTGCATCCAACTTGCTTGCTCACGAAGACCTAGGGCATTTTGAGGAAGCCCATCGTTGGAATATACAAGCCAAGTTCTATAATGAAAAATCCCCACTAGTATATGAAAGTGACTACATATGAAACTCTCTATATGAAAAACATGGTGCTACTTTGAAGCACAATATATAAGACTCGCTATATGAAGAACATGGTGCTACTATGAAGCACAAGTGTGAAAAAAGAGATAGTAACATTGCCCCTTTTTGTTTATTCTTTTTTTTTTTTGGCCTTCTTTTTTTTGGCCTTTCTTTTTTTTGGGACAATGCTCTAGAAAATGATGATCATCACACTTCTATTTATTTACAACTCAATGATTACAACTCGATACTAGAACAAAGTATGACTCTATATGAATACCTCCGTGGTGTGTGCGAGATATGCAATGAATCAAGAGTGACAAGTATGAAAGAATTATGAACGGTGGCTTTGCCACAAATACTATGCCAACTACATGATCATGCTAAGCAATATGACAATGAGGAATGTGTCATGAAGAACGGTATGGTGGAAAGTTGCATGGCAATATATCTCGGAATGGCTATGAAAATGCCATAATAGGTAGGTATGGTGGCTGTTTTGAGGAAGATATAAGGAGGTTTATGTGTGAAAGAGCGTATCATATCACGGGGTTTGGATGCACCGGCGAAGTTTGCACCAACTCTCAATGTGAGAAAGGGCAATGCACGGTATCAAGAGGCTAGCAATGATGGAAGGGTGAGAGTGCGTATAATCCATGGACTCAACATTAGTCATAAAGAACTCACGTACTTATTGCAAAAATCTACAAGTCATCAAAAACCAAAGCACTACGCGCATGCTCCTAGGGGGATAGATTGGTAGGAAAAGACAATCGCTCGTCCCCGACCGCCACTCATAAGGAGGACAATCAAATAACACCTCATGTTTCAAATTTGTTACATAACGTTTACCATACGTGCATGCTACGGGACTTGCGAACTTCAACACAAGCATTTCTCAAATTCACAACTACTCAACTAGCACGACTTTGATATTATCACCTCCATATCTCAAAACAATTATCAAGCATCGAACTTTTCTTAGTATTCAACGCACTCAAAAGAAAGTTTTACAAATCTTGAATACCAAGTATATTATTATTTTAAGCAAATTACCATGCCATTTAAGACTCTCAAAATAATCTAAGTGAAGCATGAGAGATCAATAGTTTCTTTTAAAACAAATCCACCACCATGCTCTAAAAGATATAAGTGAAGTACTAGAGCAAAACTATAAGGCTCAAAGGATATAAGTGAAGCACATAGAGCAAAACTATAAGGCTCAAAAGATATAAGTGAAGCACATAGAGTATTCTAACAAATTCCAATTCATGTATGGCTCTCTTAAAAGGTGTGTACAGCAAGGATGATTGTGTTAAACTAACAAGCAAAGATGCAAATAATACAAGACGCTTCAAACAAACCACGTATCATGTGGTGAATAAAAATATAGCTCCAAGTAAAGTTACCGATGGAAGTGGACGAAACAGGGGATGCCTTCCGGGTCATTCCCAAGCTTTGACTTTTTGGTGTCCTTGTATTATCATTGGGGTGCCATGGGCATCCCCAAGCTTAGGCTCTTGCCACTCCTTGTTCCATAATCCATCAAAAAAATTCACCCAAAACTTGAAAACTTCACAACACAAAACTCAACAGAAATCTCGTCAGCTCCGTTAGCGAAAGAAAACAAAAGACCACTTCAAGGTACTGTAATGAACTCATTATTTATTTATATTGGTGTTAAACCTACTGTATTCCAACTTCTCTATGGATTATAAACTATTTTACTAGCCATAGATTCATCAAAATAAGCAAACAACACACGAAAAACAGAATCTGTCAAAAACAGAACAGTCTGTAGTAATCTGTAACTAACGCAAACTTCTGGAACTCCAAAAATTCAGCCAAAATAGTATGACCTAGGAAATTTGTTTATTGATCAGCAGCAATTGGAATCACTATTTTATCATGTTCTGGTGATTTTTAACAATTTTTTTCGTGAACCGAAAGTTTTGGAAATTACAGCAAGATCAAATAACTATTATCCAAGAAGATCCTATAGGTCTAACTTGGCACAAAAACTAATTAAAACATAAAACCACATCTAAACAGAAGGTAGATGGATTATTCATTCCTAAACATAAACAAAAACTAAAAACTAAAAATAAAATTGGGTTGCCTCCCAACAAGCGCTATCGTTTAACGCCCCTAGCTAGGCATAAAAGCAAGGATAGATCTAACGAGTGCCATCTTTGGCACTAGGAGTGGAGGATCTCCTCTCTATAGCATTCATTCTTCTATTTAAGGTAAGCACATGGCCATTAATGGAAGAAGTAAGATTAAGCACATTACGGAAGTTTGCCTCTAAACTAGACTTCATCTCTTTAATAATTTCATTTTGATAAAAGCACAAGAGAGTAGTTGATTCAACCTTATCATTCATAGGGTGCCCAAATATGGTCTTCATTTTTTCATAAGTATCTATAGCATCCCTTTCAAGAAAACTTCCTTCAAAAATAGAATCTAAAACTTGTTTAAAAGAAGTGGGCAAGCCAACATAAAAACTTTTTAAGTAATCTTCAATTCGATATTGTGGCACATAGCTAGCCCGAATCCTTAATAACCTATCCCAAGCATCTTTTAAAGATTCATCAAGTAAATAGAGAAAAATTCCAGAGTCATCCTCATCAAAATTATTCAAGATTTCATTGGAGACCCCGGTGGGTCTTTCTATAGCGTCATTATTCATGAGCTTAGCGAGGATAGAGGGGTTATCCAAGGTACTAGAACCTAGGAAAGGGCCCTTAGTTCTTTTTGATTCGGCCATGGCAACGGGAAGGCAAACGAAAAAGAGAGGAGGAGATTGGGAAAGAAAGGGCGAATAAAACGGCAAAGGGTGAAGTGGGGGGAGAGGAAAACGAGAGGCAAATGGCAAATAATGTAATGCGAGAGATAAGGGATTGTGACGGGTACTTGGTATGTTGACTTTTGCGTAGACTCCCCGGCAACGGCGCCAAAAATCCTTCTTGCTACGTCTTGAGCTCGGTTGGTTTTCCCCGAAGAGGAGAGGATGATGCGGCAGAGTAGCGTAAGTATTTCCCTCAGTTTTTGAGAACCAAGGTATCAATCCAGTAGGAGGCCATGCGCAAGTCCCTCGTACCTACACAAAGCAAATAACACTCGCAACCAACGCGAATAGGGGTTGTCAATCCCTTTAGGGTCACTTACGAGAGTGAGATCTGATAGAGATGATAGACAATATTTTTGGTGTTTTTGGTGTAAAGATGCAAAAGTAAAATCAAAGGCAAAGTAAAAAAAGCAAAGCAATAATAAAGCGTAGGAAGATTAATATGATGAAAATAGACCCGGGGGCGATAGATTTCACTAGTGGCTTCTCTTAAGAGCATAAGTATTTTACGGTGGGTGAACGAATTACTGTTGACAATTGACAGAATTGAGCATAGTTATGAGAATATCTAGGTATGTTCATGTATATAGGCATCACGTCCGAGACAAGTAGACCGACTCCTGCCTGCATCTACTACTATTACTCCACTCATCGACCGCTATCCAGCATGCATCTAGAGTATTAAGTTAATGAAAACAGAGTAACGCCTTAAGCAAGATGACATGATGTAGAGGAATAAATTCATGCAATATGATAAATACCCCATCTTGTTATCCTCGATGGCAACAATAAAATATGTGCCTTGCAACCCTTTCTGTCACTGGGTAAGGACACCGCAAGATTGAACCCAAAGCTAAACACTTCTCCCATTGCAAGAACTACCAATCTAGTTGGCCAAACCAAATGGATAATTCGAAGAGACTTGCAAAGATAACTCAATCATACATAAAAGAATTCAGAGAAGATTCAAATATTGCTCATAGATAATCTTGATCATAAACCCACAATTCATCGGTCTCAACAAACACACCGCAAAAAGAAGATTACATCGAATAGATCTCCACGAGAGAGGGGGAGAACATTGTATTGAGATCCAAAAAGAGAGAAGAAGCCATCTAGCTACTAACTATGGACCCGAAGGTCTGAGGTAAACTACTCACACTTCATCGAGAGGCTATGGTGATGATGTAGAAGTCCTCCATGGTGGAATCCCCTTCCGTGAGCTCCTAACAGGCCCCAAGATGGGATCTCGTGGATCTGAGAAAGTTGCGGCGGTGGAATTAGATTTTGGCTCCGCCTCTCGATCTGTTGAAGTGCGAGGTATATATAGGAGGAAGGAGTACGTCGGTGGAGCTTCGAGGGGCCCACGAGGCAGGGGGCGTGCCCTAGGGGGGGCGCCCTCCACCCTCGTGGCCGCCTCCTCCTTTCTTAACCGAGGGTCCAAGTCTCCTAGATCTTATCCAATGAGAAAATCACGTTCCCGAATATTTCATTCCGTTTGGACTCCGTTTGATATTCCGTTTCTTTGAAATACTGAAATAGGCAAAAAACAGCAATTCTGGGCTGGGCCTCCGGTTAATAAGTTAGTCCCAAAAGTAATATAAAAGTGGAAAATAAAGCCCAATATAGTCCTAAACAATAGATAATATAGCATGGAGCAATCAAAAATTATAGATACGTTGGAGACGCATCATTGACCTGACCCATCCGTTAGCTTAGCACGACGATCGTTTAGTTTGTTGCTATTGCTTTCTTCATGACTTATAAATGTTCCTATGACTATGAGATTATGCAACTCCCGAATACCGGAGGAACACTTAGTGTGCTATCAAACGTCACAACGTAACTGGGTCATTATAAAGATGCTCTACAGGTGTCTCCGATGGTGTTTGTTGAGTTGGCATAGATCGAGATTAGGATTTTTCACTCCGATTGTCGGAGAGGTATCTCTGGGCCCTCTCGGTAATGCACATCACTATAAGCCTTGCAAGCAATGTGACTAATGAGTTAGTTGCGGGATGATGCATTACGGAACGAGTAAAGAGACTTGCCGGTAACGAGATTGAACTAGGTATAGTGATACCAACGATCGAATCTCGGGCAAGTAACATACCGATGACAAAGGGAACAACGTATGTTGTTATGCGGTTTGACCGATAAAGATCTTCGTAGAATATGTGGGAGCCAATATGAGCATCCAGGTTCCGCTATTGGTTATTGACCGGAGATGAGTCTCGGTCATGTCTACATAGTTCTCGAACCCGTAGGGTCCGCACGCTTAACGTTTGATGATGATCGGTATTATGAGTTTATGTGTTTTGATGTACCGAAGGTTGTTCGGAGTCCCGGATGTGATCACGGACATGACGAGAAGTCTCTAAATGGTCGAGACATAAAGATTGATATATTGGAAGGCTATGTTTGGACACCAGAAAGGTTTCGGATGAGTTCGGGCATTTTCCGGAGTACCGGGGGGTTGCCGGAACCCCCCGAGGAGTTAATGGGCCTTAATGGGCCATGCTGGGAGAGAGGAGGAGGCGGCCAAGTGGGAGGCGAGCGCCCCCCAAGCCCAATCCGAATTTGGGGGCGTTTCCTTCTTTCCGTCTCCCTCTTCCTTCTTCTCCTACTCCAACTAGGGAAGGGGGGAAACCGACTCCTAATACTCCTATTAGGAGTAGGAATCCCCTTTGGGGCGCGCCATAGAGAGGGCCGGCCTCTCCTCCTCCACTCCTTTATATACGGGGGAGGGGGCACCCCATAGAAACACAAGTTGACCGTTGTTAGGCGTGTGTGGTGCCCCCCTCCATAGATTTCCACCTCGGTCATATCGTTGTAGTGCTTAGGCGAAGCTCTGCGTCTATAACTTCATCATCACCGTCATCATGCCGTCGTGCTGACGAAACTCTCCCTCGGCCTCAGCTGGATCAAGAGTACGAGGGACGTCACCGAGCTGAACGTGTGTAGATCGTGGAGGTGCCGCTGATACGTCTCCAACGTATCTATAATTTTTTATTGCTCCATGCTATATTATCTATTGTTTTGGACTATATTGGGCTTTATTTTCCACTTTTATATTACTTTTGGGACTAACCTATTAACCGGAGGCCCAGCATGTAATTGCTGTTTTTGCCTATTTAAGTGTTTCAAGAAACGGAATATCAAAGGAGTCCAAACGGAATGAAACCTTCGAACGTGATTTTCTCATCGATAAGATCCAGGAGACTTGGACCCTCCGTCAAGAAAGCCACGAGGCGGTCACGAAGTGGAGGGCCCCCTAGGCGCGCCCCTGCCATGTGGGCCCTCAAGCTCCACCGCGTACTTCTTCCTCCTATATATACCCACGCATTTCAACAGATCGAGACGGAGCCAAAACCTAATTCCACCACCGCAACTTTCTCAGATCCACGAGATCCCATCTTGGGGCCTGTTAGGAGCTCCACCGGAAGGATTCCACCACGGAGGGCTTCTACATCATCACCATAGCCTCTCCGATGAAGTGTGAGTAGTTTACCTCAGACCTTCAGGTCCATAGTTAGTAGCTAGATGGCTTCTTCTCTCTTTTTGGATCTCAATACAATGTTCTCCCCCTCTCTCGTGGAGATCTATTCGATGTAATCTTCTTTTTGCGGTGTGTTTGTTGAGACCGATGAATTGTGGGTTTATGATCAAGATTATCTATGAGCAATATTTGAATCTTCTCTGAATTCTTTTATGTATGATTGAGTTATCTTTGCAAGTCTCTTGAATTATCCGTTTGGTTTGGCCAACTAGATTGGTAGTTCTTGCAATGGGAGAAGTGTTTAGCTTTGGGTTCAATCTTGCGGTGTCCTTACCCGATGATGTAAAGGGTTGCAAGGCACGATTGTATTGTTGCCATCGAGGATAACAAGATGGGGTATTTATCATATTGCATGAATTTATTCCTCTACATCATGTCATCTTGCTTAAGGCGTTACTCTGTTTTCATTAACTTAATACTCTAGATGCATGTTGGATAGCGGTCGATGAGTGGAGTAATAGTAGTAGATGCAGGCAGGAGTCGGTCTACTTGTCTCGGACGTGATGCTTATATACATGATCATACCTAGATACTCTCATAACTACGCTCAATTCTGTCAATTTCTCAACAGTAATTCGTTCACCCACCGTAAAATACCTATGCTCTTGAGAGAAGCCACTAGTGAAATATATGGCCCCCGGGTCTATTTTCATCATATTAATCTTCCTACGCTTTATTATTGCTTTGCTTTTTTACTTTGCCTTTTTATTTTACTTTGCATCTTTATACCAAAAATACCAAAAATATTATCTATCATCTCTATCAGATCTCACTCTCGTAAGTTACCGTGAAGGGATTGACAACCCTATTCGCGTTGGTTGCGAGGAGTTATTTGCTTGTGTAGGTACGAGGGACTTGCGCGTGGCCTCCTACTGGATTGATACCTTGGTTCTCAAAAGCTGAGGGAAATACTTACGCTACTGTGCTACATCATCCTCTCCTCTTCGGGGAAAACCAACGCAAGCTCAAGACGTAGCAAGAAGGATTTCTGGCGCTGTTGCCGAGGAGTCTACGCAAAAGTCAACATACCAAGTACCCATCACAATCCCTTATCTCTCGCATTACATTATTTGACATTTGCCTCTCGTTTTTCTCTCCCCCACTTCACCCTTGCCGTTTTATTCACCCTCTCTTTCCCAACCTTCTCCTCTCTTTTCGTTTGCCTTTTTCTCGTTCGCTTGCTTGTCGTTATGGCTAGTCCTCTTTCTGCTCCTTTGTCCCCCGAGTTTGAGGTTCTTCACTTCAAACAAAAACAAGGAGAGAACTTAAAGGATGCTTGGTTTAGAATGATGGAATCTTATCGTAACTGCACCCTAGAAGTGAATTTCAGAATTTTGCTTCGCAACTTTTATGTTGGATTTAATATGTCTCATAGACAACTTTTGGATTGCATTGCTAAAGGCAATTTTATTGAAATTGATCCCAGTATCGCGCATGAAATTATAGAAGGTATAGTAGGAACTCTACCTCAACAAAAGGGTCCTCATCATACCCAAGAGGAAACGCAAGTTTTTGAGAAAATTTGCGAAGTAACTAAAATTTTACAAAAGTCTCTTGAACCTCTTAAGAGTGTTAGCGGAAATCTCCACCGTATGAATATGTTGATTACTCTTTGCAACAAGCGGTTGGACTCGTTAGATCTTAAGATTTCTGAATATGAAGGGAAGCATAAAGAACCTCCCGGATTCGAGCATAATGTCGCTAAAAAATTTAAGAATCAAGATGGCAATACCTAGATTTATTCTCGCTTTTATGCCTAGCTTGGGGTGTTAAACGATAGCGCTTGTTGGGAGGCAACCCAATTTTATTTTTAGTTTTTTGTTTTTGTTTCTGTCTAAGAATAAATAATCCATCTACCTTCTGTTTAGATGTGGTTTTATGTTTTAATTAGTGTTTGTGCCAAGTTAAACCAATAGGATCTCCTTGGATAATAGTTATTTGATCTTGCTGTAATTTCCAGAAACTTTCGGTTCACGAAAACAATTGTTAAAAATCACCAGGACGTGATAAAATAGTGATTCCAATTGCTGCTGATTAATAAACAAATTGCCTAGGTCGTCCTATTTTGGCTGAATTTTTGAAGTTCCAGAAGTTTGCGTTATTTACAGATTACTACAGACTGTTCTGTTTTTGACAGATTCTGTTTTTCGTGTGTTGTTTGCTTATTTTGATGAATCTATGGCTAGTAAAATAATTTATGATCCATAGAGAAGTTGGAATACAGTAGGTTTAACATCAATATAAATAAAGAATGAGTTCATTACAGTATCTTGAAGTGGTCTTTTGTTTTCTTTCGCTAACGGAGCTCACGAGATTTCTGTCGAGTTTTGTGTTGTGAAGTTTTCAAGTTTTGGGTGAATTTTTTTGATGGATTATGGAACAAGGAGTGGCAAGAGCCTAAGCTTGGGGATGCCCATGGCACCCCCAAGATAATCCAAGGACACAAAAAGTCAAAGCTTGGGGATGCCCCGGAAGGCATCCCCTCTTTCGTCCACTTCCATCGGTAACTTTACGTGGAGCTATATTTTTATTCCCCGCATGATATGTGTTTTGCTTGGAGCATCTTGTATTACTCGCGTCTTTGCTTTTTAGTTTACGACAATCATCCTTGCTGTACACACCTTTTGAGAGAGCCATACATTAATTGGAATTTGTTAGAATACTCTATGTGCTTCACTTATATCTTTTGAGCCTTATAGTTTTGCTCTATGTGCTTCACTTATATCTTTTGAGCCTTATAGTTTTGCTCTAGTACTTCACTTATCTTTTAGAGCACGGTGGTGGATTTGTTTTATAGAAACTATTGATCTCTCATGCTTCACTTATATTATTTTGAGAGTCTTAAATAGCATGGTAATTTGCTTAAAATAATAATATGCTTGGTATTCAAGATTTGTAAAACTTTCTTTTGAGTGCGTTGAATATTAAGAAAAGTTTGATACTTGATAATTGTTTTGAGATATGGAGGTGATAATATCAAAGTCGTGCTAGTTGAGTAATTGTGAATTTGAGAAATGCTTGTGTTGAAGTTTGCAAGTCCCGTAGCATGCACGTATGGTAAACGTTATGTAACAAATTTGAAACATGAGGTGTTAGTTGATTGTCCTCCTTATGAGTGGCGGTCGGGGACGAGCGATGGTCTTTTCCTACCAATATATCCCCCTAGGAGCATGCGCATAGTGCTTTGGTTTTTGATGGCTTGTAGATTTTTGCAATAAGTATGTGAGTTCTTTATGACTAATGTTGAGTCCATGGATTAAACGCACTCTCACCTTCCATCATTGCTAGCCTCTTCGGTACCGTGCATTTCCCTTTCTCACATTGAGAGTTGGTGCAAACTTCGCCGGTGCATCCAAACCCCGTGATATGATACGATCTTTCACACATAAACCTCCTTATATCTTTCTCAAAACAGCCACCATACCTACCTATTATGGCATTTCCATAGCCATTCCGAGATATATTGCCATGCAACTTTCCACCATACCGTTCTTCATGACACATTCATCATTGTCATATTGCTTAGCATGATCATGTAGTTGGCATAGTATTTGTGGCAAAGCCACCGTTCATAATTCTTTCATACTTGTCACTCTTGATTCATTGCATATCTCGGTACACCGCCGGAGGTATTCATATAGAGTCATACTTTGTTCTAGTATCGAGTTGTAATCATTGAGTTGTAAATAAATAGAAGTGTGATGATCATCATTTTCTAGAGTATTGTCCCGAAAAAAAGAGAAAGGCCAAAAGAAAAAAAAAGAAGGCCCAAAAAACGGGGAATAAATAAAAGGGGGCAATGTTACTATCTCTTTTTCCACACTTATGCTTCAAAGTAGCACCATGTTCTTCATATAGCGAGTCTCATATATTGTGCTTCAAAGTAGCACCATGTTCTTCATATAGAAAGTTTCATATGTTATCACTTTCATATACTAGTGGGAATTTTTCATTATAGAACTTGGCTTGTATATTCCAACGATGGGCTTCCTCAAATGCCCTAGGTCTTCGTGAGCAAGCAAGTTGGATGCACACCTACTTAGTTTCTTTTGTTGAGCTTTCATACATTTATAGCTCTAGTGCATCCGTTGCATGGCAATCCCTACTCCTTGCATTAACATCAATTGATGGGCATCTCCATAGCCCGTTGATTAGCCTCGTTGATGTGAGACCTTCTTCTTTTTTGTCTTCTCCACATAACCTCCATCATTATATTCTATTCCACCCATAGTGCTATGTCCATGGCTCGCGCTCATATATTGCGTGAAAGTTTATATGTTTGAGATTACTAAAGTATGAAACAATTTCTTAGCTTGTCATCGGGGTTGTGCATGATGAGAGCATTCTTGTGTGACGAAAATGGAGCATGACTAAACTATAGTATGATTTTGTTGGGATGAACTTTCTTTGGCCATGTTATTTTGAGAAAACATAATTGCTTAGTTAGTATGCTTGAAGTATTATTATTTTTATGTCAATATGAACTTTTGTCTTGATTCTTTCGGATCTGAATATTCATACCACAATTAAGAAGAATTACATTAAAATTATGCCAAGTAGCACTCCGCATCAAAAATTCTCTTTTTATCATTTACCTACTCGAGGACGAGCTGGAATTAAGCTTGGGGATGCCTGATGCGTCTCCAACGTATCTATAATTTTTGATTGCTCCATGCTATATTATCTATTGTTTTGGACTATATTTGGCTTTATTTTCCACTTTTATACTACTTTTGGGACTAACCTATTAACCGGAGGCCCAGCCCAGAATTGCTGTTTTTTGCCTATTTCAAGTGTTTCGAAGAAACGGAATATCAAAGGGAGTCCAAACGGAATGAAACCTTCGAGAACGTGATTTTCTCATCAGATAAGATCCAGGAGACTTGGACTCTCCGTCAAGAAAGCCATGCGGTCACGAGGGTGGAGGGCGCGCCCCCTGCCTCGTGGGCCCCTCGAAGCTGCACCGACGTACTTCTTCCTCCTATATATACCTACGTACCCTCAACAGATCAGATACGGAGCCAAAAACCTAATTCCACCACCGCAACTTTCTGTATCCACGAGATCCCATCTTGGGGCCTGTTCCGGAGCTCCGCCGGAAGGGGATTCCACCACGGAGGGCTTCTACATCATCACCATAGCCTCTCCGATATAGTGTGAGTAGTTTACCTCAGACCTTCGGGTCCATAGTTAGTAGCTAGATAGCTTCTTCTCTCTTTTTGGATCTCAATACAATGTTCTCCCCCTCTCTCGGGGAGATCTATTCGATGTAATCTTCTTTTTGCGGTGTGTTTGTTGAGATCGATGAAGTGTGGGTATATGATCAAGATTATCTATGAGCAATATTTGAATCTTCTCAGAATTCTTTTATGTATGATTGAGTTATCTTTGCAAGTCTCTTCGAATTATCCGTTTGGTTTGGCCAACTAGATTGGTAGTTCTTGCAATGGGAGAAGTGTTTAGCTTTGGGTTCAATCTTTATGTGTCCTTACCCAAAGGATGTAAAGGGTTGCAAGGCACGTATTGTATTGTTGCCATCGAGGATAACAAGATGGGGTATTTATCATATTGCATGAATTTATTCCTCTACATCATGTCATCTTGCTTAAGGCGTTACTCTGTTTTCATTAACTTAATACTCTAGATGCATGTTGGATAGCGGTCGATGAGTGGAGTAATAGTAGTAGATGCAGGCAGGAGTCGGTCTACTTGTCTCGGACGTGAAGCCTATATACATGATCATACCTAGATATTCTCATAACTATGCTCAATTCTGTCAATTGCCCAACAGTGATTCGTTCACCCACCGTAAAATACCTATGCTCTTGAGAGAAGCGACTAGTGAAATATATGGCCCCCGGGTCTATTTTCATCATATTAATCTTCCTACGCTTTATTATTGCTTTGCTTTTTTACTTTGCCTTTTTATTTTACTTTGCATCTTTATACCAAAAATACCAAAAATATTATGTATCATCTCTATCAGATCTCACTCTCGTGAGTGACCGTGAAGGGATTGACAACCCCTATTCGCGTTGGTTGCGAGGAGTTATTTGCTTGTGTAGGTACGAGGGACTTGCGCGTGGCCTCCTACTGGATTGATACCTTGGTTCTCAAAAACTGAGGGAAATACTTATGCTACTCTGCTACATCATCCTCTCCTCTTCGGGAAAAACCAACGCAAGCTCAAGACGTAGCAGCCGTGCGTTCGGTACTTGATCGGTTGGATTGCGAAGACGTCCGACTACATCAACCACGTTACTTAACGCTTCCGCTTTCGGTCTACGAGGGTACGTGGACACACTCTCCCGCTCGTTGCTATGCATCACATAGATAGATCTTGCGTGATCGTAGGTAAATTTTTGAAATACTGCGTTCCCCAACAAAAACTTCCCCCCACAAATCTTAGATTTTATGGGCCTCAACTTTTCTTTTTTAGCATTGAAGGTAGCAAGAGCATTTTCAAAGAAAAAGACTCCGCAATATATGTTAGATTTTGTGGGCCTAAGCTTTTGCATTGCAGTTAGCAAGAGCATTTTCAAGAAATTTCCCCCCAATAAATGGTTATTTGGCTCTTCCAATAATTTGTTGCGGCTTGTAGGTGAGTTGTTTACTCATAACCCTAATAATATCTTCTTTTCGTATTTCTTATTAAACTTACTATAAATGGCATATGCATGTCTATTCTATTAATATAATTGAAATAGTGATGCACATGCAGGCATAATTAAACATCATTTCAGATTTATGAAATTTAAAGTCAAAATAAAAATCAAATTCAATCATATAAAGTCCCAAATGATTTGAAGTAAACATAACATATGATCCAAATGATTCAAATTAAACATGCACAAAGATCAAACATAGAGCATATGGTTCACGGGTCAATCATAGAGCATCACTCCTCACTCGCATTACAACTCCTACTCCCAATGCCATCCACACTACCATGTCCCCTCACACCCGCACCCCCTCCCATATTCGGTTCTATAATTTCTGCCTTCATCAACTAAAGATATTGGAGTTGTGTTGCATCAAGGCCAACATGGCTCGTGAACATGATCTTGTACTCTTGCTCCATTTTCTTTGTATGTGTTTCGTGTGCAAGGACTCTCAACTTCTTCCTCAATCGCCGTCTTGCACTTCTCACGTTGTACCTTGCACTCCTTCGTCTGGTCGGTGGAAATTTCATAATTTTGATGAAAGTGATCTGCAATGTGTCTCCAATAGGTCTTCATGCATCATACCCTACTACCCGGATCAATGCTCACACTCCCCCATGCCATTACTAACGCGGTATCCTCGACCATGGAGAAGCCCCCCTGCCCATGTTTTCGTTTTTGTAGTGTCAATCTAAACAACAACATCATCACCCTTGGGGATGAGTGGAGAAAGAAACATCATTTATGCGTACTGACTCGTTCATCATGTTGATAAATGATTGCTTACTATATAGTTACAAATATAAAACTAATGGCCATCGCGTCATTGCCATGTACGTTACACAAATATGAAACAAATGAAAGATACGAAAAACAAATAGCTTACCTTTCCTGCCGTTCGCCGAACAACTCGTGGGCGGCGTCCCCATGACGACGTCATCGCTCGGCTCGTAGAAGGTGGGGACGACCGGCGGTGCCTCTAGAATGGACACCGGCCTTATTCTTCCAGTGAGTAGTGACGCCTCCCTCTTCCCCCACGGCATCAGTGTTGATGGGGAGCACGCCTAGGATGGGGCGGCACCAACCCCCAAGGGTGGAGGCGGTCGGCACGGCAGGACGCAGGCGAGGAGATGGTGGGGGCACGTGAAGTTGAGTCGGAAGTTGGATTGTTTCTTGTGGCGGAAAGGCCAAATTTTCCTACGTGTTAAGAGAGGCGGAGGGATTTATTGGTACGTTCCACTAATTTTTGAAGAACATGGAATTTACTGGAACACGTTCTGGTCCAGCTCTCTAAGCACCGTAATTTTGTTAAGCAGAATATATAATTCTCTTGAAGATGCTCTAACAACAAAACAGAGCTCTGTCCCTCCCAGCCCCGCAATCTTTTCAGTTTTCACTGTTTTCCGTGTCTCTCTCACTTTGGCCGCGGCAACAAAAGCAGCAAAGATCCACGTACGAGACGCTGCCTGGAACCCCACTCGCCACTCGGACAGCTCATCCCGCGCGCAGGCGGTCCGGTATCACCATCAATCAAATATCCCAATTATCATCATCTGTACCGGCGGTATGTACCACGTACGTGCCGGCCGAAAGCCATCTAGAGAGTAAGTTCAAATCAGACCGGCCTCTCCCTGCCGCCGAATTACTCTCCGGTCACTGTTCACCGCTGATCATCAACTCGAGAGCAGGAAGGAAGTAACAGTGATCTGAGAAACCCGGGCGCGTACGTACGTGCAAGCTTGTCAGGCAGCGGCTGTTGGGTTGGTTGATGGACAGCACAGTTGCCGGCCGGCGCGTCCGGAGCTCGACCGGAACTCCATGAGTGGTGCTCCAACAGGTGTGCAGTGTGCTCGATCGGCCGGCCGTGGAATCTGACCAACTGTACCAGTAGCAGTACCAACTTTACAACAACGAACTCAAACCGTCCACGGCCGCGGGTACAAACCGTCAACGGAGGCGGCGGCACAGCCAGCCAGTAACCACCGCCGGCCGGCCGGCCGGCGCCCCGGATCCGCGTGCGCTTTGCCAGCATGCGGCTATGTAGCTAGCTCACACGCGGACACGCTGCTTGCATGCACCGGCCGGCCGGACGGACGCGCGTGCCGTGGGCTAGGCAGCGGGCGGTAGGATGCCGTAGTGCACGCAGAGTAGACCCGGGGGCCGGCTGGCGCCGTCGCCATCGGCCGCAGTCCGTGCTGTACTGGTGCAGGTCGCTCGCTCGGTGGCCGTGCTTTTGCTCGTCAGGCTCCTAGGGTCTACTAGGGGGAGGGAGGGGGAGGACCAGACCAGAGCAGAGTGTAGTAGGCTGCTGCTGCGTTCTCCCTGTACTGTACTGTATTGTACCGGTCCCTCCCTCCGTATGAATTTAGGAGTGTACGTACCCTGCCATCTCCATAGGGCAGCGTGACGTGACGCGAAGGCAGCCAGCGCAGCCTACTCTTGTAGAGCCAGCCCAACCAGCGCGGCATGCAACAATATTTTTTTTCCCCTCTCCCTCGCTCCTGTTTTTCTTCCGCATCGTCCTCTTTACTTTACAACTCCATTCTGCCTGCAGCCTTTTGGATCAACGATCTCTTCTCTTCCTTGTTTTGCTCAGACTGAAGACACGAACGCTCCTATGTGAGCCGTAGTCTGTGATGCGTGTCTTTTTTTTTCCCTTTTTTTTGCAGATGCGTGTCTCAAATTCAATGGCACCAAATTATCTGAACCCCATTCCGCAAAGAAAAACACCTGACCCTAGATAAGACAAAATGTCAATGCCGAAAATATAAAATAGTACAGACGTAACTTTTTTTTCGAAAAAACTGAGGTTAAGCATTAACATTGTTGAATGTTTTCATGCATGCAAAGTTTCGTGAAGAAAAAACTTTCCCATTGCTCGGACAAAAAGCGCCTAACCAATGCTCCATACTGCTTTCCAATTTTTTTTCTTTGGGGCATCGAATTTTTTCAGAGCATTTAGGAACGTTTTTACTTCGCAAAAATTTATATGTATGTACAAACATGGTCAATGTTTGTTGCCAACTTTTTTAGTTTTATACTAGTATCATATACTAGTATCATATGCATATACTAGTATCATATGCATGATACTAGTATATGTTACTCCCGAAAATTTGTAGGAGAGGACGAGCACGTGCTCTCTTGGTATCTGCAGCCATCAATTTTGCTATGGGGATGCGTTTTGCAGAACGTAGTAAATGCGGTGTCTGCGTGCGTGGACGGCATACGGGGATGTACGGTTTCGAGTACGTACAGAACGGAGGGGGGAGTAGACGGACGTGTCGGTCTGGGTCTGGGGGTTGGTTATGTGCCAAAGTGTACCAGTGGTACATCCAACTAGTTTAACTGTACGACGATGTTGCCGTTCACGACGGCGGCACCGACAGATGGTGGCGAAGCGGTGTTTGTACGGGCCAGCTAACTCCTTTATTACCAGACCGCCCCAGCGTCCGCCTATATATGCTCATTTCTTCCTGAATCGTTAGTGCAGTTTCACAAATTTGTGGCGACAAAGACTAGCTGAATTTATTTTGCACTTACGGAGCATCCACAAACTATTTCTTGCTTATATTTGGTTCTCTCAACATTGAGCCTGCTTTTGCCGTATCTTATACTGAAACCGATTTTCCAAGAATATACTCCCTCCGTTCTTAAATATAAGTCTTTCTAAAGATTTCACTATGAACCACATGCGGAGTATACATATGCATTTTAGAGTGTAGATTCACTCATTTTACTTCGTATGTAGTCTATAGTAAAATTTCTACAAAGACTTATATATAGAAACGGAGGGAGTAGATTATAGAAGTCGTATGCTTCTCCTAACGAATCGAAATTGTATCCAACCACTGGAACCACAATTGTATCAGTTTTGTTTTCTGCATATCTTCTTAGTGTTTTTTCGAGGGCACACACTCTTCCAGCACAAGGAGCACGCTCGGGGGCTCGACCAATCCTAACCCTGCATCGCAAAGAAAGGATTACTTTTGTTTGTAAATGGAGCTTCTTAATTTTTTAGAGAGAATGCTTTTTTATTTTTTAATGAGTGAACTGCATGCGAGTGCAAGTCTACTGTCAGAAATTACTTCTGTTTGTAAATGGATCTTCTTAATTTTTTAGAGAGAATGCATTTTTAATGAGTGAACTGCATGCGAGTGCAAGTCTACTGTCAGAAAATTATTATTTTTTCGAGATATTTGTTGACATGCTAGATTCAGAGTTGTGCATGACCAAGAACAAATGCAAATGTTGCTTCATTTTCTTCAGGAAGTAAATTTTCATAAGCAAGCAATATGTACGTACAGCAGTAACACAGGTTTTTCTACCTCACTGTCGATGGAATACTGTTGAGAGCAAAGGTGCAGCACTCACTCTTTTTTCAGAGTTATGCATTCTTAAAAGAGGAGAAACATAGAAGTACACTTTTACTTTTTACAGTTCTGAAATGCTCATATGTATCTTGCTGTCCTAATTTTTCAGTCAAAATCTAACTATGTTTTTCATCGGAAGAATTCAGTTTTGCCAAGAGAGCACCATGCAAGTAAATTATTAGTTTCGGAGATCTATATTTGTAGGAGGTAAGCATGCACAGGCCCGAACGAGGATACCTTTCTGTCCATCGCACGTTGTTATATCAAACGGAACTTTTATATGTGTCCGTCCAGTATCGTGGTTACTAGTTTTTGTACCAACGGCACAGGTTGATCTAATACGGCGTTAACCAGACAGGAGCATGTCGGAGACGTATATGTCAACAATACAGTCATACCAATTTAATACGTACATCTCATCAGTACAACCGGACAAAAACTGAGTGGCTTCCTGCATTGGTCCACGTACCAGGAGCGCACGCGCCCGTCCTCTACAACGCCATTCTCATGTTACTCCCCACTATGAGTAGCCTAAGTGATGGAGTAGGACCAAACGTCAAGGGCTATGGCGCTTCCCCCAGACGCCAAGATGGATGGCGTCTCCGCATCGCCACATCAGCGCCAACCGGCAAGTGTGGGCCAGGGCCAAACGCCATGCACCCTGGCGTCTGCCGTGCAAACCAGATGCCAAGGATGTTGGCATGACCAAAAAAGATCGAATTCAAAAATCTTTTCAAAACGACATCAATTCATGATTAAGTTTACAGAAAAGGTTAGAACATAAATTTTGTCCGCGCAAACCATTAACCCATTGGCCAGAGCTTTTCTCTATCTCTCGTTGTACTCCTTTTGTCCCAAAATTCATGTCTTAGATTTGACTAGATATAAATATATCTAATATTAAAACGTGACTTGATACATTTGTATTCAAGGCAAGAATTTTGAGACGGAAGGAGACTACCGTTGCCATCTTTCCATCAGAACTCAGAAACCGCCGTCCCCTATCTCTCTCCCTCTGGCCTCCCTTTTCCTATACAAAACCAAACAAACCGCCAGCACAAGCCACCCGCAACACGCAACACAGAGCACACTGTCCCCTGCTCCTCCTCCTCTCTCCTTTCCTTTGCTCGCCGCCTCGGGATCCCCCGGCGCAGCGCAGAGCTGGCCTTTGCTTGCGTAGGAATGTCTCGGGCTGCCGTCTCTGCGCAGCGAAAGCCACATTTATTTGCCACCTAAAAGGGGCACACCTCCCCACCCCCAGCTTCAATTCCTGGCCAGCCGCATCGAGAAACGCAGAGGTCGCCCGCTCGCGACAGCACCAAACAATGGCGGCTATATAGCCAGCAGGCCAGACGCGCGGCAGGCAGACTGGAGGGGGAGCAGAGGTTCTTGTTCTTGTTTGTTTTCTTGCGGAGAAGTACTGCGATGAGGCGTGCTCGCGGCGGCAGGCTGCTCCTGGCCCTCGCCGTGCTCTTCTTGGCGCTGCTCCTCATCCCCGGCTGCGCGGCGGACGGGGAGGACGCGGAGGGCTCGCCGGTGTCGGCGGAGGAGCCGGAGGCGCCGATGGAGGACAAGGAGAAGGCGGCCCTGTACGCCGCCATCGGGGGCTTCGTCGGCAAGGCGTGGAACGGCTCCGGCCTCTTCCCCGACCCCTGCGGCCAGACTCCCATACAGGTTCGTCTTCTTGTTCGTCTCCCCCTCCGTTCTCTTTACTCAGCGTCTTCGGTTGATTCCTGGGAAATTTTAGCTTCTACTCCGAGCAAATTGAGGATTGGAAAACACCAAAATTTGCCCCCTTTTTTCATGGATTTATGCCCAGTTTCCTTCCTGTTCTGCATTACATTGTCTTGAGATTCACCACAAATCGCTGCAGAGAAGGAAACCGTTTGTTTGCACATCCATCCAATTAGTTGTTCTATCTTGGGAATGCACAGTGAGATGCTCCGAGCAAGCGTCCCTCAAACATGCTTTTTATCGCCAAAGATCTCGTCAAATTCGCAGCACTGTATCATCGCTCCAAGTTCCCCTGTTCTTGCGTGCACCCTCCGTTTCCTGCCTTTTCACTTGCGGCAGCTCTCGCACTATTTGCTCCATTGTTCCTCAACTGTTTCTCCTCGGACAATGCAAGATTTACTACTAGACTACTCCACTGTTGGACGAGTGAGACGAAACCTCTGTTCCTCAACCTACCTACGGCCTCGCGGTTCTTGCCTAATTTGGGAGCTTTTTTTATCTCTGTTGTGTGCAACAACTTTTTTCACCGCACATGATAAGAATCTGTGATTTGAAATGTCAATGTATTCTTAAACGCATCCAGTTTGGTCCTTTTTTCCCCATGTCTCTGTCCTCTTGCTCTTTTGCTTGGCCCAGAGAATTATTTGTACCAAGTACTACTACGACATTTTTTTACTTTCACCGATTTCACACTTGTTAGTACCTTCGTCCGCAGTTAGTTAGTTTAACCTGCTTTACATCTGCTAGGAATTATTTACATTCTCAGTTGTAGTACCAGAATCACATCTTGATACTAACTAGACAAGAAAGCTGTACATTAACATGTGACCATTCCATGTCTGTTTCTAGTATTTACCCCCAGTATGTTTTTGCTTGTTACATGTCCTGCTTCTGCTTTCATTTGCATGTAATATGTACTCCCTCCGTCCCATAATGTAAGACGTTTTTTTAACTTTTACACGTTTAGAGTCAAAAAAATGTCTTACATTATGGAACGGAGGGAGTAGAATTTAACTGACTGACGATGACATTCAGATTCAGTGAAACAATTGGTTATTGGATCCCAATTTGTTACTAGTACTTCTCAATTTGCCTGCAATTTTACTGAGTGATGATTTGACATTCAATTTTTGTTCTGGTAATTGGACATCGATATTCAAATTCAGTGCAATAATTGGTTCTTGGATCCCCATTCTTTTTTCTGCAGGGGGTGTCATGTGATCTCTTCAATGGCGTGTGGTACCCAACAGTGGTCAGCATCGGTCCGGTGCTCGACAACTCGCTGCAGTGCGCCTCGGACGCCAGGTTCAGCCCCCAGCTGTTCGACCTCCGGCGCCTCAAGAGCCTCACCTTCTACGCCTGCTTCCCGGCGGCCAACCCCACGACGATCCCGGCGGCAAACTGGGACAGGCTCTCCGGCACCCTCGAGACGCTCGAGTTCCGCTCGAACCCTGGCCTGGCCGGCGCCATCCCGGCGTCCATTGGCCGCCTCGCCAGCCTGCAGTCGCTGGTCCTCGTCGACAACAACCTCACGGGCGCCGTGCCGCCGGAGCTCGGCGGGCTGGCGAAGCTGCGGCGGCTCGTGCTGTCCGGGAACGGGCTGTCGGGCCCGGTGCCGGCGACGCTCGGTAACAACAACCCCCAACGCCGCCTCGACGAGCCGCTGCTGATCATGGACATGAGCAAGAACTCTCTAACCGGGTCTCTGCCTCCGTCGCTAGGTGGGCTCAAGGGGCTGCTCAAGATGGACCTCAGCAACAACCGCCTCGACGGCCGCATCCCGCCGGAGCTCGCCGTCCTCGAGAGCCTCACGCTGCTCGACCTCCGGAACAACAGCCTCACCGGCGGGCTGCCGGAGTTCGTGCTGGGGATGCCGGCGCTGCAGGACCTGCTGCTCTCGAGCAACCCGCTGCTGGGAGGCACCTTGATGCCGCACGGCTGGGAGAAGATGGCGAGCCTGGCCACGCTGGACCTGTCCAACGTCGGCCTCGCCGGCCCCATCCCGGAGTCCATGGCGGCGATGCCCAGGCTGCGGTTCCTGGCGCTGGACCACAACCGCCTCTCCGGCACCGTGCCGGCCAAGCTGGCCTTGCTGCCGAGCATCGGGGCCATGTACCTCAACGGCAACAACCTGACGGGCGCGCTGGAGTTCTCGCCGGCGTTCTACCAGAGGATGGGCAGCAGGTTCGCCTCCTGGGACAACCCCGGCCTGTGCACGGCGGAGACGGCCGGCGGCGCGCCGACTGGCGTGGCGGTGTGCAAGGACGCGCAGGACCCGCCTCGCGTCGGCGTGAGGGACAGGATGGATGGGGGCGGGAGGAAGCCCGAGGCGAGCTCGAGCCTTCCGGCGTCGTCCTCTTCGTCCGCCATGGTCGCCGTGCTCTGGTGGTCGGTGCTGGTTCAGGGGATGGCGATGGCTTTGTAGTCGAGGAAAGAAAGATATGGATGAAGCTTGTAGTTAGCTCGGTCGGCTGGTTTCCATGGCGCTCTCGTAATTCTTTTGGCATTTTGGCTGGTTCTTGCTCTGCTCTCTTGTGTCAGGGGATGAAGGGAGAAGAGAAGCAGCAGGAGTGTACCGGTTGATTAATCACAGTAGGTTATGGGTTCAGAAAGGAGCGTGTAGTGACAGAGAGGTAGTGGTAGCTTGTTCTTTTGGGTGTAATTAGGCCTGTTTCTGGTTTCAAGTTGCAGGATGTGGATATATGCAAAGGTTGACAGCCATCATCTTTATCTATAATGATGAAATTTCTAAAATAAATAGGTACCAAATGATGGTTTTTATTACTTGCGTGGAATATTTTGGATGGTTCCACTTTCTCACTTATGCTTGATTAACTAATTCTAGCAGACAAATTATAGATTCTGGCCTATGTATCTTACCCAAATGTTTCTCTTCTACTTTCATTTACCTAAAAAGGCTAGCGCATCGCTTTATTTATAGCTAAAGCAACGACCAGTGTACAATACTCCCATGCAACTCACCACAACATACACTCAAGGCACGAATACATGAGTGTTAATGAACAACTAACCAAGTCGCGCCGACGATCTGAATGCTCCGAGGCCGTGCCTTCAGAAAGGGCACGATACCGGAGTACCGTCACCGCCGATTCAGGGATGAAGGTTTTCGTCGGAGAAAAGTGAAGGATGAAGCGGAGCTGCCACGACACCTTTAAGGAGACGACGCCCATAGGCGCCACCTCTATCGGTCTGGCAGAGCGAGAGAGGTCATCGGTCTAGCAGCGTGAGAGAGGGTTTTCACCCAGCAAGCCTTCCTTGCCTCTGATACATAGAACAGCGAGCCACGAGACGCCCAGCGGACCACCGCCTTCGACCGTCGAGCACAGGCCACCATGCCACCCACACGGCCAGGGCAGCTAGCCGACTCCTGAGCCGCGAGGTTCACCCGCGAGCACCATGACTCCCACCTCCAGGGCCGCCACCCGGTACCCAAGGCTCCAACTCCACCCCACTCATGCTAGTAGCCATGACGACCAAATGAACATGCAGGAAGGCACCTCGTTCCCCACCCCTGGACGGCCCCCAGGCCCGAGCCCCTCCCGGGTCGGTCAGATCTGACCTCCACCACCTCGCCTTGCCCTGGCAGGGCAAAGGCCGAGCTTCCCGGCAACGAGGTCATCACTCAATAGACGACATCACTGGGAAAGGTCTAGCTCTTCGATCGATCCTGCACCAGCGCCAAGCAGAGGAGGGAGGGGCAACCACCAATGCCGCACCGCCCACTCCACCAGCCGCCGGCACGACGGAGGCGGCCGTCCTTGGCCCGCACCATGCAAGGCCAGATTGAATCCAGCCACACCCGGACCCCCAGCATGCCACTGCCGCGATGCTGACTGGCTCCGGTGCGCCGCCATGCTGCCGCGCCCGCCGCCAACACCACATCGAAGGCGGTGGTCGCCTGGACCCGTGCCGCAGGCCCAACCGAGGAGCCATCGCCTACCAGGCTTCATCTGGCGCGCCCTCTGGCGGTGGTGAGGGAGAGGATAAGGGAGAAGGGCGGGGCGCTGGCGGAGGCGCTAGGGTTTCTTCCGCGACGCATGCGGGAGCAAAGGGAGGAATTTTGTTTTCCTTTCATTTAGAGTACTCAAAATGTAGTATCTGCGTTGCATCAATGCTGTGCGACTATGGTTTTGATTTCAAATTTCACCTTCATCCTGGAAAGCGCGCAAATAGCAAAAATGAGACGCATGGAATCTGCATAGGCGCACCGATCATTCTGATTTCCGACCGAGTGAGCGTTGCCGCTTGTGTGTAGATCCAGCCGCGGTACTACTTAGCCTCCGTAGACCGGTTTGCAGGCTGCATGGCGCCGCAGTGAAGCGCGCGCAGGCGTAGGACAGACAGGCACGCACAGTAGCCACTCCAGCCGGCTAGCTAGGTGTAGCAACAGCAGTGGACAGCACGCAGCATGCAGCCATGAATGTACTACGTACCGGTCCCCGGCTCGTCGGCCTCCACTCTACGGAGCCAGGCTACATAGTACATACTACAGCCTATCCTACCCAACCCGAGGTTGATTTCGGGAGATAAGGCCATCGACCCTATTTTGTTCGGCTCTGTCCGTTTGCGGTAGAAGGGTTAAACTGGACGGCCCAGTGCGCGACGGCCCGGATCCATCTTGTTCATTTGTGTCCGAGCCGACCCATTTCAAGCGCAAACTTGCGTCTGGTTTGGGTCGCGGTGGACGGCAAACCGACGCGCACTCGTCCGCGTCGGGGCCGCATGGCAGGCGGCCACCTACTTCCCATCTACCAACATCAATGCGCACGAGCGGGTGGCCCCACCTGTCATCCGCCCATCGAACGGTCGCCGTCCTTCTTAAATGGGACCCGTGGACCGGTCTCGTCCTCACTTCCCACTCGGCCCCTCTCTACCCCCTCGGTAGCCGACACGCCAAAACCCTAAGCCTCTCCCCGTCCTCGAGCTCGCCGGCCGCCCGCAGCCATGGGGCTCTGGAACTACGGCCGCAAGGGGAAGCACGACCGCGAGGCCGGCTCCTCCTCAAGCCGCCGCCGCGGCTCCGTGAAGGAGGAGCCCGCGTCACCGCCGCGCTCCTCCCGTCGAGCCCCCGCGCCGGCCCCCTTCACCATCGCCCCTAGGCCCGCCGGCGAGCGCGACCGGTAGTGCCTCTGCGCGGACGTGTGCCGGCGCTACTGGGAGACGAGGACGCCGGTCCCTGGAGCGACGTCCACCTCCCCAACGGATGGCACCTCAGCGCCGACCGGGTCCCGATCCCGCCGGTGCCCGTGAGCGGCCGTGCGCCGCGATAAGATCGAGCGCCGCAGTCACCTCCTCCCCGGTGACCTGTACTACGACGACAGGTACGCCCCCGATTCCGTGTTGTGGGACACATGGCTCCGGGACGAGCACGACACGCGCGCGGCGTCGATTGCGTCAAGACGGTGTCGGGCGCGGCGGCCACGCCGAGAGGAACGCGGCGTCTGTGGTGCGACCTCACGCCCACGCCGTCGCCTTCGCTGTCTCCATCACCACCTCCACCTCCTCGCATGACAGCGGAGAAGGAGGCCCGGCTCGTGCAGTGTGTTATGGAGGACTCCATGAACACGCAGGACGAGCGCCAATGGGACGACTTGGATGAGGCCATGGCACTCTTTGCCGCCGGCGACGTCGCCTTCCAGGAGCTGCAGATGGCGGCTGTCAAGGAGGAGAAGAGGAGGGAGGAGGCGATGGAGGAGGAGCTGGTGGCCGCGTTCCAACCGGGTCTGCTGGGCCAGGGGTGGGGCTGGTCCTGCACTGCTCCGGAGATGGCAGCCGGCGTGGGCGTGAATTGGTGTGCCACTCCGCCGCGGTCACCGGAGCGGGAGGCCTCGACACCGGAGCAGGTGGTGCAGGAACCTCCGGCCTTCCGGCCGCCCCCGTGTACCACGCGCCGCAGCCCCACCTCTGGACGCCGCCGGCCTACGTCGACCTCGTCAGCGATGATGACGACACCGGCGGCCACTGATGAAGACGACAAGGGCCATGGCATCGACCGCCGCGGCTGGAGCGCGCAGCGGTGTTTTTTATTTTTTTTATGTTAATTATGGCACCGTATGAACTGCTAAACTGGGCCGTTTTGTGGCCGTGACCCCCTAACTAAGTTTATGTTTATTAAACTACACTTATTTATTTATTTAGTCATTTTATTTACTTTTTCTATTTTTTTAATCATGTCCAACGCGGACGTGATTTGGGGTGCGGCCGCGCGGTGGGCGCACGCACGACCCAACGGAAAAGACCGGACACGTGCGAATCCATCGGCGCCCCCAAAGGGACAAAATCCGGCCAAACCGGACGTCCGTTTGGAGGCCAACTCCACCGCGTGACCCCATCCTGTCCGGCCCCGTCCGTTTGGGGTAAAATGGACAAACCGGGCGACCCAGCACGTGGAAGCAAACGGACTTTTGTCCGTTTTGTGTCCGCTTTCGACCCATCCCCGGCCCAAGTTTGCGTCGATTTTGGGGTGAAACGGACAGCACGCGGACGGGCGGGACGCGCACGCTTGCTCCCATACAGCCCGCCTGTCGGTGACACAGCACCCTTCGCGGTCCTTTGGCGCCACCCCCAAACCCTCCCACGCCCCGCCGTCCACTCCTCCCCATCCATGGCCGACGCCCAACTGAACTCCGGCGGCCTGGCCGTCGACCCTCCCAGAATGGCCAAGAAGAAGAAGGGCAAGGCACCAAGGAAGCCGCGGGCGGAGTGCGCGCCGGAGGAGATCGCCAAGTTGGACGCGGAATCGGCGAAGAGGAGGAGCCGGAGGGCGGTCGCCAAGGACAACATCGCCGCGGCCAAGTTCGCCGCCGACAGCGCAGCGATTGAGGCCGCGCGGCGCAAGGCCGAGGTCGAGGAGAAAGAGGCCATCGTCAGTAAAGCGCACGCCCTCCTCATGATGGGCATTTGTCATCTGGCCGGTTTCACTGGAGCGGCCGTCGGTCCGGCGAGCACAGGCTCATCGGTCGCCCGGCCTTCGCACTGCTAGTCGCCGAAGTCGCGGACCGCGCCAATGTCGCCCGGATCCCCCCCCCCCCCGCCCCAAGGAACGACGGACAAACCCGTTTCTCGGGGTCGCCGGAAGTGAGCGTGATTGCGCCGTCCACCCCGTGCCCGGCGGCCGTCATCAACCTCAACGTCACCCTGGGTCCAGCAGCGGCGGCCGGCCATTCGTCGAGATGCAAAGAAAGCAAGCACGACCGCCGTTTACGGAAACCATGCCGTCCCCCCGCATCTTGTTCGACGAAATGCCAATACCAACTGCACCGGTCGGTGACCCCTACTACGACCAGTTCATGGAGGAAGTGATCTACGAGGGTGGGCATGTCCCTGTCTACGACCCCGACGAGACCCAAAGTCAGGATGGCCGCGGCCAGTTTACTGCCGATGAAGAGGCCGACGTACGTGCTGACTACGACCATAGTGACTCGTGGCATGAGGACGATGACATCTATGTTGAAGGTGATGGTGATGAAGAAGAAGGCAATGACATGGATATTAGTGGCGAGCCATTGTTCATCGACGAGCTCACCCAAAGAGCGGAAGCACAAAAGAGGAGGAAGAGCATTCTCACGGGTTCATATACACAAGAGGAGGACAAGTTGATTTGCCAATGTTGGATGGAGATTAGCCAAGATCCGAGGACGGGCGCGCAACAAAAGGGCATAGTTTTTTGGACGAGAGTCCACAAAACTTTCCATGAAAGGAAGATGTTTGAGCCCTACCAAATCACAAGCAACCGTGGCATCACCTCGATTCAAAAGAGGTAGTTGTTCATCCAACAAGAGTGCAATAAATATTGCGTCGCATTTGAGAGTGTTGAAGCACGGTCTGTGAGTGGTCTCGGCGTTGGGGACATAGTATGCTCTCCCCATCCTAGTTATTTTCCTTCTACGGCCAAGTGACTTCGGCCTTGTGCATGTTTGCATGTCCAATTTCTCGTCACCGGGGAGGTAAGTATAGCACCATCCAAAATACTGCCAGTAACTGTTGGGACATCTATCGGTCCCCAACACTATCCCAATAGATCTCCAAACGCATTTCACTACAGGACAGGTAAAGAAAAGGAGCCGAGAGCTCTCAACTTCTTTGCAGAAAGAGCAGCAAGGATTTCGTGGCCATTTCCTACTATGCATCACCTGCCTAGTGAGGACTGCATCTTGTGACATTTGTCAAAGAAAATTTTTGATCTTGAGAGGAATTTTAGCTTTCCAGATCCATCTAAAGTGGCATCCACTAAGAGATCTCTCCAGCCACTTGTAAACTGACTTGGTTGAGAATTTGCCATTTTGGCTCAACCCCCAGGTAACCCAGTCACTTTCACCAGTTAGCTGCAGATTGCTAACCGTGCCCCGAATCACTCTCCATTGTTCAGACAAATATGGTGTAAGCCTTCTTCTGAAGAAAGTGCTATTATCAGCAAGACTCAAATTATACACCGTGCATCCAGGGTTATTTCATATCGCGAAAAGTTGCGGGAATTGCTCCTAGAATGGAGACAACCCATTTAAGTCCATCCAGACCCGGGTCATGTTCCCAGATTCTATGTGGATTTTTCTTCCCACCATGTATACATTTTCAACCTTCAGCAAAGCTTCCCAACATGGCGAGTCAGAAAATCTGGGGCCAACTTCAGCTACAGTTTTATTTCTAAGGTATCTAGCACAAATGATGTCTTACCAAACCCCACTCTGGGTTTCTAGTTTCCACCACCATTTCACCATCAAGCTGATATTTTGTTTCCTAAGGTCTTTGACCCCAAGACCACCTTTGTCTCTGGATCTACAGATCCTACTCCACTTGACGAGGTGATATCTTTTTTTCTTATTACACCCTTGCCAGAAAAACCCATGTCTATGTTTATCCAGCTTTTCAATGAAAGTTTTATTCATGAGCCACATGGACATGTGAAAAATAGATAATTGGGTGAGAACCAAGTCAAGCAGAGTAGTATGCCCCCCCATAGATGCGACATTGCCAATCCAAGCTTCAAATCTTTTAAGGAATTTAACTATGATGAACTCCCGGCCAGAATTATGAAGGTTAGTGTAACTAACAGGCATCCCCAAATACTTAATTGGGAAGCTCCCAATGTCGCAGTTAAACATCTCTCATATTCTCTGACTATATTATCTCGCCACCAACCATTAGTATCTCACTCTTCTGAAAATTCACTTTAAGACCTAACATCATCTCAAATATATAAAGCAGCAACTTCAGGTTAACTGCTTTATCTATGTCATGTTCCAAGCAAATTATGGTATCCGCATATTGTAATACTGCGACCCCATCAGGAATTAGATCAGGGGCTAGGCCAGTAATCAAATTGTTTTTTTGGGCATTTTTAATCATTTTGGTCAGGCACTCAGCGGCAAGGTTAAACGGGAATGGGGAGTGGGGATCATCCTGCCACACTCCCTTAGTACTCCGAAAATAGGGACCCACATAGTTATTAAGTTTGATGCTAACTGTGCCATTATACATAATTTGTTTGACCCAACCACACCATGTTTCATTAAAACCTCTCAGCCTATGACATTCTAGCAGGAATTCCCAGTTGACTTTGTCATAGGCTTTTTCAAAGTCAAGCTTCAGAACTGTGCCCACTTTCTTTTTAACATGAGTATAGACAAGAATCTCATGTAGAGAAAGCACCCCATCCATGATGTTTCTCCCGTTCACGAAAGCATTCTAGGTGGAGCTAATTAGTTTATCAGCATACACCTCAACCCTACGGTCCAACACCTTTGTAATGAGTGTATATGGGCATCTCAGGAGGCATATAGGTCTGAAACTGTTGGATTTTGTCAAGCCCAGAAATTTTAGGGAGCAACGTGATCACCCCATAATTGAGACGTTGAACATCAAGCGTCCCACTATGAAAGTGCCTAAACAGGGACATAATATCATCCTTTACTATCTCCCAGCAAGTTTGATAAAATTCCACCGGAATATTGTCCGGTCCTGTTGTTCTATTGGTGGCTATGGAAAAGAGAGCTTCCCTAACCTCCGTCTCTGTGAACTCACGACACAGATCTTACTCTATTGGACAGTGTTGCTCTACTTACAGACAATAGTTAGGGAAACGCTCCTACGGACAGTCGTGTCTACATCTACTTCATCTCTCTCCCCCTGTATTTCAGGGATGGGATCCTCCTCTCCCCAATCTAACGACCCCAGCAGTGTCTGTATGTTTTAATCCATAGATGTTTGCCTATAAGTGTGAGCATATCTCCTCTTCATCCATCTGATTCAAACAAATGGAGCCAAAAATGTTGAAACTCGAATTTTACAAGAAATACTACCGGAGTGGATCCTAGGTTGACACAGAAAAACAAAGTCCCATTCCCTCACGTTTGTGCCTTGAGCGGGAGCATAAATAACATCTCGTTCCGATCCCTGTTCCCTTAGAGCATCAACGGCGGGACGCATCAAACTATCTCTCATATGCCCGCAGACGGGCCCGGACAGTGACTGGACATGAGAGAAGAAAAAAAGTGACCAAACCAGACCCGTCACATGTTCCCTATATGTCCAGGTTGTTCGCAAATTCTCATATCTATCTGGAGGATACGAGGGCTCGCGGACACGCCCGGGCACACCCGGTCAATCCGCCATGTAGGACGCATTCCCACCCGGACCATCTTTTCTCTTTTTTATTCATTCTTTTCTTTCTCTCTCTTCATCTCCGTCAATCACGTGCAAGTGACCGGACATATGAGAAAGAAAATATGGATTGTGGCTGCGCGGATGGACAAATAGGGGCTCAAAACGGACAGGCCCGGTCACTGAGCGGGCGCGTTCGCGGGCATTTGAGGGGGCGAATTAGAGGTACATGGCTGAAAATGTCCATGGGCATCTTGAGTCAAGTCCATTAAAAAACATTAGCTCTTTATATTTTTCACTTTGAGGAGTAAAACTGAACCTACCTGAACCCATATTAGGTTTAACTTCTTAGAAAAATAGTGTTGGCTCAGCCGGCGCTACTTCTCATCATTACTTTTTCCCATTCCCCGCGCCGCCCCTCTCCCCGCTCGAACCTGGCCTTCACCACAACCTCCGCTGCTCTCCTGCCCCACTTTGATCCGGTCACCAGAATAGACCTATATTTCTGCTGCGCCGCCTCGATACCGTGGCCAAAAAACCATCGGAGAAGCTCCATTTGTTCAAAAAAGAAGCTAGCGGACGACTCAGATGACGTAGAGCACCCGCTGAGGAGCTTTGTCGTTTGAGTGGCATCGTTGTTGCGGCGAGACCGCCGATCTTTGTGGGCAACTAGCAAGCTTTGCCGTCAATCAAGGAGTTTGGTTTGAGGACCGTCGTGTGTTATCGGTTGTCTACAGCTAGCCGTCTACCACCCTGCCCACCATGCAACCCTTGCTTTGGCTTCGGCTCAATGCCACTGTTGGAGATATATTTGGATTACTTGTATTTGATAGTATAGGATTTGTAATCCATCACCTACCTTATCTTCAAGAGAGGCTTCTTGCCCTTCAAGTCTTGTACTCAATATATACTCATCCTCGAGGCTCAATAATACATCCATCATATTCCGCAACAATCCCTCTCTATCCCTTCTAACATCCGCCGTTCGATGCTCTTAGATCCTCCGCCCGCAAGCGTTCGACGAATTGCTTAGGTGCATTTTAGCTGTTTTTGTTGAATTTTTTTGTTTCTGCAATCAAATTCCACCTATATTATCACATATTGTAGATGAATAGGCTAAGGGAGATGATCTTCGGCGACTCTTCATCGAACGAGGAGGAAGAAGAAGATGATGCTTTCAAAATGGCCTCGTGATGAAGTGTGTCGCACATGTTCAAGTGCTTGCCTATGAGTGTTTGGGCGACACCATTGATGACTATGTCCGCATCGGGGAACATTCACTCATGAAGGCCGCTTGAAGATACACACAAGATGTGGTTGCGATATGTGTGGGCGCAGATACACGCCACATGAGGCTTCTGGGCTTAGTGAAAAAAGAGAATGGCTTGGTGTGAAGACACAAATCTTGTCCTCGGTTGGGAGAAATTTCACTTTATGGTTACAAAGGTTGTGGAGATTGGCCATAGAAATATAGGTATGCGAATAGAAATTGATAGGGAAATAATAGAGGTAATAGAAAGCTTACCTTATCATCATGGTATTAAAGTAATACATAATTTCTTTCAGCACACATGTTTTTACAGACCGTTTATTAAAGAATTTTCCCAAATATCAAAATTGTTGACTGACCTTTTGCAGCAGGACGTTCCATATTATTTCAATGAGGTGCGTATTTCAGCTTATGAGAAACTCAGGGGTGAATTAATCACCGCTCCCATTACCAACCATTAAAGAGACGACAAGAAGCTGAATGTTTTTTCTATGCGAGTAGAAGCCTAGACAAACCTCAAAAAAATTATGGCACTACTGAAAAAGAGTTTACATGCTAATCCTTTCATTCTATAATTCTTGTTATTGTTTTAGTTCAAAGTGGATGGATCCGCGGATTAATATCATTAACAACTTATCATCATAATACATCATTGCCATATAACAACTCATCATCATCATTTTCGTCCATGAGACATCACATAACAACTTGGTCACTAGTCATAATAACAACTCCTCCTCCTCCTCATCATAGTACTCAAAAACACATTGTAGCATATAATAACAACTTCTCATCATCATCATAGTCAAAATCAACACTAACTAATTGTTCTTAATACCTAGAACCTACTCCTCTCTCTTAGGTAAAATACCATAAAACAGATAAACCGGTCCATCTCCATAATCGAGAATGGAGATAAACCTATCTCCAACTTGTGCATTATGCACATTCATGTTGTCTCCAATTAGTTGTGTCTGTGCATTCATCACTTTGGTCCATTATTTGATTTTGAGCCTTCCATCGTTTGAAGAAATCGAGTATGCACTATGGTAAGCCTTCGAAGGAGTTGGCCGTAAGCTAACCATATGCATATCACCTTGGATAAACATAATGTCAGGCACAACCTCCTTCGGGAGCCTCTGTTGAAAAATTTAATAGTAACATATATAGTTAGCAACGTAGTTTACTTAAGAAGAATGTATGCAATGAAGTTGCCATCGGTAAAAAAATCTTACCAAGTTTTTGGCAATGAAGTTACCATCAAGAAATTTATGGACTAGTTGCACATATGTAGTAAAATTTGGGCTGATAGAGTGATTGGTTTTAAAGGCCTCAACATCATCTATGAAAGAGACGAGATAACCTTTCTCCTAACAATTAAGCTCGGAGTCATAGCTGTAGTATGTGCTTTCTACAACCTTCTCAGTATTTCTTGAAGATAAGAAATAAGATGACAATTATAAATAAATAAGTTTAGTACCGATGAACACTAAATACTTTAAAATTAACAATATAAATTATTTATCTTAACAAATTAGTTTGACAAACTCACATCTAGGCAAAACTCGAGGCATATCCACATCCATCCAGATTTTGATATTATCATCATCATCATAATCTTTGGGACGAATATCAAATCTTATTTGCATACTGAGGGAGTCCTGGATTATGGGGTCCCCGGGGAGCCGGCCTATGTGACATGGGCCGGACTGATGGGCCGTGAAGATACAAGACCGAAGGCCTTCTCCCGTGTCCGAATGGGACTCTCCTTTGCGTGGATGACAAGCTTGGCGTCCAGATGTGTAGTTTCTTTCTTCTGTAAACCGACTTTGTACAACCATAGGGCCCTCCGGTATACCTGGCCAAACCTCGGGCCGGGCCGGGCTTCGGGCCGGGCCTAGCCAAGCCCGACACAAAAACCCAGCCGGGCCCGGCCTGCCCGCCATCGGGCTGTGTTTACAGGCCCGAGCCCGGCCCGAACACCTAAAAGCCCGTTGGGCTTCGAGCCGGCCCGACCCGACCTTCAGAAAACTACAAAAATGACGGGCCCGGGCCCGGCCCGGCCCGGCCTTCGGGCTCAAAAACTAGGCCCGAGCCCGCCCGAGGGCAGCGTCGCCGGGCGGGCCGGGCCAGCCGGGCTTCCCATGGTTGGGACTACCCTCCGGTGTCTATATAAACCGGAGGGTTTAGTCCATAGAGGCAATCATAATCATACAAGCTAGACATCTAGGGTTTAGCCATTACGATCTCGAGGTAGATCAACTCTTGTAACCCCTATACTCATCAAAGTCAATCAAGCAGGACATAGGTTATTACCTCCATCAAGAGGGCCCGAACCTGGGTAAAACATCATGTCCCCTGCCTCCTGTTACCTTTGATCCTTAGACGCACAGTTCGGGACCCCCTAACCGAGATCTGGCGGTTTTGACACCGACATTGGTGCTTTCATTGAGAGTTCCTCTGGGTTGTCGACAGAAGGGTCGATGGCTCGCCTTGTCATCAAGGACAGCATCACTCCCGGAGGAGCCCTAGTTTCAGGGCAGACCCTCCAGCTTGGCAGCTTCACCATGGGCGCCCGTTCGCCCTTTAAGTCGAAGGCAGCGCAGCTTGCCACCGAAAATCGTCTCCCTGTCGGCCCTGAATACTCTGACAAGATGGATCCTAGCATCCTTGAACAAACTGCTAGATCGCATCGCCGCCCTGGGGGTCGCAACTGACTATGATCAGATTGGGCTTAAACCCGATCAGAGAGAAATCAAGTCTCCACCGATCGCCCATCAGGTAGCATTTGTGGAGGAACAAGCTGACAATAATTCTTCTCCTACATTGAGAACCAAGTATGTTCGGATTTCTGAGCTCAGAGAGCTGGCCACCCATTTTCGGTAGGACACTCCCCGCCCTCCGAACATAGAATCAAGCATCGAGCCTGAGAACTCACCGGACACTCCGGAGTCCGAGCTGGTAGCCTTGGAAATTCTCCAAAGTCCAGACTCCACAGTGGGTTAGGGTTCGGATTTAATCCCACGCACCCACCACAAGAAATATTCCCCAAGCAATTCTGGTCCCCCAGATATATGCTACCTATTGTACGTGCGACAGCAGCCTTAGGAAATAGTCCATCACTTCTGTGCTAGATTCCTCCTGGTTAAAAACAAGATTAAAGATTGCCGCGACGATAATGCGATCTCAGTATTTTGTAACAACTGTATGGATGGGGGAATCCTTAACGCCCTCAACCGCCGTCGCATATTGCACTTTACAGATTTGGCATGCATAGTACAGAAGTACTGCGCAATGGAAAGCGCCTGGAAGACTCCGACAACCCACTTGGAACGGCAGGCCTTTAGGTCATCTCCCGGACGGGCAAAAAGGATGCACCCTCGCGGTGCACCTCATCGTCATCCCGGGGAAAGGAAAACCAAACCCTTTACGTGACATAGAACTGTCCTCAAAGAATGGCTCGACATGCCTTGTCAAATCCATGTGACGCCGAATAATGAACCAATGCACAACCTTCGAGCATGTTGGATACTCTGGCAAGTGGCCAAGAGCGGTGAGGATATCCTCACCAACACTACACCAAAAACTACTCTTCGGAGGACAACGATCTCAGAGTATTTACGGTCTTTGAGACCTTTTCATCAAAAAATCGGCGCAAAAGGGCACTCTGTGACCTTGCCGAAGTCTGCCAAGTGGCAGCAACAAATCGTTGGAATGAGATGACGATCACTTTAAATGCCAATGACGAACCAAGGTCCTGCTCAGTTTGGGCACCAGCCGCTTTGGTCCTAAACCTAATCGTAGACGGCTGTCGGCTCACTGAAGTGCTAATGGATGGTGGCAGCGGACTGAACCTCATTTACGAAGGCACGCTCGATAAAATGCAAATGAACATGGGTCGCACTGAGCAAAGTAACACAACCTTTCAAGGCATTATCCCCAGTCGAGAAGCAAGATGCTCGGGAAAAATCAAACTCGACGTGGTATTCGGCATGCTGGAGAACTATAGGTCCGAAGAGTTACTCTTCCATGTGGCACCTTTCAATAGCAGGTACGCCCTGCTGGGGAGTGACACATTCACACGCTTCCAGGCCATACCCCATTACGGGTATATGAAGCTCAAAATGCCCGGGCCAAACAGAGTTATCACCGTCGTTAGTGATCCGAACATAGCACTCCACGCCGAAAACAAAACCGCCTCTCTGGCCCTCGAGGCCTTATCCGAGGCCCTAGCGGCTGACGAATTGACCACACTATGTTCCACAGTGGATAGGGACGATGTAATCCTCGATAAGAGATCCAAATCCATTTCCTTCAAACCAGTGGACAAAATAGTCAAATTTCAAGTCCACCCAATGGACCCCCAAAAGACAGCTTCCATTGGGGCACAACTGGATCCAGCGGTCGATGCTGCATTACGCGCATTCTTACGTGAAAATTGGGACATCTTCACTTGGCACCCTTCGGATATGCTAGGTATCCCACACAGAGTGGCCGGACATAGTCTCAATATACTGAAGGGATATAAACCAGTCAAGCAAACACTGCGCCGATTTTCCGAACCCAAACGATAGGCTATGGGGGAGGAGCTAGCCAAGCTACTCGAAGCCGGGTTTATCAGAGAGATCAAACATCTGGACTAGCTAGCAAACCTGGTCATGGTAATGAAAAAGGATAAATCCTGGTGCCTGTGTGTCGATTTCAAAGACCTTAATAAGGCCTTCCATAAGGAGCCCTTCCCATTATCTCGCATTGACCAGATTATTGACGCAACCGCGGGACACGATTCACTGTGTTTTCTCGACGCATACTCCGGATACCATCAAATTAAGATGATGGAATCCGGCCAGGCCGCAACGGCATTCATCACCCCGTATGGGCCCTTCTGTTCTAACTCTATGCCTTTCGGGCTCAAGAATGCCGGTGCAACCTACCAACGCATGATTCAAACATGCCTGGAGAAGCAAATCGGCAAGACTTTGGAGGCATATGTAGATGACGTAGTCATCAAAACCAAACATGTTGAATCACTGGTGGATCATTTATGCCTTACATTCAACAACCTCCGATCATATGATATACGGCTTAATCCGAAAAAGTGCATTTTCGGCGTTCCCGCCGAAAAATGCTTGGGTTCATTGTCTCTAATAGAGGAATCGAAGCAAACCTAGCCAAAATCCGAGCCCTGACAGAGTTGGCGACACCAACAGACCTCAAGCAGGTCCAAAAACTAGCATTGTGCATGGCAGCTTTGAGTCGTTTTATCTCCAGATTAGGAGAAAAGGCATTGCCATTGTACCGACTTCTCTGGCGTAGTGATCACTTCGTTTGGACGGACGCTGCCACCGCCGAACTAGAGGAAATAAAAGCTTTGCTAACAAGCAACCCAATCCTAGCTGCACCAAACGTCTGCGAAATGATGTTGCTCTACATATCTGTAACTCACCAAGTGGTGAGTGCGGTGTGATGTCTACTACACAACCTTCTTCTTCTAGACGTTGTTGGGCCTGCGAGTGCACAGGTTTGTAGGACAGTAGCAAATTTCCCTCAAGTGGATGACCTAAGGTTTATCAATCCGTAGGAGGCGTAGGTTGAAGATGGTCTCTCTCAAGCAATCCTGCAACCAAATAACAAAGAGTCTCTTGTGTCCCCAACACACCCAATACAATGGTAAATTGTATAGGTGCACTAGTTCGGCGAAGAGATGGTGATACAAGTGCAAAATAGATAGTAGATAAAGGTTTTTGTAATCTGAAATTATAAAAACAGCAAGGTAACAAGTGGTAAAAGTGAGCGTAAACGGTATTGCAATGATAGGAAACAAGGCCTAGGGTTCATACTTTCACTAGTGCAAGTTCTCTCAACAATAAAAACATAGATAGATCATATAACAATCCCTCAACATGCAACAAAGAGTCACTCCAAAGACACTAATAGCGGAGAATGAACGAAGAGATTATGGTAGGGTACGAAACCACCTCAAAGTTATTCTTTCGGATCAATCTATTCAAGAGTTTGTACTACAATAACACCTTAAGACACAAATCAACCAAAACTCTAATGTCACCTAGATACTCCATTGTCACCTCAAGTATCCGTGGGCATGATTATACGATATGCATCACACAATCTCAAATTCATCTATTCAACCAACACAAAGTACTTCAAAGAGTGTCCCAAAGTTTCTACCGGAGAGTCAAGAACGTGTGCCAACCCATATGCATAGGTTCATGGGCGGAACCCGCAAGTTGGTCACCAAAACATACATCAAGAGGCAAATGATATCCCATTGTCACCACAGATAGGCACGGCAAGACATACATCAAGTGTTCTCATAAAAGACTCTATCCGATAAGATAACTTCAAAGGGGAAAACTCAATTCATCACAAGAGAGTAGAGGGGGGAAGCATCATAAGGTCCAACTACAATAGCAAAGCTCGGGATACATCAAGATCGTGCCATAGAGGGAACACGAGAGAGAACAGAGAGAGAGAGAGAGAGAGAGAGAGAGAGAGAGAGAGAGAGAGAGAGAGAGAGAGAGAGAGAGAGAGATTGAGGGAGTCCTGGATTAGGGGGTGTCCGGATAGCCGAACTATCACCGTTGGCCGGACTCCTGGACTATAAAGATACAAGATTGAAGACTTCGTCCCGTGTCCGGATGGGACTTTCCTTGGAGTGGAAGGCAAGCTTGGCGATACGGATATGTAGATCTCCTACCATCATAACCGACTCTGTAACCCTAACCCTATCCGTGTCTATATAAACCGAGGGTTTTAGTCCAGAGGACTAAAAACAATCATACCATAGGCTAGCTTCTAGGGTTTAGACTCTTTGATCTCGTGGTAGATCTACTCTTGTACTACCCATATCATGAATATTAATCAAGCAGGAGTAGGGTTTTACCTCCATCGAGAGGGCCCGAACTCGGTAAAAACATCGTGTCCCTTGTCTCCTGTTACCATCCGCCTAGACGCACAGTTGGGACCCCTACCGAGATCCGCCGGTTTTGACAATCGACATTGGTGCTTTCATTGAGAGTTCCTCCGTGTCGCCATCTTTAGGCCCGATGGCTCCTTCGATCATCAACAACGACGCGGTCCAGGTGAGACTTTTCTCCCGGACAGATCTTCAGATTTGGCGGCTTTGCATCGCGGGCCAATTCACTTGGCCATCCGAGCAGATCGAAGCTACGCCCGCCATCAGTCAGATTTGGGAGTTTGAACTACACGGCCGATATCCGCGGAGACTCGATCTTCGACGGATTCGAGCCATAATAGCGCAGACTGCCTCGATGGGCACGATCTAGCTCTGCCGTCAACAAGGCCTCGAGGCCGCACCAGCCCCGCCCGACCCTTAGCTTGAGCCGACTCAGCCGATCGAGGACGAGTGGCTGGACATCGCCTCGGGGCTACGATCTCACGGTGATCGAGTCAACTCCATCCCTGTCCTTTGCGAAGACCGTGACTCAAGGTGCCGGACTACTCTCGGACTCCAACCTCCCGCGCCCGCCGGTCGAATCCGATTGGGCGCCGGTCATGGAGTTCATCGTCATGACATCTTTCAAAGACTCGCCTTTGGCGACATCCTGAATTCACTAAAGTATCTCTTTATCAGAGAGCCCGCCGGATTACGGTCGGGAAGGTTGGGATGCGGATGACGAAGAAATTCAACGCCCACCCATCGCCCACTTTGTAGCCACCGTCAAAGCTTAAACAACGTGCTCGATTTCGACTCCGAAGATATCGACGGTATGGACGACGATGTAGGAGACAACCATGAACCAGCACCTATAGGATACTGGACAGCCACCTCATCCCACGATGTATACATGGTGGATACACCTAAAGGAAGTGACAGCGAGGAACAACGGGACAGTACGAAGGATAAATCCCTCGAAAAGCAGTCAAAACGGCAACGTAAATGCCGCACCAAGTCCCGCCTCAACAAAGACGACAGCCACACAGACCCAGCCATAGAGCAGGGCGAACTGCTGACGCATTTAACATGCTATCGAGCAATCGTCCAACAGGACAACTTGATAAACAACCCGTCCCCAGCGAAGATAACAGTCCGGACGATCTCACGGACAAATTGTTGGAGCAGAAGAACCTCCACAAAAGGCTCGCCGCCACTGCTGTAGCCTGAAAAAGCAGAAGCGGAAGCTCAAAACAGCGGAAGATGCACTCAAAATCAGATGGAGCGAAGTACTCAACACCGCAGACAAATACAGCGACAGTCGCCGAACAGAGAGCTACCCAAAGAGAAAACTACTGCCCGAATTTGATGAGGAGGCCGTAGAGCCCCCACAATCAAAAAACAAGGAGGCCACCCGGTCGGATGGACGACCCCATGGAAAACAGAGAGCGACAAACAGCGCCGCACACAAGCCGGCACACGATCCGCATAAGGATTCACATCAAAAGGATGGCCCAGTTAGGTCCATCTATGGGCCGAGAAAGCAAGCTCTTCCAAGCAATGCAACACGCCAAATATCCGAACATCATGGCACACCCAAATATAGGGGTGCCGCACACCCCCTGTGTTTCACCGATGAGGTGCTGGATCATGAATTCCCAGCGGGATTCGAACCCGTAAACATAGAGGCATACGACGGAACAACAGACCCTGGAGTCTAGATTGAGGATTACATCCTCCACATACACATGGCTAGAGGAGATGATCTACACGCCATCAAATACCTCCCACTCAAGCTTAAAGGACCACCTCGGCATTGGCTTAACAGCTTGCCAGCAGAATCAATTGGTTGTTGGGAGGACCTGGAAGCCGCATTCCTTGATAACTTCCAGGCACATATGTGCGACCACCGACACCGATGACCTCAGCCACATAATTCAGCAGCCGTAAGAATCGCCGACAATTCTGGACACGGTTCCTAACCAAGAAAAATCAAATCGTTGACTATCTAGACGTAGAGGCCTTTGCAGCCTTCAAACATAACATCCGCGACGAGTGGCTTGCCCTGCCCTAGGACAGAAAAGTCAAATCCATGGCAGCCCTCACAACACTCATGACCCGCTTATGCTGGAGAGGACAGCTGGCTAGCTCATAGCAACAACTTGACCAAAAACTCTGGTAGTTCGGATACCAAGGACAGCAATGGCAGGTCGCGTCGCAACAAGCACAAGCGCCGCATTAACGGCGATAATGCTGAAGATACGGCAGTCAATGCCTGATTCAGAGGCTCTAAACCCGGTCAGCAGAAAAATCCATTCAAAAGAAATACTCAGGGCCCGTCCAATCTGGACCGAATAGTCGATCGCTCGTGCCAAATACATGGCACCCACGAAAAACCAGCCAACCACACCAACAGGGATTGTTGGGTCTTCAAACAGGCAGGCAAATTAAATGCCGAACTCAATGACAAGGGGCTGCATAGAGATGACGAGGAGGAGCCCCGGTCACCGAACAATAGAGGACAGAAGGGTTTCCCCCCACAAGTGCGGACGGTGAACATGATATACGCAACCCACATACCCAAAAGGGAGCGGAAGCGTGCCCTAAGGGACGTATATGCGATGGAGCCAGTCGCCCCGAAGTTCAACCCATCGTCCTCCTGCCCGATCACCTTTGATCGAAGGGACCACCCCACTAGCATCCGCCACGGCAGATTCGCCGCATTGGTTCTTGACCTAGTCATCGACGGATTTCACCTCACTAGAGTCCTGATGGATGGCGGTAGAAGCCTGAACCTGCTCTATCAGGATACAGTGCGCAAAATGGGCATAGACCCCTCAAGGATTAAACCAACAAAGACGACCTTTAAAGGCGTCATACCAGGTGTAAAGGCCAATTGTACAGGCTCAGTTACACTCGAAGTGGTCTTCGGATCCCCGGATAACTTCCGGCTTAAGAGTTAATCTTCGACATAGTTCCGCTTCAGCGGCTATCACGCGATCGCCGGACGAACCGCATTTGCAAAGTTCAATGCGGTGCCGCACTACGCATACCTCAAGCTCAAGATGCCAGGCCCTTGAGGAGTAATCACGGTCAATGGAAACACCGAACGCTCTCTCAGAATGGAGGAGCACACGGCGGCCCTCGCGGCAGAGGTGCAAAGCCACCTCTCACAACAATTCTCGAGTCCGACTATTAAACGTCCGGACACCGTCAAGCGCGCCCGGAGTAACCTACAACAAGACTGCCTGGCACGATCCGAGCACGCCAGAGTAATCCGCCCCAACCCCAGCCCTCGCGAAATTGCGAAGCCGATTACGCTGCGTACATAACTACGCCCGAGATACCATGGGCATAAGGTGAGGGGCACAACCACGGCACGCCCAGAATGCGGCTCAACCGCACCAAGGGCTCCCAATTGTGCCATTCTTTTTCTTTCTTCTTTTTTGTTACTTTCAGGACTCCGTTTTTCAGAAGCCCTGTCCGGCTCTAGAATTGCCGAACTCACGATGCAACAGCCAGGGAAGCAGAAAGCTACGTCGAGTGTCCAGGTGGTTTCTAGTAGGAGCATTATACCTGTTTTACATACCATCCCACAGCTTACCCCTGGAGGTGGACATGTCAAATAATCCCATCCCTTGCTTATCGCACTATTTGTATCGTTCTGTTTTCATTGCAGTACCTTTTTTGAATAAACAATACATAGCTTTTGCCTATTATTGCACTCCTTTTTCTTTATCTATATATATGTTCATTCATGACATGTTGCACCCGTACACTTTGGTACGGCCAATACACCAAGGGCTTAAGTACCCCAAAAATATGGTGTGATAAGTCCGAACACTTTCACAAGTGCGGCACCGAACTTATAACATTATATGCATCGGCTCAATCATGTCTTGGGTCAATAGTTGGGTTTGCCTGCTCCCATGTTTTGGTACCTTGCGTTTGTTATATCGGCTAAGGTAGCGTTGGGAGAACCATCGCGATTGTGCCCAGCTTGAGCTGGGTTGAGCACCTCTGGAGAAAGCTAAACTGACCGTCATGATAGGGCGAGAGCCGTCACTGCTCAAGAGGTTTTCCAGGTCCCTAAAGACTTATGCCGCTTAGAGCGAGGAGTTGGCATTGTCCGTCAAGGCGTGATAGCGCCTCAACTCGGTCTTCGAATACTAGGGGCTTTGCCGAAATTTAAAATTATAGAATTCTATGGCTAAGTGAGAGTGTTCAAGCACTATAGTCCGGTTTCCTTGTTCGCTATGCTGAGCGCCCCTCAAGGACCCAAGAATGGGAACAAGAGCGCCAAGTTTATCCCGAACACCCCAAAGACTCATGGCATGGGGTGAAGCCAACGACTTACCATCTCTCAAATTTGATAAACGGCCGCATAGAAGGTAATATTTTAATTCACAAGCGTTGCTTAGCGATATGAACAAGTTTTCAGCGTACATGATAACAAATGCGAGTCTATTAAAAATTACATCTTTGGAGCATTCACCGCTATAAGACAGCACCTTCAGACGCCTCATAGTACATTTCGGCTTGCGATGCTCCTTGCCCTTTGGTGGCCCGTCCGTCACAAGCTTCACAGATCCAGCTTGCCCCAAAGGCACTTTAGCATGGGCAAGGCCCGACGGGCACCTTCAATGCAGACGGAGCGCTTGATGACTTCAATCCATGGACAAAGCGCCCACCAGCCGCTGCAATAGCCCAAGTAGCTCCTGTGCATGGCTTCCAATGGCCACACCAACTATGAGGCCCTTCATGGCCTGTTCGGCGACCTTAGGAGCTCGACCAGCTGCTTCAGCTGGTCGCTCAGGGCACTGATGTCCGCCTCAAGATATCGAGACCAGAACACCTTTTCCGTCGAGCTCCCCTCCTTGGCGCTGTAGAACGCGCAAAGCATCGTACACACCACGGGCAGATCTGCGAATGCTCCGGAGAGCCCGGATTCGGGTAAGTAATAGATAATCCACTTTCACATGCTTGCTTTGCATAAAGAATGCCTTACCGCCGCTATCTTCTTTGATGATTCAATTTCCTTGAGGGCTTTTTGGGCTTCGCCTTAGCGGCTTTGGCACTCTCAAGAGCCGAGGCGAGCTCGACTCGAAGTTCGAGTCACGCCCAAACTCTCGTGTTTTTCCACGAGAGCCCGGAGCTCTTGCCGCACCTCCGCCACCGCGCCTCCTGCTTTTCTCGCTCGGTGCGCTCCATGGCCGCTTTGCTTCGGCCGTGGACACGCTTCCTTTAGGGTTGCCACCTCGCTCGTGGCCCCTACAATACCCACATTAGTCCTGTGATTTTTGCAACCAAATCCTTTCTATAAGGTATTACTTTAATAAGGTATTACTTACCTTCCTTGTCCTCGAGCTGCTTCTTGGCAAGGCCGAGCTCGTTCTCGGACCGCCGAGGCTCGCTTCAATGCATTGACCTCCATGATCAAGGCGGCAGAGGTCAGCAGCGCAGCCTGCATTCCCATATTGACATACTTATGTTAGACTCCTGTGTATATCTTTTAGATCCTCATCCGCTTTTCTTTCGAACACCGAACTAAGCATCGGGCTACCGTCTATGCGGTAATATTTTTACATATTCTAAACTTACCTCAAAGCCTGTTAGAAGGCTGGTACAGAGCTTGCCAGCCCGCTCTTGGCGGATCTGAACTTTCGATCACCACACTCATAATAAAGGCGGTGCTCCTCGTCGATGGAGGCGCCGTTAAGCGCCTCCAGCAAGCTATCCGGTGCCTCCGGATGGACGGAGGTCACCGGCGTCGCAGTCTTGCCCTTCTTACGAAGGGGCCGCTTGCCGGACTTCGGAACCACTGAAGGTTCCGGTATAGAGTCCGGCACAGGGCCGGACTTAGAGCCCTCTGGGGTCTCGCCCCCTTTGCACCCAGAGTCCGGGAGGTCGCCTTGCGGCGCCTCCAGGACCACCTCCTCCTGGCTGGGCCCCTTTTGGGACTCCACCGCGGTGTCGTCGGCGACACGAGGAGAGGAGGCGGTCGGAAGTGAAGTGCTATTCACATCCGACAAATCCAGGGAGCCGCTCGACGAAGCGGCGAGCTCGTCCTTGGGCGGGCTACATGGTCATATTCGGCGTTAGAAGACACTATGCGACAAATAAAAAGTCATGAACTATTCCGGAGTCCGAACACTTACGATCTCGCCAGGGGCTTGGCCCTTGTTGGCCACTCCTCCTCGTCGTCGTCGGCGTTGGTAGAGAAGTCCGGAGGAAGGGTCCTTCCTTTCTTGGACCCTCCGGCCTCCCCAGTCGGGGCGGCCTTCCTTTTCTTCTCTCCCCCCGCTGGGGGAGAGGCTTCCTTTTCCTCCTCCTCTTCCTCAGGGGAGGATTCTGCCTCAGATTCGTCGGACGATGAGTCCGACAACACCTGGCACCGGGAACTCCTTCTAATTCCCGTGGCCTTCTTCTTGGCCTTCTTCTCCGGCACCACGTGAGGTGCCGGAGCCAGCAGCCCCGTCAAGCGGGTGTCCGCTGGGTCTTCTGGCAAGGGAGTCGGATAGTTAACCTGCCCGGACATGTTACGCCAGTCCTGTCAAAGGCAAGGGAGTTTAGATCCCACATAGAGTCAAACTATGAAAAACAAGAGTCCTGTAAAGGGCAAAATAGCTTACCTCGGTAGCTTGGCGCTGCGAGCTGAATCCGCGATCTTCGGTAGCGGATGTGGGAGCCTCCGCGCCCTTGAACATCACCTTCCAGGTATCTTCGTACGTAGTGTCGAAGAGCCTTTTCAGAGTTTGGTGTTGTGCCAGGTCAAACTCCCACAATGTGAAGGCCCGTTGTTGGCATGGGAGGATCGGACGGATGAGCATAACCTGGACTACATTGACAAGCCTGAGATTCTTGTTCACCAGGGTTCGGACGCAGGTTTGGAGTCCGGACAGCTCCTCCGAATCACCCCACGTCAGGCCCGTCTCTTTCCATGATGTGAGCCGTGTGGGGGAGCCAGATCAGAATTCGGGGTCCGCTGCCCATTTAGGGTCACACGGCTCGGTGATGTAGAACTACCCCGATTGCCACCCCTTTATGGTCTTCACAAAGGAGCCCTCCAGCCATAGGACTTTGGCCATCTTGCCAACCATGGCACCTTCGCACTCCGCTTGGCGGCCGCCCACTACCTTCGGCTTGACATTGAAGGTCTTCAGCCATAAGCCGAAGTGAGGCTGGATGCAGAGAAAGGCCTCGCACACGATGATAAACGCCGAGATGTTGAGGACGAAATTCGGGGCCAGATCGTGGAAATCCAGGCCGTAGTAGAACATGAGCCCCCGGACAAATGGGTGAAGTGGAAAACCTAGTCCGCGGAGGAAGTGGGTGAGAAACACCACCCTCTCATGGAGCCTGGGGGTGGGAATGAGCTGCCCCTCGTCGGGGAGCCGATGCGCGATGTCGCTGGACAAGTATCCGGCCTTCCGCAGTTTTTTAACTTGTCCCTCCATGACGGAGGAGACCATCCACTTGCCTCCCGCTCCGGACATGGCTGGAGAAGGTTGAGGAGGGATGTGCGGACTTGGGAGCTGGAGCTCGAGTGCGCGGAAATGGATGAGCAAAGGAGGAAGAAGGCGTAGGTGAAAAGGTGGATCCTTATCCCCTTATATGGGCGGACGAAGCTATGAGTCCCCCGCCAGCCTGGTAAACCTCGCTTATCTCCCAAGCGCCGTAATCAATGGCGCGGTTGGGTTACCCACATCCGTATTGATGGGAATCCTGAATAAGGGGCACGATCTCCGCTCGATAAGACGTGCCAAGGAAACCGCCCGCTAAACGCGCGCTGAGGTGGAACAAGAAAACGATTCGTATAAAGGCTGGCTGTGGTGTGATGTCACGCGCGAATACGTCAGCAGATCTGTGCAAAGGTTATTCTCTCTACGGTAGTATGTGGAATTTGTTTGGCAGAGCCGCATACTATCCTTGTGTTCAAAATCTTCTATGAAGTATTCGGAGGAGGAACCCGCCTTGCAATGCGAAGACAATATGCCACGGACTCGTCGTCATTGAAGCCTGGTTCAGGGCTACCGAGGAGTCCTCGAATAGGGGTGTCCGGATAGCGAACTATCACCGCTGGCGGACTCTCGGACTATGAAGATACAAGATTGAAGACTTCGTCCCGTGTCCGGATGGGACTTTCCTTGGCGTGGAAGGCAAGCTTGGCGATACGGATATGTAGATCTCCTACCATTGTAACCGACTCAGGTAACCCTAACCCTATCCGTGTCTATATAAACCGGAGGGTTTTAGTCCGTGAGGACTAACAACAATCATACCATAGGCTAGCTTCTAGGGTTTAGCCTCTTTGATCTCGTGGTAGATCTACTCTTGTACTACCCATATCATCAATATTAATCAAGCAGGAGTAGGGTTTTACCTCCATCAAGAGGGCCCGAACTTGGGTAAAAACATAGTGTCCCTTGTCTCCTGTGACCATCCGCCTAGACGCACAGTTCGGGACCCCCTACCCGAGATCCGCCGGTTTTGACACCGACAGAGATCAAACACATAGCTACTGGTACATACCCTCAGCCCCGAGGGTGAACTACTCCCTCCTCGTCATGGAGAGCGCCGGGATGATGAAGATAGCCACCGGCAAAGGATTCCCCCTCCGGCAGGGTGCCAGGAAGGGCTCTCGAGAGGTTTTTGGTGGCTACAGAGGCTTGCGGCAGCGGAACTCCAGATCTATCTTGATATTTGATGTTTTTAGGGTACGGGGGAATATATAGGCGAAAGAAGTCGGTCGGGAGGTGCTCGTGGGGTCCACGAGACAGGGGGCGCGCCCTCCTATCTTGTGGGCTCCTCGAGGATCTTCTGACTTCCTCTCCAAGCCTCCAGGATGATAATCTTCCAAAAAATCATGATGCCGAAGGTTTCATTCCGTTTGGACTCCATTTGATATTCCTTTTCTTCGAAATACCGAAACAGGCAATAAAACATCAATATGGGCTGGGCCTCCGGTTAATAGGTTAGTCCCAAAAGTAATATAAAAGTGTATAATAAATCCCATAATCATTTAAAATAGGTAGTAAAATAGCATGAATGCTTCATAAATTATAGATACGTTGGAGACGTATCAGCATCCCCAAGCTTAATTCCTACTCTTCCTCGAGTAGGTAAATGATAAAAGAAAGAATTGATGAAGTGTGAATGCTAGAGGTGCACAAGTTTGATCAATGATAATTTCAAACACCTTTACTAGCATCAATATATGTCATAACAGTAGTTCATCTCATAAAACTTTTCACGAACTAGTAACAAGCAATTCACATGTTAAAGCGTAGACCATAAACTTTCTTGAAAACTAGCAAACTTCATTCTTAGTCATCAAAACAATTGCAATTCATCTTATTTTCAGGAATAGCAAACTCCACATACTCAACTATCATAGTCTTCTACAATTGCTAACACTCACGCAATACTTGTGGTTATGAAGTTTTAATCAGACACAGAGAAAGATTGGGGCTTATAAGGTTGCCTCCAAACGTATTCACCTTTGGGTGATGTCAACAATAATAGTTCATGCTAACGTACATCCAATTGGATATATATATCAGGATCACCCTAACACATAGTGCTTGCCAAAGGATAAAATGAAAAAGGGAAAGGTGAAGATCACCTTGACTCTTGCATAAAGTAAAAGACATAAAGTAAAAGATAGGCCCTTCGCAGAGGGAAGCAGGGATTTGCGGAGGTGCTAGAGCTCAATTTTGAAATAGAGATAAATAATTTTGAGAGGTATGATCTCATTGTCAACATAACAACCAAGAGTTCCCAATATCTTCCATACTACATACATTATAGGCGGTTCCCACGCAGAATGGTAAAAGTTTATACTCCCCCAACCACCAACAAGCATCAATCCATGGCTTGCTCGAAACAAGGAGTGCCTCAAACTAACAACAATCATGGGGGAGTTTTGTTTAATTATTTTGATTTGATTTTGATCTTTTTGATCATGGGACTGGGCATCCCGGTTACCGCCACTTTCTCGTGAATGAGGAGCGGAGTCCACTCCTCTTGAGAATAACCCACCTAGCATGGAAGACACTGACAGCCCCTAGTTGCTACATGAGCAATTCGGGCATACAAAACATATTATAATTTGAAGGTTTAGAGTTTGGCACATGCAAATTTACTTGGAACGGTAGGTAAATACCGAATATAGGTAGGTATGGTGGACACTCATGGCAAAAACTGGGTTTAAGGAAAATGGATGCACAAGCAGTATTCCCGCTTAGTACAGATATTTAGGCTAGCAAGGGGAGAAAGGCAAGCTCAACATGTTTGAATGATCCATGACAATATACTTTAACTGAGATGCGAGAAAACATAACCCATTACGTTGTCTTCCTTGTCCAACATCAACTCTTTAGCATGTCATACTTATGAGTGCTCACAATTATAAAAGATGTCTATGATAATATATTTATATGTGAAATCTCCCTTCCTTCAATATTCTTTCATGAATTGTTCAAATGACTAATACAATGCTTGCTAACCGTCAATAAATTTACAACCTCTACTTCTTAGATGTGAAGTCATTACTCCCCATGGGATAAGAAAATGAAACATATATAATTTCAGATTTATGACATTCAACTTATTCAACCATTTACTCATAGGATATAAGTGAAGCACACGAGTAAATGAAAAGCTACTCCAAAAATATATATGTGAAGGTCAATGAGTAGCTAAATAATTATGCAACTATATGAAGACTCTCTCTCATTAAAGAATTTCAGATCTTGGTATTGTATTCAAGCAGCAAGAAAAACAAAATAAGATGACAATGCAAGGATAGCACAACTCATGTGAAGAAGCAAAAACTTAGGCTCAACCGATACTAACCGATAGTTGTTGAAGAAGAAAGGTGGGATGCCTACCGGGGCATCCACAAGCTTAGATGCTTGAGACTTCTTGAAATAATATCTTGGGGTGCCTTGGGCATCCCCAAGCTTGAGCTTTTATGTCTCCTTAATTCCTTTCATGTCACGGTTTCTCTTTTTATCAAAAGCTTCATTCACAACAAACTCAACAAGAACTCGTGAGATAGGTTAGTATAAACCAATGCAAAACCATATCATCTTCTACTGTAACAAATCACTAACATTATTATTCAACATTGAATACTAAATGTCTCTGCATATTTAATACTCCTATCCTCAAATAGAATCGTTAAACTAGCAAACATATGCAAACAATGCAAACATAACAGCAATCTGTCAAAACAGTACAGTCTGTAAAGAATGCAAGAATATCAGTACTTCCCTGAATCCTAAAATTATGAACTAAAATTCCCACTGTAAAAATTTATCAGAGCTCAATGTGCAAAAAGATTAAACGTAATACCATTCTCTGACTTTTCTAGGGAATTTTTGCAACAACGGTAAACTTTCTGTTTTCAAAAAGCAACATGTATACTAGCAAAATAAGCATGGTAAAGGCTATCCTTGACTTTTTTATTGAAACTAAAGATGCAAAACATTATTCTAACTAACAGCAAGCAAATACTAACAAAAGAAAATGACGCTCCAAGCAAAACACATATCATGTGGTGAATAAAAATATAGATCCAAGTAAAGTTACCGATGAACGAAGACGAAAGAGGGGATGCCATCCGGGGCATCCCCAAGCTTAGGATCTTGGTTGTCCTTGAATATTACCTTGGGGTGCCTTGGTCATCCCCAAGCTCAGGCTATTTCCACTCCTTATTCCATAGTCCATCGAATCCTTACCCAAAACTTGAAAACTTCAACCACACAATACTCAAACAAAACTCATAAGCTCCGTTAGTATAAGAAAATAAAACCACCACTTAGGGTACTGTAATTAACTCATTCTAAATTCATATTGGTGTAATATCTACTTTATTCTAACTTCTCTATGGTTCATACCACTTAATACTAGCCATAGATGCATCAAAATAAGCAAACATCACAATGAAAACAGAATCTGTCAAAAACAGAACAGTCTGTAGTAATCTGTATCAAACGTATACCTCTGGAACCCCCAAAATTATGAAATAAATTGATGGACCTGAGAAATTTGTCTATTAATCATCTTCAAAAATAATCAACCTAAAATAACTCTTCAGTAAAAAATGGCAGCTAATCTCGTGAGCGCTAAAGTTTCTGTTATTTTACAGCAAGATCACATAAACTTCACCCAAGTCTTCCCAAAGGTTCTACTTGGCACTTTATTGAAACAAAAGCTATAAAACATGATTACTACAGTAGAATAATCATGTTAACACACAGAAACAGTAAGGATAAATATTGGGTTGTCTCCCAACAAGCGCTTTTCTTTAATGCCTTTCTAGCTAGGCATGATGATGACAATGATGCTCACATAAAAGATAAGAGCTGAAACATAAAGAGAGCATCATGAAGCATATGACTAGCACATTTAAGCCTAACCCACTTCCTATGCATAGGGATTTTGTGAGCAAACAACTTATGGAAACAATAATCAACTAGCATAGGAAGGTAAACCAAGCATAACTTTAAGATTTTGAGCACATAGAGAGGAAACTTGGCATTATTGCAATTCCTACAAGCATATGTTCCTCCCTCATAATAATTTCCAGTAGCATCATGAATGAATTCAACAATATAACCATCACCTAAAGCATTCTTTTCATGATCTACAAGCATAGAAAATTTACTACTCTCCAGGTAAGCAAAATTCTTCTCATTCGGAATAGTAGGAGTATCATAAGAGACATGAACACTAAAAATTGTTTCCACATTAAAAGAGTAACGTTCAGAAAAAGGGTAATAATAATCATGACAAGATTTGTAAATATAATCATCACTACTTTTTATAGCATAATTTTCATCACAATAATCATCATAAGTAGCAACTTCGTTCTCATCATAATCGATTGAAACCTCTCCCAAGATAGTGGAATCACTAAATAAAGTTGACACTCTTCCAAATACACTTTCATATTCATCACAATAAAATTCAACATCCTCCAAAATAGTGGGATCATTACTTCCTAAAGTTGACACTCTTCCGAACCCACTTTCATCAATATAATCATCATAGGTAGGAGGTATGCTATCATCATAACAACTTTGCATATCAAAACTTGGGATGCTAGAAATATCATCTTCATTAAACATAGCATCCCCAAGCTTGGGACAAACATTAATTTCAGCAAATATATTCTCAAATATTTCATACTCATCAAATATAGCTTCCCCAAGCTTGGGCCCTTTCATATCATAAGCATAATCACTCTCATCATTAAAAATATGTATAGAACCAATAGTAAAGAAAATATCATCATCACAATGAGTAGTAGGAGCAAAATCATTTGGGAGGGATACCTTTTTACTTTTGCTGCCCCTTCTCTTCCTTTTCTTCTTCTCATTATGTGTGGGTTCATCCTTCTTTATTGATGGGATTGGTTGAATTGAAAGCTCCTCCTCGTTACCTGAATCATCATAAGAAATAATAGGAGGAGGTTGGGAAGTCTCTTACCTTTCATTAGTATTCTCTTCATCTTCTATTTGCTTTCTTTTCTTTAGGTAATTGGCAATATAAGGATTTTCAATGCAATTCTCCGCACAAAACATATAAATCTTTTCTAGATCAATATCAAGGAATTTCTTATGGGAAAATTCTGGAAGATCCTTAAGTAAACGTTTCAATTCTTCATAACCCAAAAGTAAACTAAGTTCATTGTAATGTGCAGTGGAGATCAAATCATCACAATTTTTGGACACAATTCTATCATGAAACAATATGCATAGGAGATGTAAATGACCACGTTCATTGCAAAGTTCACAAGTACGGCAAAGGAATTTTAAATTTTCAGCACTCACACATAGCCTTTCATGGAACCATTTAGTTTCTAACTGCTTATGCCTCTTGCAATAAATATCTTCTCTATTTGGTGTGTTCATGCAAACATGCACTCCACAAAAGTTGACATGCTAATAAGATATATTTTCATCATGACTAGAGCAATCATCATTAGTACTATGGATATTCAAGGAGTTTATACTAACAACATTTCAATCATGCTCATCATTCAAAGATTTAGTACCAAGCATTTTAAAGCATTCTTCTTCTAGCACTTGAGCACAATTTTCCTTTCCATCATACTCACGAGATATTAAAAAGACAAAGCGTATGAGACAAACTTAACTCCATTTTTTTGTAGTTTTCTTTTATAAACTAAACTAGTGATAAAAACAAGAAACAAAAAGATTCGATTGCAAGATCTAAAGATATACCTTCAAGCGCTAACCTCCCCGGCAACGGCGCCAGAAATGAGCTTAGTTGATGGGGTGTGAGTGCCTTTTCCCTAGCCTCCCCGACAACGGCGCCAGAAAAGAGCTTGATGTCTACTACACAACCTTCTTCTTGTAGACGTTGTTGGGCCTGCGAGTGCACATGTTTGTAGGACAGTAGCAAATTTTCCTCAAGTGGATGACCTAAGGTTTATCAATCCGTAGGAGGCGTAGGATGAAGATGGTCTGTCTCAAGCAACCCTGCAACCAAATAACAAAGAGTCTCTTGTGTCCCCAACACACCCAATACAATGGTAAATTGTATAGGTGCACTAGTTCAGCGAAGAGATGGTGATACAAGTGCAAAATAGATAGTAGATAAAGGTTTTTGTAATCTGAAATTATAAAAACAGCAAGGTAACAAGTGGTAAAAGTGAGCGTAAACGGTATTGCAATGATAGGAAACAAGGCCTAGGGTTCATACTTTCACTAGTGCAAGTTCTCTCAACAATAATAACATAGATAGATCATATAACAATCCCTCAACATGCAACAAAGATTCACTCCAAAGACACTAATAGCGGAGAATGAAATAAGAGATTGTGGTAGGGTACGAAACCACCTCAAAGTTATTCTTTCGGATCAATCTATTCAAGAGTTCGTACTACAATAACACCTTAAGACACAAATCAACCAAAACCCTAATGTCACCTAGATACTCCATTATCACCTCAAGTATCCGTGGGCATGATTATACGATATGCATCACACAATCTCAGATTCATCTATTCAACCAACACAAAGTACTTCAAAGAGTGCCCCAAAGTTTCTACCAGAGAGTCAAGAACGTGTGCCAACCCCTATGCATAGGTTCATGGGCGGAACCCGCAAGTTGGTCACCAAAACATACATCAAGAGGCACATGATATCCCATTGTCACCACAGATAGGCACGGCAAGACATACATCAAGTGTTATCATAAAAGACTCAATCCGATAAGATAACTTCAAAGGGGAAAACTCAATTCATCACAAGAGAGTAGAGGGGGGAAGCATCATAAGATCCAACTACAATAGCAAAGCTCGGGATACATCAAGATCGTGCCATAGAGGGAACATGAGAGAGAGAGATCAAACACATAGCTACTGGTACATACCCTCATCCCCGAGGGTGAACTGCTCCCTCCTCGTCATGGAGAGCGCCGGGATGATGAAGATGGCCACCGGTGAAGGATTCCCCCTCCGGCAGGGTGCCAGGAAGGGCTCCCGAGAGGTTTTTGGTGGCTACACAGGCTTGCGGCGGCGGAACTCCCGATCTATCTTGATATTCGATGTTTTTAGGGTACGGGGGAATATATAGGCGAAAGAAGTCGGTCGGGAGGTGCTCGAGGGGTCCACGAGACAGGGGGCGCGCCCTACAGGGGGGGGGGCGCCCTCCTATCTCGTGGGCTCCTCGAGGATCTTCTGACTTCCTCTCCAAGCCTCTAGGATGATAATCTTCCAAAAAATCACAATGCCGAAGGTTTCATTCTGTTTGGACTCCGATTGATATTCCTTTTCTTCGAAATACTGAAACAGGCAATAAAACAACAATATGGGCTGGGCCTCCGGTTAATAGGTTAGTCCCAAAAGTAATATAAAAGTGTATAATAAAGCCCATAATCATTCAAAACAGATAGTAAAATAGCATGAATGCTTCATAAATTATAGATACGTTGGAGACGTATCACGGTGCTCGTCGTCGAACGAGAGGAAGAGGGACATAAATTCCCACTCCAAAAACCAGTATACTACGTATCGACGGTCCTCACACCATGCAAATCCCGATACCTGCACTATCAAAAGATAGCATATACGGTCTTCATGGCATCCCGCAAGTTGCGGCACTACTTTCAAGAGTGCTCAATCACGGTGGCTTCCGAAGTACCACTCAATGATATTATAAACAACCGGGACGCCATCGGTCGGATTGCCAAATGGGCCATTGAGCTCGTACCATTTGAAATAACTTACAAGCTACGCTGAGCCATTGAATATCAGGTATTGGCTGACTTCGTTGCCGAATGGACAGAGGCCGAACTCCCTAAAGAGTACGACACATATTCCAACTGGGTGATGCACTTTGATGGCTCTAAAATTATAGCCGGACTAGGGGTTGGTGTCGTCTAGACATCCCCCACAGGTGACACAGTCCATTATGTGCTCCAAATACTGTATATGGACTCGAACAATGCAGCCGAATACGAAGCCCTATTGCACGGACTCCGGATCGCCATCTCCATGGGCATACAACGCCTAGAGGTGCATGGGGATTCAAACCTCGCAATATCCCAAAAAACAGAGAATTCGACGCTAAAGATCCAAAGATGGCAGCTTACCGCAATGTCGTACTCAAGATATCAGCTCCGTTTGAGGGGCTCGAATTTCATCACGTGGCTCGAGAGAGTAATCAAGCTGTGGACATTCTCGCACACATGGGCTCTAAACGCAACCCCGTCCCACCTAACACCTTCGTGGAGAGGCTCTTCAAGCCATCCGTGGCATGGCAGGACGAGAGGGGCAACACTGGTCCGGAGCCGATCATACCCCTAGATTCCGAACACAGTTTAGATACCATCGGGGGTTCAAGCACCGAAATAACACCATCGGCTCATGAAATCATGATTGTAATTGCCCCATGGACTGAACCTTTCCTCGCCTACCTTACTAGGAATGAAATCCCTGAGGATCAGACTGAGGCCCGTCGCATTGTTCGACGCTCGAAAGCCTACAAAGTTCATGAAGGGGAACTGTACAAGAAAAGTACTACCGGAGTCCTTCAAAGATGTATCTCCGAAGAAGAGGGACGACAACTCTTGGCTGAAATACACGCCAGTCATGGTGGCCATCACGCTGTAGCTCAGGCCCTTGTAAGTAAGGCATTCCGTACGGGTTTCTTTTGGCCCACGACCCGAGCAGACGCACAGGACCTCGTACAACGCTGCATTGGATGCCAGCTTTTCGCCAATCAAAGCCATATGCCGCCACTGCCCTGCGCACAATCCCCATTACTTAGCCTTTTGCGGTCTGGGGGCTAGACATGGTCGGACCCCTTAAAGGGGGAAGCCATAAAAGGAAATATTTACTGGTTATGGTCGACAAGTTCACTAAGTGGATAGGAGCCAAACCAGTTAAAACGGTCGAAGGCGGCCCGGTTATAGACTTCATATCCGGTGTCATACACCTTTATGGTGTCACACACAGTATTATTACTGACAACGGATCTAACTTTACGACCGATGAGGTGAAAACTTGGTGCACTAATTTGGGCATCAAGCTCGATTATGCAGCCGTATATCACCCTCAGACAAACGGTCAGGTCGAACGGGCTATTGGCCTCATAATGAGCGGCATCAAACCCAGATTAGTGTGATCTCTGCAAGAATCAGACAAGCACTAGGTTGAGGAACTCGATTCCGTACTCTGGGGGTTGCGGACCACGCCCAACCGCGCGACCGGATATACACCTTTTTTCATGGTGTACGGCATGGAGGCAGTCTTGCCTTGCGACATTATTCATGACTCACCTCGAGTGCACATGTACGAAGAGAGAGAAGCCGAGCTCGATCGGCAGGACGATCTGGACGGCTTAGAAGTGGAGCGCAATGTCGCGAAGGCCCGTTCCGCATTCTACCAACAGCAGGCTCGGCGATATCAAAGTAGGGAGGTACGGGCAAATACTTATAATGTCGGCGAATTTGTTCTACGCCTACCAGAGAAGAAAAAGGACAAGCTCAAGCCCAAATGGGAGGATCCCTTCATTATAGATGAAGTTCTCACTGGAGGATCCTATCGCCTTCACAATGCTTCGGACAATCGCTTGGAACCAAACGCATGGAAAGCTGCCCAGCTCCGGAGATTCTACGCCTAAGTCCGCACTCTTAACTTTTTTTCTCGTTCCTTCTTTTCTGCCTTTCACCTTTTTTATTTTTCTCTCGTTTTTTACGACTTCTAGATCGTGTTTGGATAAAATGCACACTTGAGGGGTATGCATCCTTAAATGTACATACCCCACAATACATGGGGGCTTCTTTTCACAGAAGCTTATTATCATAATTATTCGAGCATCAAGCTCACTATATATATGTGTTGTCTACTCATATATGTCTTTTCTTCGCCATTATATGCACCTTTATGACTTAAGTTTTTGCCAAGCTGGGTTGCCTGGCTCCTGTGCTTATGCCCTACATTCCCGCTTGTTCGGCTAGGGCATAAAGGCAGCACCTCTGTGATTGTTATAGCCGGTTCATCCGGACGTGTACCTCAGACGGTTGAAGCCGAAAGCTAGCATTCTTAAGGGAATGGTTGGTTGGCGGAAATAAGACGAACTGCCCTCGCTGCAATATAAGCCCCCAAAATATAACAAGTACTATGATTTTTAGCATCACAGCTTCGGCATGCACTAAAAAAAGCGCATGCTAGCCCAGGGAGAGGAACCCTTAACGGAACTATTCACTCTGGAAGATGTTTCTTACGATCAAATGTAATATAACATAACTCCCCAAATACAACTTGTCTATTCAAGAAATTATGACCGGAGTACCTGGTTTCCGAACATACTTTGGTATTTACCGACAGTATAGTATTAGGAAACACTCCAAACCTTGGGTTTCGAAGGTCGAAGCAGAAAGTCTGCCATGACAATCGTTTTACAATTCGGCTGGAGACAAGTTTGCCGATAAAAGTACATTGCTACTTGGTGTAAAAAACTTCTTCCTCCTCTAGACCATCTAACATGTTGTCTAGTTTACAATCCTGTTGAGAATACTTAGCGACTATCTTTACTTGGTCATACACTAAGCTAACAGGAATTTCTTGCCCATCTGGTCCCCGAGGTCCGACCCGGGCCATATGATTCAGATCAAGTCTGGTGTACCACGCTTTCACCATGGCCTAGGCCTCCCGTGATCCTTCTCGACATGTTGATATCTTCCATAGCTCAAAACAGCAACGAGCTCCCTTGAATAAATTCACGAGCTCCTCCATACTTCCTGGAGATGGATCGGATGGCCATAAAGCCTTCGACATACTCCTCATTGCTTTTTGAGCTCGCTCGTTCACTTTGGACAACTCTTGTAGCAGGTCGCCTTGAAATCCCGACACTTCTCCCTCGGGACGCCCAGTGAGCACACCTACAGAAACAAAACTCATAAAAATTTCTATCAGGGGACCATATGAAAGTCAGGTTAAACAACATACTGAATATGCCGCCTTTCAGCTTTCTGTTCTCATTCAAAGCATCCGATAGTTGGGCTCTCACGTCCTTCAACTCTTCAGATTGCTTAATGTTTGCATCCTGTAGTTTGTTCTTCTCATTAATGGTCCGTGTTAATACACGTTGACCAGCGGCTTCTTGCCCTTCGGCATGTTGTTTTTCCGCTTGAGCAGCCGTTAGACTCTCCTCCAGCTGACCTGTCAAACCTACCAACGAAATGATGCACAATTAAGCAACATCGTTGTAGGCACGGAATCTTATTTTCAGGCTACTGTCGTACTTACCATCAGGTGCCTTCTTGGATTTCTTTAAATTTTTCAGTTCGGTGGCGGCTACAGTTAGCTTAGTTCTGCATTGTTCTAGCTCCTTGGATAATGTGTTATTTCTCTCCGTGAGTACCTGAGCATGTAACGACCCTTAATCAGTTGGGCCAACTGCTTCAAGACTCGGGGGCTACTGACATATGATTATTGAATCTGCACAAAAATTCTTACCCGCATATCCTTTGAAAGCTGGTGAGTGGCTCCAGCAAGTCCATCACGAGCAGCTCGGATGTAACCATCCACTGAACTGAGAGCGTTGAATGCCTCTTCGGTAAAATTTGGGTTGCGCATAGCCGCTCTCCGCCGCCGATGATTCATCGCACTCTCCACTTCGTAGTTGGTGATGGATACATTATCCGAATCCTCGGGGAGGCGACAACCCGACATTGCCCCCGTATTAACCCCAGACCTTGTAGTCGGGTCCGGGACCGGATTAGCCTGTGCATGGCCAGCCAGGTCCCCGAATAGAGTCTGGTGTACGCTCTTCCTACAATATGGCATGGCAGGAAACATCACTAGCCGGTCTATCCCATGAGTACGTGATGAAACTCATACCTCTTTGATGAAGGAAAGAGCCCGCCGGTATCATCATTTGCTTTTCTTTTCAAAGACACGCCTTGTGCAAGCATCGTCTTCTTATAGGACGCTTTTGCCGTAGTGTGATGGGATGAGCGACGCCCCTTGGGAGCATGACACAGTGTCAGGTGAGTCGCAAGGGGAAAACTCTTTTTGAGGGGATATCCTGAGTACTTACATGGGAGGAGGGGAGAAGGCCGGGGTAATCGGCTATAATGGCCACTTCCATGCCGTCATAGCTTGTCTGATGAAAGACACCTTCCTTCAATTCTATAAATATGTCCGGATCCTCTTCAAATCCGGGATCTAGGTTTGGATTATGGTTCTCTGGTTGTGGAGCTGGGTTGTAAACCCCTGTGATGACCTTTCTCCATTCCTGTTAAGGGTAGCCGTATTAAATTTCGACTAAGCTCAAACTAGAGAAAAAGATTGAGGGAGCCCTATGATTGAAAACTTACCCAATCAATGGGGTTATACATGGAGAAACCTTTTCGGCATTTAATGCGAGTAAAGTCTTCCTTCTCCCCTTTGTAAAGATCAGCCAACATGGCGCCCAAAGCGATAAAATTGAGCGGACCCTTGCGCCCACAAGGCGATGCGTCGTCCTCCCCATTGTAATGACACATGGGAAGCCTTCTGAATTGAAGTGGCTGGACGCATCGCGTTATTGAAATCGCCATTACCTCAACTATGGACAGTCCGGAGTGGGCGAGTATTCTGATCTTGCTCGCTAGCATCTTAATCTCTGCACTGTCTTCCTCTTCATAGCTTCGGGGAAGCCAGCTGGCATGCTTCTTTAAAGGAGCACTCGAAAATTCGGGAAGACCTTGCCGGATTGGGTCTGGGAGAACAACATCTTCAATGTAGAACCACTCTGGGGGCCACTCTTCGGATTCCTTCTTGGAAGTGCCGGACATGTATCTTGTTCCGGCTATGCGCCATATTTCGGCGCCACCCACCTCGAATATGGATCCCTCTTGGGAGTGGGGGACGAGGTAGAAATATTTCCTCCATAACTTGAAATGGGCCTCGCAGCCTAGGAATAGCTCACAAGGAGCAACAAAGCCTGCAATGTGCAGGATGGAGCCTGGCGTGAGATTGTGCAGTTGGAGGCCATAATACTCCAGAAGACCTCTGAGGAAAGTATGAATCAGAAATCCCACGCCTCTCAGCAGGAAGGAAACATGGCACACCCGTTCCCCTTTAGTGGGATTGGGGAAGTTCTCCGTCAGGGTTTCGCCGTTGATAGAAGTTAATCCCGCCCGAACGGAGACTAGATCCGAGGGGGGGATATATCCCTGTGTCTAAAGCTTGGTCAAATGGGCAAGGGATATTGAGCAGCTCTCCCAATCACCTTTTTGAGGACCGAGGGGGTGCGAGGAAGAACTAGGAGCGCCAACCATGTTTTGCTGGATTTCTGTGGCAAGCTCTAAGCATTTGCGTATGGCGAGGAATGGTATTTGAGATTCGATCTCTTTAAATAGATGATTTATCCTTATGGACAAGGGGTTTCTTGCAAAAATGCTTGGAACCTTCGTATTTTCTCAATGCATGGAGACGGAGGCGACGACGGCAAAGAAGCTGAAGGGCATGGTATTTAATGTAAAAGCTGAGCTATTCAAGGTACAATGGAGAACCCGCCTTGCAAAGCCGAAGACACAAAGCCGGATACAACATCGTCATTGAAGGCAAGTTCGGTAGCTACAGAGGGAGTCCTGGATTATGGGGTCCTCGTGGAGCCGGCCTATGTGACATGGGCCGGACTAATGGGCCGTGAAGATACAAGACCGAAGGTCTTCTCCCGTTTCCGAATAAGACTCTCCTTTGCGTGGATGACAAGCTTGGCATCCAGATGTGTAGTTTCCTTCCTCTGTGAACCGACTTTGTACAACCCTAGGGCCCTCCAGTGTCCATATAAACCGGAGGGTTTAGTACATAGAGGCAATAATAATCATACATGCTAGACATCTAGGGTTTAGCCATTACGATCTCGAGGTAGATCAACTCTTGTAACCCCTATACTCATCAAAGTTAATCAAGCAGGACGTTGGGTATTACCTCCATCAAGAGGGCCCGAACCTGGGTAAAACATCGTCTCCCCTCCCTCCTGTTACCTTCGATCCTTAGATGCACAGTTCGGGACCCCCTACCCGAGATCTGCCGGTTTTGACACCGACACATACCCTCCTCAAATCTATACGCCTTGTATGGCTTAACCAGACACTCATAACCATGTTTAGTTCTTAAGTGATCCCTCCTCGTCTCCATATTCTCAAAGTCTTCGAAACCAAGCTTCTCCAATACGTATGGTCTAGCATGGCACGGGATGTACTAATCGAATTGAAAAAATCCAGAAATTACATGTTGAACAAAAGAAGCACAAGTGATGATATTATTGTGATGAAATGCTTGTCGTTGCGTACCGTAAAAACATCAAAGGTCTCTTATAGCTTCAGGGTGAAAAACCTATCATTTTGCATGTGTGGAAACCTGTCACACAAACCCCAGTCATCGTAGTAGTACTCGCACTCCGGGTTCCTGTCGTCATTAGACATCGCCTGTGTTCATAATTCAAAGATTAACTTATGAATTTCAATATATGTACTACAAAAACTAAATTCGATCATTAATATTCATCATGGGTTGACTTTCGATGTGTCAAATCTTCTTGGAAAACTCTCATCTCACGTGGTGTATATGGTGGGCACTCACTCTCTGATATATTCAACTGTCGGTGATGGTAGCTCCCCCCTTCGTTCTCAAGTGCCTTACACCAAATTGTCTAGCACACGGGAATGAAGGAGAAGCGACCCCGACGACAACAGTCGTTATAATTCATCTCTGACATTTGCGACCGTCGATGATGGTAGCTACTCCTGTCATTCCAAAGTGCATTACACCAAAATGTCTAGCACCATGGAATGAAGAAGAAGCTACCCACATGACAACCGTCGAGATTCTTCGTCCTCTCATATATGGTGGAGAGTCTCCCTCATTGATTCCTCTCTGATATTTGCGACCATCGGTTATGGTCGTTCTTCTCTTCCTTCCCGTGCATTACCAAAAGGTCTATCACTAGAAAGAAGAGGAAGAACGACCCCACGACATTAGTCGGCATTCTTCTTCTCTCATATATGGTGGAGTCCCGACAGACTTAAAGTCAACCCAAAATGTCATTTAATTATCTTTCTAGAAAATTTGGGCTACTCGATATTTCCTACATATTATAGGACAAGTCATGCCAAAATTCACAAAAAAATCCAGCATGACCTTTGCTAAAAAGGACATATATCGAGCGGCTGAAATTTCCTGGAACGGAAATTAATCAACACTCCGGCAAAACATAGGCCACTCGGAGGTGTTCCTTGCAAAGATAGGCCACTTGGGGAAGCACATATCCTATTTGAGAAACACTAGATATACATGTTTATACCTACATCATATTTGAGCAACACTAGCTAGTACACAACACTAGATATACATGTTTACTCACTATATGTAGGGAAACGTAGCAGGCAATTTCAAAAATTTCCTACGCTCACGCAAGATCTATCTAGGAGATGCATAGAAATGAGAGGGGAGAGTGTGTCCATGTACCCTGGTAGACCGAAAGAGGAAACGTTAACTTAACGTGGTTGATGTACTTGAACGTCTTCTCGAATCAACCAATCAAGTACCGAACATACGACACTTCCGAGTTCTGCACACCTTCAGCTCGATGACGTCCCTGGAACTCTTGATCTAGTAGAGGTATGAAGGCGTCGATGAGTTCCGTCAGCGCGACAGCGTGATGACGGTATTGGTGATGTGATCCGTGCAAGGCTTCACCTAAACACTACGACAATATGACCGGAGGATTAAACGGTGGAGGGGGGCACCGCACACGGCTAAACAATTGATGTGCCTAGAGGTGCCCCCCGCCCCCATATATAAAGGAGGGAGAGGGGAGGAGACCGGCCTAGGGCGCGCCAAGTGGGGAGGAGTCCCACTTGGACTCCTAGTGGGATTCAGCCCCCTTATTCCTTCTACCGGAGGAGGAAACAGGGAAGGAGACGGAGAGGGAGAAGGAAAGGGGGCGCCACCCCCTTCCCTAGTCCAATTCTGCCTCCTCCCTGGTTGGGGGCGCACCAGCCCCTTGTGGGCTGGTTAGCCTCCCTCTTATGGCCCATATGGCCCATATCTTCCACCAGGGGGTTCCAGTAACCCCTCCGGTACTCTGGTATTTACCCGATACACTCCGGACCCTTCGGTGTCTGAATACGACATTCCAATATATCAATCTTTACCTCTCAACCATTTAGAGACTCCTCGTCATGTCCGCATCTAGGACTCCGAACAACCTTTTGTCACCAAAACACATAACTCATATAACACATACCGTCATCGAACATTAAGCGTGCAGACCCTACGGGTTCGAGAACTATGTAGACATGGTCAAGACACCTCTTTGGTCAATAACCAATAGCGGAACCTGGATGCTCATATTGGTTCCCACATAATCTATGAAGATCTTTATCGGTCGAACCGCAATGTCAACATATGTTATTCCCTTTGTCATCGGTATGTTACTTGCCCGATATTTGATCGTTTGTATCTTCATACCTAGTTCAATCTCGTTACCGGCAAGGCTCTTTACTCATTCCGTAATGCATCATCCCGCAACTAACTCATTATTCACATTGCTTGCAAGGCTTCATATGATGTGCATTACTGAGAGGGCCCAAAGATACCACTCCGACAGTCGGAGTGAAAAATCCTAATCTCGATCTATACCAACCCAACAAACACCTTCGGAGATACATGTAGAGCATCTTTATAATCACCCAGTTACGTTGTGACATTTTATAGCACAAAAGGTATTCCTCCGATGTCCGGGAGTTGCATAATCTCATAGTGTGAGGAATATGTATTTGACATGAAGAAAGCAGTAGCAATAAAATTGAACAATCATAATGCTGAGCTAACGGATGGGTCTTGTCCATCACATCATTCTAGTAATGATGTGATCCCGTTCATCAAATGACAACTCAGGTCCATGGCTAGGAAACTTAACCATCTTTGATCAACGAGCTAGTCTAGTAGAGGCATACTAGGGACTGATGAACCACAAGTGTAGGGGATCTATCGTAGTCCTTTTGATAAGTAAGAGTGTCGAACCCAATGAGGAGCAGAAGGAAATGACAAGCGGTTTTCAGTAAGGTTTTCTCTGCAAGCACTGAAATTATCGGTAACAGATAGTTTTGTGATAAGGTAATTTGTAACGGGTAAAAAGTAATAAAAGTAAATAAGGTGCATCAAGGTGGCCCAATCCTTTTTTTTAGCAAAGGACAAGTCTGGACAAATTCTTATGTAAAGAAAAGAGCTCCCGAGGACACATGGGAATTATCGTCAAGCTAGTTTTCATCACGCTCATATGATTCACGTTCGTTACTTTGATAATTTGGTATGTGGGTGGACCGGTGCTTGGGTACTGACCTTTCTTGGACAAGCATCCCACTTATGAGTAACCCCTATTGCAAGCATCCACAACTACAGAAGAAGTATTAAGCTAAACCTAACCATAGCATGAAACATATGGATCCAAATCAGCCCCTTACGAGGCAACGCATAAACTAGGGTTTAAGCTTCTGTCACTCTAGCAACCCATCATCTACTTATTACTTCCCAATGCCTTCCTCTAGGCCCAAACAATGGTGAAGTGTCATGTATTCGATGTTCACATAACACCACTAGAGGAGAGACAACATACATCTCATCCAAATAACGAACGAATACCAAAGTCACATGACTAATTATAGCAAGACTTCTCGCATGTCCTTAGGAACAAACGTAACTACTCAAAAATCATATTCTTGTTCGTAATCAGAGGGGTATTAATATGCATTAAGGATCTGAACATATGATCTTTCACCAAATAAACCAACTAGCATCAACTACAAAGAGTAATCAACACTACTAGCAACCCACAAGTACCAATCTGAGGTTTTGGGACAAAGATTGAATACAAGAGATGAACTAGGGTTTGAGAGGAGATGGTGCTGGTGAAGATGTTGATGGAGATTGACCCCCTCCCGTTGAGAGGATCGATGGTGATGACGATGGTGATGATTTCCCCCTCCCGGAGGGATGTTTCCCTAGCAGAACAGCTCCGCCAGAGCCCTAGATTGGTTCCGCCAAGGTTCCGCCTCGTGGCAGCGGAGGCTCGTCCCGAAAGCTTGCTTATGATTTTTTCAGGGTAAAAGCCTTCATATAGAGAAGATGGCCACCGGAGAGCTGCCAGGGGGCCCACGAGGCAGGGAGGCGCGCCCAGGGGGGTAGGGCGCGCCCCCACCCTCGTGGACAGGGTGTGGGCCCCCTCTGGTACTTTCTTCGCCCAATATTTTTTATTAATTCCAAAAATAACTTTCATGGAGTTTCAGGACTTTTGGAGTTGTGCAGAATAGGTCTCTAATATTTGCTCCTTTTCCAGCCCAGAATTCCAGTTGCCGACATTCTCCCTCTTCATGTAAACCTTGTAAAATAAGAGAGAATAGGCATAAGTATTGTCATATAACGTGTAATAACAGCCCATAATGCAATAAATATCGATATAAAAGCATGATGCAAAATGGACGTATCAACTCCCCCAAGCTTAGACCTAGCTTGTCCTCAAGCGGAGGCCGAAATATAAAAATATGTCCACATGTTTAGAGATAGAGGTGTCGATAAAATAAAATACGGACATGAGGGCATCATGATCATTCTTATAACAGCAACATATATATTTCATCATATGATTACTTATACTAAAATAAAAATCTATTCACAATGTCAAGTATGAATCAGAAACTTCATTGAAAACTAACAAACTATAATCTTGGTCATTGAAGGAATTGCAATTTATCATGACATCGGAAAGAGTCAATATAAGAGTCAATCTAAGAGCTTTTCAGCAATTTCACATACTCAACTATCATTTAGTCTTTCACAATTGCTAACACTCACGCAATACTTAGGGGTATGAAGTTTTAATCGGACACAGAGAAAGATAGGGGCTTATAGTGTTGCCTCCCAACCTTTTACCTCAAGGGTAATGTCAACAATAATAGTTCATGCTAACTTATATCCAATTGGATATATATATATATATCAGGATCTTTCCAACACAAGTTGCTTGCCAAAGCATAAAATGTAAAAGGGAAAGGTGAAGATCACCATGACTCTTGCATAATGTATAAGACAAAAATAAAAGTTAGGCCCTTCGCAAAGGGAAGCAGAGGTTGTCATGTGCTTTTATGGTTGGATGCATGAAATCTTAATGCGAAAGAACGTCACTTTATATTGCCACTTGTGATAAAGACCTTTATTATGCAGTCGCTCGCTTTTATTACTTCCATATCACAAGATCCTATAAAGCTTATTTTCTCCACACTAATAAGTCATACATATTTAGAAAGCAATTTTTATTGCATACAACAATGACAACTTGCTTAAAGGATCTTACTCAATCCATAGGTAGATATGATGGACTCTCATGGAAAAACCAGGTTTAAGGGTATGTTGGAAGAACAAGTAAAATCTCTACTTGGTGCAAGGAATTTGGCTAGCATGAGGGGAAAGGCAAGCTCAACGTGTTGGATGATCCATGACAATATACTTTATTTCGGATATAAGAAAACATAACCCATTATGTTGTCTTCCTTCTGCAACATCAACTCTTTAGCATGTCATATTTTAATGAGTGCTCACAATCATAAAAGATGTCCAAGATAGTATATTTATATGTGAGAACCTCTCTTTCTTTATTACTTCCTATTAATTGCAACGATGACCAAAACTATGTTTGCCAACTCTCAACAACTTTTATTCATTATACTTTCTGCATATGAAGTCATTCCTCTCCATAAGGTCCATATGATCTCTTTATTTATTTTTATTCTTTTTTTATTTTATTCCCTCAAGATCATAATAAGAAAGCAAAGCCCTTGACTCAACACTAACCTTTATTATATAAAGCTCACACACTCGATTACATAGAAGGATCATAAAGAAAAACTCAAAACTAGATCATTCTAAAACTTTATTCTACTAGATCGAGATATTACTAAAAGGATCGAACTAAGAAAAATGGTAAAGATAGGAGTATGATGGCGACACGATACCAGGGCACCTCCCCCAAGCTTCGCAGTTTCCAAGGGGAGTGCCCATACCCATGTGATTATGTCCCCTTTGTTGGTAAAGAAGGTGGTGATGATGATGGATTTGTCGATGAGGTAGGCTTGTCGTCCATATTCCAAGGCATAGGCTCACCATCATAGAAGGATGATCGAGTCTCCGGGATCCTCAAATCTGCAGCCAAACTCATCCTCTTGAATCTATATTCATACTCACAGTTTTGGTTTTGCAGGTCATAGATCTGGGCTTGGAGGTGCTTGATTTTCTCATGAAGTTTGAAGATGGCCTCCTCGATGTTCTTGGCATCCAGCTTGTGGTTGTTGGTGAACTCCGCAATCATCATGTTGTTGGCATCGAGTCCACGTTCCACCATATCTTGGCACTTGAAGACCTGCTGCTCCATTGCTTCGAATCTTGTCTCCATGCTTCTGGTTCTCGTTGGTCCCTCTACATCACGGATGTGCAGCATCCCCTCATGCATCTAAATGGTTTGAGGGTGTTGCAACACCTCCGCGAGGTAGGGGTTGATGACCTTCTCGAAGAACTTGTCCTTGGGTGCGCTTGAAGACGTCATGGTAGTCTAGATCTGTCAGAAAAACAACTCGAAACAAAGATAGAAGATTTTTGCGTGATACGGTGGTCAAAACCTTCGGGAGATTATATAATGAATTTTTACCGACCAAAAGAAATATCGTACAAGAAAACAGAGTCCGGAGAGCACACGAGGTGCCCACGAGGCAGGGGGCCCGCCCAGGGGTAGGGCGCCCCCTCTACCCTCGTGGATGCCTCGTGTCCTTCCCGGACTACTTATTTTCCTATTTTCTTAAATATTCCAAAACGGAGAAAAACTGCTATTAGAACTGTTTTGGAGTCGGTTTACTTACCGTACCACATACCTATTCCTTTTCGGAGTCTGAAATGTTCTGGAAAGTGTCCCTTATGTATTCCTCCGGAGTTACGGTTTAAATAACATTAGTTTCAACATTTATTGGATTACTTGATATATAATGTTTGATTCTTTGGCCGTTCACCACCTTCGGACTTGTGCCTTCGAAGTTGTTGATTTTTATGGCACCAAAACGATTGACCTCCTCGATCACATAAGGACCTTCCCATTTAGAGAGGATTTTTCCTGCAAAAAATCTTAAATGAAAGTTGTATAACAACACATAATCACCTATATTAAACTCACACTTTTGTATCCTTTTGTCATGCCAGCTTTTAACTTTTTCTTTAAACAGTTTGGTATTCTCATAGGCTTGGGTTCTCCATTCATCAAGTGAGCTAATGTCAAATAACCTCTTCTCACCGGCAATTTTTAAATCATAATTGATCTCTTTAATTTCCCAATATGCCTTATGTTCTAGTTCAAGAGGTAAGTGACATGCTTTTCCATAAACCATTTTATATGGAGACATACCCATAGGATTTTTATATGCAGTTCTATCAGCCCATAATGCATCATCAAGTTTCTTGGACCAATTCTTTCTAGATCTATTAACAGTCTTTTTCAAAATTAATTTAAGCTCTCTATTACTTAGTTCTACTTGACCACTAGACTGTGGGTGATAAGGAGATGCAATTCTATGATTAACATCATACTTAGCAACATTTTACAAAAAGCTCCATGAATAAAATGTGATCCACCATCAGTCATTAGGTATCTAGGGACTCCAAACCTCAGAAAAATAGCTTCTTTAAGCATCTTAATAGAGGTGTTATGATCAGCACTACTAGTTGGAATAGCTTCTACTCACTTAGTAACATAATAAATAGCAACTAAAATATGTGTATACCCATTGGAGGAAGGAAACGGTCCCATATAATCAAAGCCCCAAACATCAAATGGTTCAATAACAAGAGAATAGTTCATAGGCATTTCTTGACGTCTACTAATATTACTAATTCTTTGACATTCATCGCAAGACAAGACAAACTTACGGGCATCCTTGAACAGAGTAGGCCAATAAAAACTGGATTGCAATACCTTATGCGCAGTTCTATCTCCAGCATGGTGTCCTCCATAAGCTTCGGAGTGACAGTTGCGTAGGATCTATTCCTATTCATGCTCAGGTACACAATGTCTAATAACACCATCTACTCCTTCTTTATAAAGGTGTGGGTCATCCCAGAAGTAATTTCTTAAATCATAGAAAAACCTTTTCTTTTGCTGGTATGTGAAACTAGGTGGTATAAATTTGGCAACAATGTAATTAGCATAATCAGCATACAATGGAGCAGTATGAGAAGCATTTATGACAGCTAATTGGTCATCAGGAAATCTATCATCAATAGGTAGTGGGTCATCAAGAAATTCTCTAACCTAGACAAGTTGTCTGCAACGGGGTTCTCAGCTCCCTTTCTATCAATAATATGCAAATCAAATTCTTGTAGTAGGAGAACCCATCTAATAAGTCTAGGCTTAGCATCTTTCTTTTCCATAATATATTTAATAGCAGCATGATCAGTGTGAATAGTTACTTTATAATCAACAATCTAAGATCTAAACTTATCACAAGCAAATACAACTACTAAGAATTCTTTTTCAGTAGTAGCGAGCACTGTCTAGAGTTTTACTAGGATATTGAATAACATTTAGTGTATTATCAACTCTTTGTCCTAGAACAACACCTACATCATAATCACTAGCATCACACATAATTTCAAAAAGTAAATTCCAATCAGGTGGCTGAACAATAGGTGCAAAAATCAAAGCATTCTTAAGTATTTCAAATGCTTCTACACAATCATCATCGAGGACAAAATGAATATCTTTTTGTAAGAGATTAGTCAGAGGCCTAGAAATTTTAGAGAATTCCTTAATGAACCTCCTATAAAAACCGGCATGACCAAGGAAACTTCTTATACCTTTAATGTCCTTGGGACATGGCATCTTTTCAATAGCATCAGCTTTAGCTTTATCAACTTCGATACCTCTTTCAGAAATTTTATGCCCCAAGACAATACCTTCATTAACCATAAAGTGGCACTTTTCCCAATTCAAGACAAGACTAGTATCTTCGCATCTCTGCAAAACTCGTTCAATGTTGCTCAAGCAATCATCAAAAGAAGATCCATAAACGAAGAAATCATCCATGAAAACCTCAACAATCTTTTCACAAAAGTCAGAGAATATAGCCATCATGCATCTTTGAAAGGTAGCAGGTGCATGACATAAACCAAAAGGCATGTGTCTATAAGCAAAAGTACCGAAAGGGAAGTAAAAGTGGTATTTTCTTGGTCCTCTGCTAACACATGTATTTGAGAGAAACCAAAGTAACCATCTAGAAAGCAAAAATGTGTATGTTTGGATAATCTTTCTAGCATTTGATCAATAAAAGTCAAAGGGTAATGATCCTTTTTAGTAGCTTTATTTAATTTGCGGAAATCAATTACCATCCTTTAGCATGTAACAATTCTCTGTGGGATCAATTCATCTTTATCATTCGGAATGACAGTAATACCTCCCTTCTTAGGACACAATGAATAGGACTTACCCAATGACTATCAGCAACGGGATAAATTATACCTGCTTCCAGGAGCTTTAGTATTTCTTTTCTTACCACTTCTTTCATCTTACGATTTAACCGCTATTGGTGATCAATAACTGGTTTGGCGTCTTTCTCCTATTTTATTTTGTGTTGGCACAGAGTGGGACTAATGCCCTTAAGATCATCAAGAGTATATCCAATAGCAGCACGGTGCTTCTTCAGAGTTTTCAATAATTTCTCCTCTTTCTGCTGTGAAAGGTTAGCACTAATAATAGCATGATATATCTTCTTTTCATCAATATAAGCATATTTAAGAGTATTAGGTAATGGTTTAAGCTCAAACACGGGATCACCCTTGGGTGGTGGAGGATCCCCTAAAATTTCAACAGGCAAGTTATGTTTCAAAATAGGTCCCCGTTTAAAGAATACTTCATCTATTTCCCTTCTTTCATTCATAAATATATCATTTTCATGGTCTAGCAAATATTGTTCTAAAGGATCATTAGGAGGAACGACAATAGAAGCAAGACCGTTAATTTCATCCTTACTAGGCAATTCTTTATCATGGGGTTGTCTATGAAATTTAGCAAAATTAAACTCATGAGTCATATCCCCCAAACCAATAGTAACGACATCCTTTTCGTAATCTATCCTAGCATTAACAATATTCAAGAAGCGTCTACCAAATATGATGGGACAAAAGCTATCTTGTGGGGAACCAAGAACAAGAAAATCAGCAGGATATTTAACTTTCCCACACAAGACTTCAACATCTCCAGCTGGTGAAATAGTATCTCTATTGGCAAGCTTAATTGTAACATGAATTTCACCTATCTCAGCAGGTGCAATATCATGCATAATTTCTTTGTATAAGGAATGAGGTATTGCACTTGCACTAGCACCCATATCACATAAGTCGTGATAACAATGATCTCCTATTTTAACAGAAATAACAGGCATGCCTACAACAGGTCTGTGTTTATTCTTAGTATCGGGTCTAGCAATTCTAGCAGCTTCATCACAGAAGTAAATAACATGCCCATCAATATTATCAGCCAGGAGATCTTTAACCATAGCAATACTAGGTTCAACTTTAATTTGCTCAGGTGGTGTAGGTGTTCTAGTATTAAGCTTACAAACCACAGTTGAAGCTTTAGCATGATCCTTTATACTAACAGGGAAAGGTGGTTTCTCAATATAGGTAGTAGGAACAGTAGGATCATTATAAGTGATAGTCTTTTCTTCAACTTTAATAGGTGCAACTACTTTTACTTCAATGGGAGGATTATATTTAAACCACTTACCCTTAGGGAGGTCAACATGAGTAGCAAATGATTCACAGAAAGAAGCTACCATCTTAGAGTCAAGTCCATATTTAGTGCTAAATTCACGAAAAGCATCGGTATCCATAAAAGATTTAACACAATCAAACTTAGGTGTCATACCTGACTCCTTACCTTCATCGAGATCCCAATATAACTTCCGAGTTGCGTTTAATTCTTTCCAATAAGTCCCATCTTAATTCAATAGTCTTCATCATAAAAGAACCAATACAAGAAGTATCGAGCATGGAGCGATTGTTGAGAGAAAACCGAGCATAATTTTTTTGAATAATCGTTTCTCTTGAGAGCTCATGATTGGGGCATGAATATAACATTGAATTAAACCTCCCCCAAGCTTGAGCGATGCTTTCTCCTTCGCGAGGCCAAAAATTATATATGTAATTACGATCACGATGAACAAGATGCATAGGATAAAATTTCTGATGAAATTCCAATTTCAATCAGTTGTAGTTCCATGATCCCATATCATCACATAGCCTAAACCATGTCAATACCTCTCCCTTCAAAGATAAAGGGAAGACCTTATTCTTGATAACATCCTCGGGCATACCTGCATGCTTAAATAATCCACAAACTTCATCCACATAGATTAGGTGCAAGTCAGGATGCAATGTTCCATCTCATGTAAAAGGATTAGCTAGCAGTTTCTTTACCATAACCGAAGGAATTTCAAAGTAAACATTTTCAGTAGGTTCAGTAGGTTGAGGAGCAACTCTTTGCTCTACTGGTCGGGGTGTAGATACCCAGAACAAGCCCCTCAAAGGATTATGTTCCATAGTAACAAGTGACAATAAATTTCAGCACACTATATAAATTTTTCCTTACCAAGTTCCACTTACCAAAGGCGCTTCACTCCCCGGCAACGGCGCCAGAAAAGAGTCTTGATGACCCACAAGTGTAGGGGATCTATCATAGCCCTTTCGATAAGTAAGAGTGTCGAACCCAACAGGAGCAGAAGGAAATGACAAGCGGTTTTCAGTAAGGTTTTCTCTGCAAGCACTGCAATTATCGGTAACAGATAGTTTTGTGATAAGGTAATTTGTAACGGGTAACAAGTAATAAAAGTAAGTAAGGTGCAGCAAGGTGGCCCAATACTTTTTGTAGCAAAGGACAAGCCTAGACAAATTCTTATATAGAGAAAAGAGCTCCCGAGGACACATGGGAATTATCGTCAAGCTAGTTTTCATCAAGCTCATATGATTCGCGTTCGTCACGTTGATAATTTGGTATGTGGGTGGACCGGTGCTTGGGTACTGCCCTTTCTTGGACAAGCATCCCACTTATGATTAACCCCTATTGCAATCATCCGCAACTACAAAAGAAGTATTAAGGTAAACCTAGCCATAGCATGAAACATATGGATCCAAATCAGACCCTTACGAAGCAAAGCATAAACTAGGGCTTAAGCCTCTATCACTCTAGCAACCCATCATCTACTTATTACTTCCCAATGCCTTCCTCTAGGCCCAAACAATGGTGAAGTGTCATATAGTCGGCTTTCACATAACACCACTAGAGGAGAGAAAACATACATCTCATCAAAATATCGAACGAATACCAAATTCACATGACTACTTATAGCAAGACTTCTCCCATGTCCTCAAGAACAAACGTAACTACTCACAAACCATATTCATGTTCGTAATCAGAGGGGTATTAATATGCATTAAGGATCTGAACATATGATCTTCCACCGAATAAACCAACTAGCATCAACTACAAAGAGTAATCAACACTACTAGCAACCCTCAAGTACCAATCTGAGGTTTTGGGACAAAGATTGAATACAAGAGATGAACTAGGGTTTGAGAGGAGATGGTGCTGGTGAAGATGTTGATGGAGATTGACCCCCTCCCATTGAGAGGATCGATGGTGATGACGATGGTGATGATTTCCCCCTCCCGGAGGGATGTTTCCCCAGCAGAATAGCTCCGCCAGAGCCCTAGATTGGTTCCGCCAAGGTTCCGCCTCGTGGCGGCGGAGTCTCGTCCCGAAAGCTTGCTTATGATTTTTTCCAGGGTAAAAGCCTTCATATAGCAAAAGATAGCCACCGGAGAGCTGCCAGGGGGCCCACGAGGCAGGGGGCGCACCCAGGGGGTAGGGCGCGCCCCCACTCTCGTGGACAGGGTGTGGGCCCCCTCTGGTACTTTCTTCGCCCAGTATTTTTTATTAATTCCAAAAATAACTTTCGTGGAGTTTCAGGACTTTTGGAGTTGTGCAGAATAGGTCTATAATATTTGCTCCTTTTCCAGCCCAGAATTCCAGCTGCCGGCATTCTCCCTCTTCATGTAAACCTTGTAAAATAAGAGAGAATAGGCATTATTATTGTGATATAACGTGTAATAACAGCCCACAATGCAATAAATATCGATATAAAAGCATGATGCAAAATGGACGTATCAGGGACATGGTGTTTTGTCTATGTATTCACACATGTATCAAGTTTCCGGTTAATACAATTCTAGCATGAATAATAAACATTTATCCTGATATAAGGAAATATAAATTAACAACTTTATTATTGCCTCTAGGGCATATTTCCTTCAGTCTCCCACTTGCAATAGAGTCAATAATCTAGTTCACATGGCCATGTGATTTAACACCAATAGTTCACATCTGTATGTGATTAACACCCATAGTTCACATCCCCATGTGATCAACACCCAAAGGGTTTACTATAGTCAATAATCTAGTTCACATCGCTATGTGACTAAAAAGAGTACTAATGTGTGATCATGTTTAGCTCGTGAGAGAAGTTTAGTCAACGGGTCTGCTACATTCAGAGCCATATGTATTTTGCCAATTTCTATGTCTACAATGCTCTGCATGGAGCTACTCTAACTAATTGCTCCCAATTTCAATATGTATCCAGAACGAGACTCAGAGTCATCCGAATTGGTGTAAAAACTTGCATCGACGTAACTCTTTACGACAAACTCTTTATTACCTCCATAACCGAGAAATACTTCCTTAGTCCTCTTAGGTAACTAAGGATAACATTGACCGCTATCCAGTGATCCACTCCTAGATCACTATCGTACCCACTTGCCAAACTTATAGCGAGGCATACAACTGGTCTGATAAATAGCATGGCATACTTTATGGAACCTATGACTGAGGCTTAGGGAATGACTTTCATTCTCTTTCTCTTCTGCCGTGGTCGGGCTTTGAGTCTTACTCAACTTTACACCTTGTAATATAGGCAAGAACTCCTTCTTTGATTGATCCATTTTGAACTCTTCCAAAATCTTGTCAAGGTGTGTACTCATTGAAAAATCTTCTCAAGCGTCTTGATCTATCTCTATAGATCTTGATGCCCAATATGTAAGCAACTTCATCGAGGTCTTCCTTTGAAAAACTCCTTTCAAACTCTCCTTTATGCTTTCCAGAAAATTCTACATCATTTCCGATCAACAATATGTCTTTCACATATACTTATCAAAAAGTTTGTAGTGCTCCCACTCATTTCTTGTAAATACAAGCTTCACCGCAAGTCCGTATAAAACTATATGCTTTGATCAACTCACCAAAGCGTATATTCCAACTCTGAGATGCTTGCACCAGTCCAAAGATGGATCGCTGGAGCTTGCACATTTTTTTAGCACCTTTAAGATTGACAAAACCTTCTGGTTGCATCATATACAACTCTTCTTCAATATCCATTAAGGAATGCAGTTTTTGACATCCATTTGCCAGATTTCATAATCATAAAATGTGGCAATTGCTAATATGATTCAGACAGACTTAAGCATCGCTACAGGTGAGAAAGTCTCATCGTAGTCCATTCCTTGAACTTGGTCGAAAACCTTTTTGCCACAAGTCGAGCTTTGTAGATAGTGATACTACTATCAGTGTTAGTCTTCTTCTTGAAGATCCATTTATTCTCAATGGCTTGTCGATCATCGGGCAGTCCACCAAAGTCCACACTTTGTTCTCATATATGGATCGTATCTCAGATTTCATGGCCTCAAGCCATTTATCGGAATCTGGGCTCGTCATAGTGTAAGTGCATCTAGTGCCCCTTAGTGATTTTGGTGTATTGAAGACTTATAGGTTAAGAAACTAATGTGGTTGTGAGTGTACATAGGTCTATAAGTCTATGAGGAGTTTGATATTTACCGAAAAAGTCGACCCCTAAAAATGAAGTTTTTCGACTGAAGACTTTGATATTTTGAAGACTTTCTGAAGACTTTGAAAGTGAAGAAATTGGTGTGACCTTGAAGACTTGGTATTCATTTGAGGAACATGAAGCGTGAAGACTTTTGTTTTCGTAGTTTCATTTTTCTCTTTCTTGAGTCATAGGAAACACCGTACTGTTAAAGGGGGTCGAGGAAATACTAAGGAAAAATTTCCATGTGATGCTCAACTCAAAATCCTACACCTACCAATCCCTTCGAGTGAAGCCTTTGGAAATCTCATACAGTTCAGTCAATTTCTTGATGTGAGACGAAGTTCTTACTGGTATTTGAGAATTTGTTCGACCGAGGAGTTAGGAATTCGCTAGTGCGGATTGCCTACGATGAGGAACATGATAGCCCCGAGGAATTTGACATTCAAATTTCCGACCGTTGTTGTGCTCTTGCGCCACTGTCCCAAAATATCTTATCCACCTAACGGTCATATCATTGAAGGGCATTTATGTCTTATCATGTCGGGCTGCTCCCTAGGCTATAAATAGCCGCCCCCTACAACCACTAGCTGGTTGACTGCTCCGAGAGAAACTTGACACTTGTCATTTGAGAGCAACCCATCCTCCGAGGACTTTGAGCGAAAATCATCGAGTGAGGAAAAACCCAAAAACCAAACCCCTACAAACCCAAAGTTATTGAGAATCACTGAAGAGATTGATCCTGCGTGGATCCGACACTTGTTACCTTTGAAGACTGTGCTTCTTCCAGACGGTTAGGCGTCATGGTCTAGAGCATCCAAGAGGAATTGTGGATCGCCAAGTGACCAAGTCTGTGAAGGTTTGGAAGTCGCCTGAAGACTTACCACGAGTGATTGGACGAGGTCTGTGTGACCTTAGTTCAAGGAGAATACGGTGAGGACTTGGTGTCCTGAGCTGCGTGCTCAGCGACTAGGTGTCCGGGACTGTGTGTCCTCGAGTTTAATACTCAGCCGCTCCAACCAGACGTACAACTGTGACAGCAGTTGGAACTGGTCTACCAAATCTTTGTCTTCACCAACCAAACTGGTTCTATTTCCTCAACCCTTCCATTTCCTCATTATTGTGTTGAGTGTTTGTTCATATCTGTGTTTGAAGACTTTGACTGAAGACTTTCTCAATTTCCTCAGTTCAATTTCTTCAGTCTGTTTTGTCTTCATCTTGTGATATCCTGTGTTTACGCTTTCTGTCCTCTTTGTTTGTCTTCATTTCATCATGATGACCATGCCCGCATTCTGTTATGCTTACTTCTGAGTACTTATTCCGCTGCAAGTAGTTCTTCGCTAAGGAATTTCCTCTCCGGCAAATTCCTCAGTGAAGAATTCATAAAAATCGCCTATTCACCCCCCTCTAGTCGATATAACGCACTTTCAATTGGTATCAGAGCAAGGTACTCCCTTGTTGTGTGTGATTTTGGTTTAACCACCAGGAGTTTTAGTTATGTCGACCGCAGGTATGAAGAAAGTGACATGTCCCATCTTTGACGGTCATGATGAGGAAGCGCCTCATGGCAATGGACAGCGAGCTATGGACCATCACTGAAATTGGTCTTACTGATCTATGCAAGACGGTGAGCGCAGATGATATTCGCAAGTACACTCGACTTGACATCATGGCGAAGGATATCATCTGTTCCTGCCTATCTAGAGATGAATTCAAGCGCATTATGCATCTTTGCAATGCAAAGCTTATCTGGGACCGAATCTCCGACGTCTATGAAGGTCATCGAACCCGTCATGATCCTTGGTTTGAGGACTTCAAGGAATCTCTCAAAACGATGACTTTCGAACCAGAATCATCATCTTCTGCATCATGTCTCATGGCAAAGGGTGTCGAGGTAACTGAATGTTCCTCATCTGAATTTAGTGATTGTGAATCTGAGGATGATGGATCTGATGATGGTATTGAACCTAACTATACCAAACTTGTTTGCATTGCCACCAAACAACAACATGCTTTGGAAAAGGTTCAAAACATGCTAGATAAGAGTGATGATATGTTAGGTGAAGAAATGGATCGCACTAAAGCCCTGACTGAAAATCTTCAGAGACTTCAGTCTAGGTTTGACAGCCTTCAAGGTCATCATAACTCTCTCTTGTCTGATCATGAGAAACTATCTTATGAATTTCTTCAAAGAAAGCAAGATCTTGAGAAGCTAAGAGTGAGTTATGAAGATCTTCAGAAGGAGCGCGATTCATTACTTGCTCAACAAATCAGCGCTTCTCAGGAAGAATTTGTTCCTTCATGCTTAAAGTGCATTGAACTTGAATCTGCTAATTCTTCACCTGAATGTTCAAATGCTTCAACTGTTACAAATTCTTCACCTGCCTCTGCTATCACTAATTCCTCATCTGAGGACATTGCTAGTATCCTTGACGATGCAGGGTTGAAGGAATTGTACATGTGAGCATGTACAAAAGCCTCAAAGGGCATCGAGACTCTTTGTGATGTGCTTAAAAGCAGATCCTCAACAGAACCCTAGGAAAGAGGGTATTGCCTTTGAGAGGAAACTCAATGCTGATGGAACATATTGGAAGCCCGAGCGGTATCCCAAAACCTCATGGGTTGCTGCAAAGGGACCTCCATTGATCCATCTAACTTATCTGGCTTTACATCTGAATCTCCTCATTCTTCCGATGAGTCATTTGACTCAACTATAAACTGTTCAAAAATCAGAATGGTGAAGTATTTGCTAGATATGTTGGCACTAAGCTGCAGGAGCGGTTCCCCTATGAAGAAAATCTGGGTTCCCAAGAAGTGCCTTGAAAGTCTTGGTGAATGTCCTCATGACACCACCTGTGAAGAAAAGGAACCCCAGATCAAACTCTTCATATGAACCAAATTCTTCATATGGATCCAAGTCCTCATACGGACCAAATTCCTCACGTGGATCAAATTCCTCAAAAGGATCAAAGTCCTCATATGATTATCATCGTGCTAACAACTCTGTTTCGCAGGGTAGAGCTAAGGGCTATGAATATGTGCATTATTCTTCAAACCAATATGTTCATAAGTCCTCGAAGAATTTGTCTGCTTATTCATATGCTTACCCTAACCCCTCTTATGTGAAACGAAATGGTTTGGCCTCTATGCCACCATTCTCATATGGTGCACGCAGAATGATGAACTCTTTGCCACCCCTCCAGATGTGGGTGGTGAAGAAAAAGAACTAACCTCTTCTGCAGGGTCAGGTCTCCAGACGTGCTTTAAACGTCTGAAGAATTTTCTGGGGGCCTGACTATAACACCCCAAAAATTTAACCAGGTTTTGGTTATTAAATTTTTTCCAAGAGTTTAAAAATTTTGCCTGCAAGAATTATCTCTGTTGATTTCAAAACTTTTCCTTTAATATTAAGGAATTTATCCCAAGTAGGATCCCTCCAAAATATATTGGACTTCTATGCCCTCTCACTAAAACAATTTCCTAATCAGTAGATTTATTTATTAAATTATTCCACCCTGAGCTATATTCATTAAAATGACCAGTTTTTAGTTTTGGAGCTCTTTTTGTACTACAACCAGGTTGTAAAATTTAACTAAAAATCCAACAAAAATTTGGAGATGTCATGTGATGTCTCTAAATCACTTTTGTGCAATAATATATTTCATTCATTGCATATTTTGAGTGCTACACATGTTTTTCTTCTCTGGTCCAGTGGGCAATTTTACACTACAACCCTTTTAAATATTTGGTTCTAGCTTCCACCAAAATTATGGGATGTCAGTAGCAGCATATGATTCCATTATATGCAATAATCCAAGGATTTTCTTTGAAGATTTTGAGTAAATCAACCTAATCTTCATTCTGGTCCATCATGATGGTTTGTACAGCAACCATATTATTGCTTGCTCTTTGGCCCTTGATTCCTTCTCCTACTTATAGTCCTCCATACTAAACCCCTAAGTCCAGGAGCATGCAACCCTTGGCATATTTTTGGTTCATGAAATGATGCCATTCACATCCTGTCCAGACTTGAAGTTCTGCAAAACTTGCACTAGCAAGTTTGTGCTTTTCACCAACTAACCTCACCACCCTCTTGTGCATCCAAGGAGAAACTGATCTAGAAGATTTGACCACTCCAAGAAATGCCTAAGTGCATCTGGCATTTTATCAAACACCCTGTGGGCATGGACAGTTTTGGCATGATTGTAAGTTTGTGTTGTGAACTTTCCCATCTGTCCAAACCAAGTTGTCCAGTAGCCTGCTTGTGGTCTCTAACCCAGACCTATGGATTTGCATTTGATTTCTAGCAGTTTTGGCCACCCTGGCATTTTGTCGAGCAGACGCCGTGCACGCCCGGAGCAAGAGCAGAGCACGCGTTTTGCACGTGCCCGCGCCCGAGCAAGCGCGCCCCTGGATAAACCTCCCCGAGCTCATCCTGATCCTTTCCCCCTCGCCGCGTCGCGCCAAGAGCCTCGACCGCCCCTGGCTCGCTACAGCGGCACCGCAGCAAGGTCCTTAGCGGCACGCTTGCGACCGCATCCATGGACGGCGCCGCCCAAACCTCCTCCGCTCGCCAGCTGCCCCCTTAAGCATCTCCAGCTCAGCCGCAGCTTCGTCCTCTAGCGCGCGTCGCCGCCACGTCGCCATTGCTACAGAATGACGGTCACCGCCATCCTTATCGCCGGCCGCCTCGGAACCGACCTCCACCGCGTATATAAGGGCCCCGGAGCTCCATCTAGCGCTCGGGCAACCTTTTCTGACCCCCCTAGAGCTACCACGACCAGCAGTTGAGGAGGGGAAGGCCTTCTTCCCCGAGTACGGCCGGTTCGGTCACCGCCTCGCTCCGGCCGATTCCGTCGCCACCAGTGCCCCTCCCTCTCCATTCTCTCCACCAAGAACTCCCCCTCCCTCTCGTGAGTACAACCCCGCGCTCAATTTTGGTCGGAGACCACCGTAGCCCCAAACCCACTACCCACCCGAACGCCGGCTCCGCCACGAAGCTCATCGTCGGCAACTCCGTCCACGTCGGCGACCATGGCGGGTGCCCACAGACTCGTCTCGACCCCCTGAGCACAACCATATCCTCAGATCGCCAAGAGACGCCCCCGTTCGCCGGCAAAACCTCGCCGGAGCTCCGCCTCTGTTCGGTCGAGAGGAGCGGGCAGCGTGGCTGGTCAAACCCGACCGATGGGCGAAGCGGGCCCACGTCGATGACCAACTGTCCACGCAGGAGTAAGTGGACGCGCCTTTTTCCGAATACACCTTCGATGTGTTTTTCTTTTAAAACGTTTTCTTTTCTGTTTTATTTTTAAAACAGATTTTGACCAAACTTTGACCTGCTGTATTTTTTTAAATATAACTCCAAATGAATTAATTATTTTTCCTACCTCTCTCAAATATTGTCTAGTTTATTTTAAGATTTATTTGAAAAAAATTCAGAACAACTTTTTGTGTTGTTTTTATTTTTGTGTTAATTCATTTATATTTCTAAAATAGGATTTTTGAAGAGAGGAGAAGTATTTCAAGAGTTTGTAATGCACCCTGCCTTCCCTTGACCTGAAGGCAAGCATTCTGAACCCCGGCATAAATATTTGTGTGTGTTTGATGACACGTTTATAACATCACCTCACTTTGGAGAAACTTGTTATTTCATGTGATATGATCATATGCATGGGTGCATGTTGGTGATTTCCATGCTGTTGGAAATGAACACACTTGTGATGATAATCATCCTCATGTGCCTTGCATGCATACCGACAGGAACCCAGGAAAAACCTCTGCCTTGGGTAGGCATGAGTTTGACGCCGGTCTCCGTCGGGACGGTCATGTCCGGTATGGCATAGTGAGGTATGGTGAGCGGTGATCGTGTTGGTTGAGATATATTTGGCATACATGTCATCCAGGGAAATACTTAAACCTCCTGAGTCGACCGTAGATCGAGTCTTGTTCCAGTAACCCCCATACTTGCTTCGTACTACCACTCGTCTCTACAATAAGTAGAGTACGGTTCAGTAAATTGTCAACCTCTTTCTAGCACACACCGTACAGAGAGGCCAAGGTGGAAGATACCGGTTGTAGCTGGTAGGCAGACCACCTGGTCCGGGGGCATGGGTGTTTCCGGTTGAGACCGAGAGGGGAGGCCACCCCTTAGTGCGCGCAATATAAATTTGATCCCATGCTACGCGAGGTTGTAGCCTCCCCACTTAGAGTTTGCTTGACAGGTGTCGTGGGTGATTCCAGACACGTGTGAGATAAGCTGGTGTGTGCAAGTTAGGTGTGTTTTCAACAAAAAGACCGTAGATGGAATTAGTCCCGATGGACTAAAGAAATCCGTTACTCGTGGGTAAAGAGTACACCCTCTGCAGAGATTAAACCTATTCGAATAGCCGTGTCCTTGGTTAAGGATTACAGTCTGGGATGGGTCAAGTGTTGGTCTTAGTGTCGGTCTTCGGAGGCGAAACTGTCAAACCAGAACTGGAATTACCACTTGCGACTTGATAATGCATATTCATATATTTATACTTCTTTGATAATGCATATTCATATATAACATGCTTACACGTATCAAAGTTATATTTATATTGTTGTGACTGACGTCATGAGTATAAAATATTTTTAGCACATCATTGCCATATTATCCCTGTGTTCTTAATGTTTGCGAGTACATTCAAAGTACTCATGTAACATCCCAAATTTCCTATTTGGAATGTTTTCCAATTATAGCTAAGCATCCTATGCATCCAGTTTGAATTTGAATGTCATTTGAAGTTTCAGAAGATTTGGAGTTTTGAATTTGAATTCAAACTTTGGAAAGTGGGAATCATTTCAAAAACTATGCCTGATAAATACTTGATCAGAAGTATGAGAGGAGTAAACATGACACTCCAAAAATATCAGAGGAAAACATTGCCAAAGTTTTGGATTCAAATCTGAATTTTATTTGAATTTGAAAAAAATGGATTTCTATAAAGTTTGGATTTTGCCTTTGGAAAAATGTTCAAATGACAGGGAATATTCCCCTGATCATTTTAGTATATATATATGTCCTATATAAAATACTTATAGATTTTGTTTTACTTCTGTTTTTGATTTATTAAAAAATAAATTCAAAAATTAAAAACAGAAAACCCCCAGCGCCAGCCAGAGCCCCCTGCCCAGCCAGTGCCAAGCCGGCCAGCGCCAGGCGCAGCCAGTAGCCCACGAGGCCAGCCGAGAGCCGGCCAAAGACAGCCTCACCTCGCCCCGCCCGAACCCACCCAGATCGGTCGCCCGCTCGCCCGCACCCATCCCTCTCTCTCGGCAGGTGGCCCCGCCTTCTTCAACCCCTCGCCCACGTCTTCGCGCGCCGCCCTCGATCGCGGATCTCGAGATCCGGATCCCGATCCTCCCGATCGCCCCAAGCAAGGCCGAGGCCCCCGCCTATTTAAGCCCTCGCCCGCACCCCATTCCCCCTAGCCCTCGCGGACCCTCTTCCCTCACCGCGCTGGATACCCGAGTCCCCGCCGCCGCCATTCTCGTCGCCGTCGCCGCCCTAGCCACCCCCGATCTCCCCCGACTCCACCAGACCACTCCCCGACCTCGTCCGCACCCGCCCGGCTACTCCGTCGACCTCCCCGACGACCGGAGCCCTCAACGCACTCGTCGTCGCCGCCGCCGCCGCCGCCGAGCTCCGGTAAGTCACCGGAGATCTCCTCCCCCGTCCGATTCCCCCTCAACGGCTAGGATTAGGTCACCCCGAAGGGGTATTTCTTTTAAATAAACCGGACCGGCCTGGTTCGTTTACGGTTTATTTTCATTAGGGTTTTTTTTTTTATTTTAGCCGGCCCGACTAGTTTAACCCTAGGCCCCTTTTAGGTTATATTACGCTCAGTGCACAGTTTAGGCCCATTAGGCCCTTTTTCTTTTAATTTCATTTTCTGTTTTAACAGAATAGTTCCTGTTTTGAAAAATTCATATCTTTTATTCTGTTTAATATTTGTAGGTGATTCTTTTTTTGTTGGTTTGCAAATTTTCTATAGTTTCTGTAGAATATATAATTAGCTATGTTAAAATTATTTTTAATTGCTTTAATTTAATTTTAGTCAGAATAGTAAATCTGCTATAACTTGAGTTAGAAAAATTATTTTTGGATGATTCTTTTTGTCCCAACTTTATTTTGACATTGCCAAACCATAGAAATTAATTTGGGTATTTTAGGATTAATAAATAAATAGTTTTAAGCAGAATCTTGTTAATCCTAATTAATTAACTAGCTACTGTTTTCCTATTAATTTAATTAGTAAATAAATTTATTTTTAACATGTGATTGATTATTTTAGGATAGTTTCTGTCACTTTATAGGATGAACTTTTATTTATAATAAATAAAAGTTTTATTTTATTTTTCTTAATAGAAATTGGATTAGGCCTAATAGGAGTTTCATAATAGATTTTAAATTAATTCTTTTTGCTCCTAGTTGCTTAATGAAATCTTTTCTGTTAAGTTAACATAAAACCATGATTAGGTTATGTTAGAAATTTTTATTATATAAAACTATTCTAGTTATTGTTTGAAGTAGGAAAAACTTTGAGTTGGTTTTCTTTGAGTTTTCCTTTTGGTTTTGCTTTGTTGGTTTTGGTGTGTTACCTTGTTATGCTATTGTATTATGTGATCCTATGCTATATGCTTATTGTGATCATTGTTTGTCTCGGTAGAGTTTCCGAGTCTGAGCTTGCTACTACTGAATCTTTAGCTTACGAGGATCATCAGCAAGGCAAGTTTTGATCATGTTATTTTCTATACCTATGTTTTTGTGCATTAGAATTGTCACCACCCACCATGCATGCAGTTGTTGAAATTTTGAAGTTACTAATCTTGAGTAGTATCATGTGGTAGGATGAACCAATCCCTTGTTACCATGACCCGGGACGAAGTAGTTTACTTTGCTATGCTCAGAGCGGGTTTTGGTTGAGTGAAATTCATAAGCAAGATGTGAGAGTCAATGATGATGACAACCCCATGAACTACAATGATCAAGATGGACTTGAAATTCACTCTTTGGGTGGAGGGCGGTTGACGGGCACCTGGAGAACCCAGTGGTTGGCGGGATGCATGGAGAAGTGCCATGACATCTTGCGGAAAGCTTCACCCAGCCACGAAGAGAAGGATGGATGCCCCATGACCGGAAGCTTACAATGCGGCCGCAAGCCATTATGGGCTCTGGCTGGGTTAACCCTAGTAGTGACGCTGGCTGGGCGGTACTACGAGATGTAGAAGAACGGTAGGATTGGATGGGTACCGCGGTAGCAGAAGAACTCTTTGGAAGACCCTGTTTCATTCGTCCGTCTTCAAACACCATGAAGTGCGAAGACTTTAAAGGAGGAATGATTCTTGCGGAAAAGTCATAAACCTCTGCAGAGTTAAAGATCTAATCAATTAGCCGTGTCCCGATTACGGACAATTTGAGCCTCTGGAACTTGGAAGTATTCGAAATCTCAACACTAAAACTAATGAATTAATTTGAGGGTTTATGACTTAATAATTTGGGAATGAGATATTGGTTGGCGGAACCATCTCAATAACTACCAACAATTGTAGTAATTTGCAAGCAAGTCCACTGTAGTAGGGAAAAAAATTGCTTTTCGCAAAATGATGAAACTTAGGGCTCCACAGCCAAAATGCATATAGTGATAGTAAGTTTATTATTGTTATTCTTCATGACTTGCCAGCTTATTCAAAAAGCTGACCTACATGGCTGCAACATCTTATGTTGCAGAGGTATATTCCGATCAGGAGTGAGGCTACGCTCCGCGCTTGGCGATTGCCCTTTGGAGTCGGATGGACTCGCTTTTCGTCTACGCTTCCGCAGCTTTAGTAGTTTATTTCTCATGAGTTGGCCTTTGGCCGAATTTATTCTATTGTAATAAAGACTCTATATGAGAATCGTGTAATAAATTCAGGTGTGATTGAACTTTGTTTATTTCATCGATGTACTGTGAGTACCAGCATGATCTTGGGATGGTACAGACACAGAGATTTGACCGATTTTGGGTCAGGTCGCTACAACTCACTGGCTTGTCCCTGGCTATTGTCTTGGCCAGATTTCTTGCGGGGAGAGGAGCGACCGTGATGACAGCCCCGGAACCTAAGCAACGGTGATAGCAGCCTCGCGAAGATAGGAGTTAACCTGGTCAGCTGTTCCCGTGGAAATGGAATCCCATAGACACTGATGATTTTCAACCCGCTTCCGCCATCAACCACTAGAAACCATTTGTTGTACTCACAGACCAGAATGGTCTTGTACTTCATATTTTGTATTTGCTTGGAATTTCTGTATCAAGTTGGTGCCTCATCAGCTAACAGTTATCCTGGGGCTGATGAGCACAAGGGCCATTTTCTGGGAATTAGTACCCGGAGAATCGGTCGCCATACTGACAAAATGCCTGAAAGGACGCAAGCTAATCATGATGAAATGAACTTTCATTTCACACGTCCTCATACTGCTTATCTGTTATACTGTCTGATGAAATTCATCTGATGAACTTGATATCATATTCTTCACTGATGAAGTATATGAGATCGTAAGTTGCACTAATTCATCTACAGGATGATCAACCCAAAGCCACTGAGTGGGTTCTCGATAGTGGATGTACAAATCACATGACTGGTGACAAGAATCTATTGATGGATGCTCCCTTATCACCGTCACATTTGAAGCATATCATCTTTGCTGACAAAGGCAAAAGTCAGGCATTGGGTCTTGGTAAGGTTGTGATCTCTAAGGACATACACATGGACAAAGTCAAGCTTGTTGAGTCCTTAGGATACAACCTCATGTCAGTCTCAATGCTTTGTGATCTTGATATGGTTGTTATCTTTGGCAAGTATCGTTGTGTTGTGATTATGGAAGCTGACAATTCCAAAGTCTTCGAAGGCCTTAGGAGAGGAGACTTCTATATTGTTGACTTCTCTACAGGACCACAACCAGCCATGTGTTTATTTGCAAAAGCTTCAGAAGGCTGGCTATGGCATCGGCGACTTGGTCACGCAGGCATGAGGAATTTGCACACGCTTGCAAAGAAGAAGCATGTAATTGGCATTGAGAATGTCAAATTCCTCAAGGATCACTTGTGCGGAGCCTGTGAAGCTGGAAAAATGACCAAGGCCAAGCATCCAGCGAAGACTATCATGACCACTACTCGTCCCTTCGAATTGCTTCACATGGACCTCTTTGGAAGTCTTCAAACGATTTTCCTCGAGGGCTTCAACTAACTTTGGTGTGAAGATCAGACACATCAGGAGTGACAATGGAACTGAGTTCAAGAATACCGGTCTTGATGCCTATCTTGATGAACTTGGTATTACTCATGAGTTACCTGCTCCCTATACTCCTCAGCAAAATGGTGTCGTGGAGCGCAAGAACAGAACTCTTGTTGAGATGGCTCGCACTATGCTTGATGAATACAAAACACCTAGTCGTTTTTGGATTGATGCAATTGATACTGCATGCCACATCATCAACAGAGTATATCTTCACAAATTCTTCAAGAAGACTGCCTATGAACTCCTCACTAACAAGAAACCCAATGTGAGTTATTTCAAAGTCTTCGGTGCTAAATGCTGGATTAGAGATCCTCATCCCAATTCTAAATTTCCACCAAAAGCACATGAAGTTTTTATGCTTGGTTACGGAAAGGACTCGCACACCTACAGAGTCTTCAACATCGCTCTTCACAAGATTGTTGACATTGTAGATGTGTTGTTCGATGAAACTAATGGCTCGCAAAGAGAGCACCTACCTTCTGTGTTAGATGAAACATCACCTGAGGAATCTATCAAGTTCAAGGCAACTGAGGATGTCATTCCTACTGAAGAATCTGCTGAAGAATTCATTCCTGTACGCAAAGAACGTCGAGCTGATGCACCTGAAGATAATTCTAAAGACAATGGTGTTGAGGAAAATGATCAAATTCCACGACGACAACCAGCTCATCCTCGCGTTGCAAAAGAAGTACAAGTTGACAAGATCATCCATGACATTGAAGCGCTAGGTCCTCTCACACGCTCAAAAGCTTCACATTTATCTAAATTTTGTGGGCACTATGCTTTTGTCTCTATCACAGAGCCCACTAAGGTAGATGAAGCATTTACGGAGCCCGAGTGGATTCAGGCCATGCAAGAAGAATTACATCAGTTCGAGCTCAACAATGTAAGGAACTGGTCAAACGTCCAGATCCTCGCAAGCATAATATCATTGGCACAAAGTGGATCTACCGCAACAAGCAAGATGAAAATGGCCTTGTGGTGAGGAATAAGGCACGACTTGTAGCTCAAGGCTACACACAGGTTGAAGGAATTGATTTCGATGAAACTTTTGCACTGTTGCTAGACTTGAGTCTATTCAAGATATTACTCGCCTATGCTAACCATCACAATATCACTTTATATCAAATGGATGTGAAAAGTGCATTCCTCAATGGTAAGCTTGAGGAAGAAGTATATGTTGCTCAACCCCCAGGTTTTGAAGATCCAAAGAATCCCGACAAAGTCTTCAGACTCAACAAGGCCCTCTATGGTCTCAAACAAGCCCCACAGGCGTGGTATGATACATTGAAGGAATTCTTCGTGAAGAATGGCTTCACACCGTTCACTAGAGCCTACTCTCTTTACTAAATCATATGATGGTGAACTGTTTGTGTGCCAAATATATGTTGATGATATTATCTTTGGCTGTCTTGACCAACGTTATAGTGATGAATTTGCCTATATGATGAGTGAAGAATATCAAATATCTATGATGGGAGAGTTGAAATTCTTCTTAGGTCTTCAAATTAAATCAACAACACAATGGCATATTCATATCTCGGAGAAATACCTCAAAGATGTCTGAAGGAATTCGGCATGCAAGATTGCAAAGGCGTCAAAATTCCTATGCCCACAAATGGCCATCTATGCACAGATGAAAATGGTATTGACTTCGATCACAAGGTATACCGCTCCATGATTGGTTCTCTATTGTACCTATGTGCATCTAGGCCAGATATAATGCTTAATGTTTGCATGTGTGCCCGATTTCAAGCTACACCGAAGGAATCACACCATAAGGCCGTGAAGCATATTCTTCGATATCTTACTCACACACCAACACTAGGATTATGGTACCCCAAGGGCTCTACTTTTGATCTCATTGGATATTCTGACTCTGACTATGCTGGTGATCGTGTGGACCGCAAGTCAACATCTGGTACTTGTCATTTCCTCGGACGATCTTTGGTCTGTTGGTCCTGGAAGAAACAGAACTGCGTATCACTGTCTACTGCGGAAGCTGAATACATTGCTGCTGGCTCATGTTGTGCTCAATTGCTGTGGATGAAGCAAACTCTCAAGGACTACGGCATCAACGTGAAGAATGTGCCTCTCTACTGTGACAATGAGAGTGCCATCAAGATTGCTCACAACCCAATTCAGCACTCGAAGACAAAGCACATTCAAATTCGTCATCATTTTCTTCGTGATCATGTGTTGAAGGGCGACATCTCTATCGAGCATGTGAAGACTGAAGAACAGCTAGCCGATATCTTCACTAAGCCCTTGGATGAGAAGAGATTTAGCAAGTTGCGGTGTGAGCTAAATATATTAGAATCTTTGAATGTTCTTTGAAAAGGACACACATACTGACACTTATGCAAAATTGATGACTTAGATGTGCAACACATGAAGAAAGCGTTTTCTTCAATCCATGAAGAATAACACTCTAAGTGTGAAGAAATTAATGAAGAATTTGATTCTCAGAACCCTCGACAATTGTGCGCTGTGTCTGAAATCATCATTCTTATCTGTGGGACACGCCACCACCAAAGTTGAAAATCTTCAATTTGAGTTTTTCCTCAGTTTTGAAATTCTTCAGTTTTCAAATTCTTCAACTTTTCAAAATCTTCACTGTTTCCGTCGTTTTTCTTCATTAGCTATATATATATATATATATATATATATATATATATATATATATATATATATATATATATATATATATATGGGTTTATGTCCTCTACAGCATTCACTTATGGCTATTTCTTCAAGTCGCTTTTTCTGCTAAGTGAATGTGATCGGACTCTTCCCCCTCTATGCTATACTCAACCCAATCTATTCACAAATTCTTCATGTGCGTTCTATTTGAAACTCGTTCAAAATCTTCACTGAGTCCTTGTCAGCTGAAGAAATTGCGAACGGAACTTCAAAACTGATCTTATCCAAACTTTCGGTTTTGCCGCTCAAACCGTTCCGCATCCCACGATGCATTACTTTACTCACCCACGATCGTACACGATCTCCACTACACAGTACGTGGGTGACACATGTCGTGAGAAGGAGAATGGTCAGGGGCATGTTCGTCCTAAATCTTCGGGCAAACAGTTTTTCACTGCCTCTATATATACCCCTCTCCTCATCCTCACTTCTTTTACTCCGCTCGACCTCTCTCTCCCGCTCGAGCTCCTGAAACCCTAGCGCCGCCGCTACTTCATCGTCGCCGGTGAGGAAGAGCTTCGCTGCCTCGACCTCGTCGCCGTCGTACTCGCTACCGGTTATGGAAATCTTCACTCCGCCGCCGTAGCCATCTTCCTCCGCCGAGTTAGGGCGTGGAAGATCTGAACAGACGAGCTTCACATCTACAACACCCGGTTAAATCGTGTTCTTCATTTAGGTAATTAAAAGTTGCTTTTACTGCCTCGTTGATCCAAATTTTCACTACAAAATCTTCAAAGGTGTTTTATTCTTCAATTCCTCACACACAAACACCTCACTAGATATATGCTCTTGATTCGTTTCTCTAAGCAATCATTTTTCTTCAAGATTCCTCAATTGTGTGGATCCTCGATCTGTACAACTCTGGAACCTAAGACAAAGAACGCTTAGTGAAATTCTTCAAGGCTCATCTGGTCAAAATCCTCAAAACTTGTTCTTTTGAAAACCTTACGAGAAGCATATGACCTCTCCAAATTCCTCGCAACTAGACTCTATTCACAGGTACTCATGTCCGCTGCTGAATCACTAGGTTCTCATCAACTTAACTCATTTGCAGCGTTCCTCGAAGAAAAGTTGCATACCTCTTCAGAGAATTCATTTGTTCAAATTCCTCAGCTGAAGAATATGGCAGAAGGAAAGAAGCCACAGAAAGGAGGAAAGAGGCCTGAGGTCATGACCGCGTTTGAAATCCCTGAGGAAATATATGCTGATTATTGCACACCTGATGAAGCCGAGTTCGGCAAAGAAAACAAAAATCAGCCCAAGGTGCGCATTCAAAGGATTGAACGGAGATGGGCAAGGGAATGGAGGGAGTACCGATATGTAACTCCAAAGTACATGAAGAAATTCGCACTCAATCCTCCATGCCCAAGAGCTCCATCGGCACCTGGTCAAGAAGCTGACCCCACCAGCATCAAGCGTGGTGAGGACTTTCCTGAAGAATGAGCCAAGCGCCAAGCCAAGTTGGCAAGACAAGCCAATGAGGCAGTGAGGAAATTCAATGAGGACTCTGCTACTGCTGCTGCCCCTGAGGCCTCTGTCAAGCCAAGAAAATCTATGGCAAAGAAGCCCGCACACAAGCCAAGTGCTTCACCAACAGTGCCCTCACGGCCAAGTTCCTCAGTTGTGCCCTCACGGCCAATTCCTCATGCTGCCCCTGCTCCTCCAAAATCCTCAGCTCCTTCAAAGTCCTCAGCAGCTCCTCCCAAGTCCTCAGCAGTTCCGACAAAGTCCTCGGCTTTGTGCATCCGCCACGTGCCAAAGGACTGCAGGCTTCTCCATTGCCTCTGGTGTTTCAGCAAGTTCCTCAGCTGCACCAAAGTCTTCATCTGGCCCGACTCTGCTGAAGACTAAGGCCACAGCTGGACGAGGTCCTCGGCCTAGTCCCAAGAAGAAACAGGTCGCCTTCCAAGAGCCACCTGAAGATGATGAGGCTGATGATGATGAACTTGCGGAAATCATCAGAGACCGCCAAGAAAGGGCCGCTAGAGCCAAAGGCACATCTGTGCCACTGCTGTTGGATCCGAGGAAAATCCTCGATTACATTGATCTCTGGCACAAGGATCCAAACACTCCTATGCCAGATTTTCATCTGACCCCTGGACAAAGTCATATGCTGACCCATTTCATCACTGAAGAGAAATGGAAGTTTGAAAAGGCAAGAGAGATCAAGAAAGCTCAATACAGAAAGGAGAAGTTCCTGAAGAAAAACGTTGTCAGAATGACACCTGAGGAACTTCTCAAGGTCCAGAATGAAATCCAAGCCCTCAGCAAAAACTTTGATGCTTATTATGCTGATTGGCAAGGAGCCAAAGTCAGATTCGTCAACCTGACGAAGAAATTCACCAATGTTGCAGCCCCAACGCAACATGAAATTCCTCAAGCTGGAGCCTCAGCTCAGCAGACTGAAGAACATGCCAGCACCGCTGATGAAGTTCAGGCTGCTGAAGAAAATGCTAGTTCCAGGGCTGATGATCCCATTCCAGCCGCTGAAGAAATTGCCAGGGCATCCACTAGTGGTGCGCCTGAAGAAACTGAACAAGACAGGGCAACTCCATCAGTTGCGCCTGAGGAAAATCAACAAGATTCCTCAGCTCCTTCTGCGCCAACACCAACTCCAATTCTTCCATCTGCCACTGATGTGAAGAAGACCAAGGCTGCAGAACGAGCTACAGTGAAGAAACGGAAAGCATCAGCTGCGTCAAATTCTTCGGCTGCGAAGAAAATGAAACCAATGACCAGCTCCTTTGAAAATCCTATTGATGTTGTTCCAATTTCCTCCATTCCATCAAAGGACCTTGTTCCTTTTGATGAAGATTATGTGATCCCAAGCGGAGAAATTGAAGTGGAAGCAATCCCTTCAACCCCAATCATTTCCTCGCCTATGACTCAGTTCATAGCTGAAGAGGCCGGTGTTGAAGAAATGGAAGAAGATGTGGATATTGGAAGCACAACGCCAGTGATGAACATGACTTTTGGGAAAGTCAGCATCCAAATTCTCCACTCTTCACCCCAATCCAACAGATACCTCAGTCCCCTGCTCCAACAGTTCAAATGGGCTCTGAAGAAACTCATCCCACTTCATCTGTCCATGAAGAAATTCCAGCCACTAGCGCTGATGAACCTGCTGCTGCTGATCCTCAGATTGCACCTGCTGAGGAACAAGAAATTCCTCAGCCTGAAGAACCTGAGATTGCGATTCCAGAGGTCGTGATGCAACTCACTGACACTCCACTACCAAAGCCAAAGGATCCCTTCTCAACAAAGCAAAAGTTCAAGGTTGAAGACTTCTTCAGCGAGCACGTATTCTTCACTGATTACAATCCATATGATTCTGCTCGCATAATGAAGAGGCGTTTCTGGACTGCCAGCCAAGCCAATTTCTATTCCTCAGTGCTCTTCAACAAAGACAAAGTCTTCGATCATGCACATATTCCTCATGTGGACATGGAGTCTCTGCCGAGCTTGAGCGGTCCTCGGTGTTCTTCACGATTTGGACTTCGAATTTCTGCACCGATATCTCGTGGATGGAATGAAGAACTCATTCTTCAATTCTATGCAACGCTGCACACCACCGGAGACGCTGAAGACGTGAACTCATGGGTATTAGACTGGATGTCTGAAAATACTCACTACAAGGCACCAGCAACTGAATTGCTTCGTGCTCTACCACTCAGTCCTCCACTTGATGGTGCTCGTTGTATCTACAACGAACCTGAACTTTCAAATCACTATATGCAAGTGCTGATGAAGCCATTGAAGCCAAGGCAGGCCCCAAGAACCAAATTCCTCGTCAAGGAATTATTGTATGTGCCTCGGACTATCTATCGGATTCTGACGAAGACAATGAGTCCTATCAAAGGTCACGACTCAAATGATGAAGAAGTCGTTGGCATCATGAAGAATATGCTTTTCAATATCATTCATGGTGTTCCCGTCAACTTCCATGATTTCTTCATGAGGACTCTGGCAAACATTGCTATGTCACCATTTGAGCTGAAGCCTTATGCGCCTTGGATAATGAGATTCATCAGGACAAGGTCTTCACTCAATTACAAGGCTGATACTCTGAACCACTGCAGCTACTTGCCCCCGATTGAAGTCCTCAAACGGACATTTGCCTCAGCTGATGACAAGGGCAAGGCTACTGCTGTGATTGATGAAGGCATTCGTCCATTGGATGGACAGTTTCAAAAGCAACATCCTACTCCACCAATGATGACTCTGCCACACATGACTCTGCCGCAAATACCTCAGTTAGCAAAGTCCTCAAGCTACATCACCCAGGGTGATGACTGATCGTGAGTTACTCCTCAGTCTTCATCAGAAGGTTGATCGCAATCATAAATGGGTCAAGCGTCAGTTTGGTTCAATTCTTCACAACATGACCTCTACACACAATGCAGTGAAGAAAAACCACTACTACCTCCATGAAACTTTCGAGCCTTTGGCTGTTCTTTCAAATGTCTACAGTGCGGAAGAACTGATGACAATGGGACTCAAGGAAGAATTTGACTGGTCTGCACCTCCTCCAAAGAAATACAAGAAGGTCAAAGTTCCTTCCTTGGTGGCCAGCTCCTATTCTTCATCGCGCGACACTGATGAAAATGAAGACTTGGACGACACTGCGGCAGGCCCTACTACAACAACCGACCCCAACAACGCTGGCGCTCCTTCTTCAACTTGAAATTCTTCAGGGGTGTTAGTCCTCATTTTCGAACCTTTTGGTCATTCGATGACAAAGGGGGAGAAATTTGAGTTAGTCTTCAAGCGAGTCAATTATATGGGCAATTTTTTTTTAAGTTACAACTCTCGTTCTTCTGAAACTTTTATTGGATCGAGTTGTAATCTTAAACCCGATGGTGCTTTGATACTTTTGATGCACTGTGCTCTTGCACTATGCTCTGATACTTTTGATGCACCGAGCTCTGATTCTCTTGATGCGTTATTTTGCATGCTTGTTCCTCATTAATGTTATCGCACGCATGCTGAATTACATCAAGCACCATATTTCATCATGCATTTCAAATTCTTCATATTATATGTCAAATGCGTGTATGAATTACAAGATATAGGGGGAGATCTCCATGATTCAACTCTTCAAATGTGCATTGCCTCAAAAGCAAATTCCTCACTATGCACATCTTCAGGGAGAGTTATTCTATATCTTGCAATAAAATTCCTCAATATCAGTATTTACACTTCATATGTTTATCCCCGTTGAAAACTTAACCTATATTGTCATCAATCACCAAAAAGGGGGGAGATTGTAAGTGCATCTAGTGCCCCTTAGTGATTTTGGTGTATTGAAGACTTATAGGTTAAGAAACTAATGTGGTTGTGAGTGTACACAGGTCTATATGTCCATGAGGAGTTTGATATTTACGGAGAAAGTCGACCCCTAAAAATGAAGTTTTTCGACTGAAGACTTTGATATTTTGAAGACTTTCTGAAGACTTTGAAAGTGAAGAAATTGGTGTGACCTTGAAGACTTGGTATTCATTTGAGGAACATGAAGCGTGAAGACTTTTGTTTTCGTAGTTTCGTTTTTCTCTTTCTTGAGTCATAGGAAACACCGCATTGTTAAAGGGGTCGAGGAAATAATAAGGAAAAATTTCCATGTGATGCTCAACTCAAAATCCTACACCTACCAATCACTTGAGTGAAGCCTTTGGAAATCTCATACAGTTCAGTCAATTTCTTGATGATGAGACGAAGTTCTTCCGGTCGTTGATGAATTTGTTCGGACCGAGGAGTTAGGAATTCGCCATCGGATTGCCTACGATGAGGAACATGATAGCCACGAGGAATTTGACATTCAAATTTCCGACCGTTCTTTGTCTTCTTGCGCCAGCTGTCCCAAAATATCTTATCCACCTAACGGTCATATTGAAGGGCATTTATGTCTTATCATGTCGGGCTGCTCCCTAGGCTATAAATAGCCGCCCCCTACAACCACTAGCTGGTTGGCTGCTCTGAGAGAAACTTGACACTTGTCATTTGAGAGCAACCCATCCTCCGAGGACTTTGAGCGAAAATCATCGAGTGAGGAAAAACCCAAAAACCAAACACCTACAAACCCAAAGTGATTGAGCATCACTGAAGAGATTGATCCTGCATGGATCCGACGCTTGTTACCTTTGAAGACTGTGCTTCTTCCAGACGGTTAGGTGTCATGGTCTAGAGCACACAAGAGGAATTGTGGATCGCCAAGTGACCAAGTCTGTGAAGGTTTGGAAGTCGCCTGAAGACTTACCACGAGTGATTGGACGAGGTCTGTGTGACCTTAGTTCAAGGAGAATACGGTGAGGACTTGGTGTCCTGAGCTGCTTGCTCAGCGACTGGGTGTCCGGGACTGTGTGTCCTCGAGTTTAAATACTCAGCCGCTCCAACCAGACGTACAACTGAGACAACAGTTGGAACTGGTCTACCAAATCTTTGTCTTCACCAACCTAACTGGTTCTATTTCCTCAACCCTTTCATTTCCTCATTATTTTGTTGAGTGTTTGTTCATATCTGTGTTTGAAGACTTTGATTGAAGACTTTCTTAATTTCCTCAGTTCAATTTCTTCAGTCTGTTTTGTCTTCATCTTGTGATATCCTGTGTTTACGCTTTCTGTACTCTTTGTTTGTCTTCATTTCATCATGATGACCATGCCCGCATTCTGTTATGCTTACTTCTGAGTACTTATTCCGCTGCAAGTAGTTCTTCGCTAAGGAATTTCCTCTCCGGCAAATTCCTCAGTGAAGAATTCATAAAAATCGCCTATTCACCCCCCTCTCTAGTCGATATAACGCACTTTCACATAGCTTCTTCATAGTTCGTAGGTTCGTCATGGTCAAGTAACATGACTTCTAGAATCAGGATTACCATGCCACTCTGGTGCGGATCGTGCTCTAGATGACCTACGAGGTTCTGTAGCAACTTGATCTGAAGTTTCATGATCATTATTATTAGCTTCCTCTCTAGTTGGTGTAGGCATCACGGGAACGTATTTCTCAGATGAGCTACTTTCCAAATTGAGAGTAGTTACAATTACCTCATCAAGTTCTACTTTCCTCCCACTCACTTCTTTTGAGAGAAACTCCTTCCCTAGAAAGGTTCCGTTCTTAGCAAAAATCTTACCTTCAGACTTGTGCTAGAAGGTTTACCCAATTGTTTCCTTAGCGTATCCTATGAAGACACACTTCTCCGATTTGGGTTCGAGCTTATCAGGCTGAAGCCTTTTGACATAAGCATCGCATCCCCAAACTTTAAGAAACGACAACTTAGGTTAGTTGCCAAACCACAGTTCATACGGTGTCGTCTCAACGGAATTTGACGGTGCCCTGTTTACGTGAATGCAGCTATCTCTAATGCATAACCCCAAAACTATAGTGGTAAATCGGTAAGATACATCATAAATCACACCATACCTAATAAAGTGCGGTTACGACGTTCAGACACACCATTACGTTGTGGTGTTCTAGGTGGCGTGAGCTGTGAAACTATTCCACATTGTTTTAAATGAAGGCCAAACTCGTAACTCAAATATTCACCTCCACGATCAGATCATAGAAACTTTATTTTCTTGTTATGATGATTCTCCACTTCACTCTGAAATTCTTTGAACTTTTCAAATGTTTCCGACTTATGTTTCATTAAGTAGATATACCCATATCTGCTCAAATCATATGTGAACGTCAGAAAAAAACGATACCTGCCATGAGCCTCAATACTCATCGGACTGCATACATCTGTATGTATTATTTCCAATAAGTCATTAGTTCGTTCCACTGTTTCGGAGAACGGAGTTTTAGTCATCTTGCCCTTAATGCACGATTCACAAATATCATATGATTCATAATCAAGTGATTCAAAAAGTCCATCTGCATGGAGTTTCTTCATGCGCTTTACACCGATATGACCCAAACGGCAGTGCCACAAATAAGTTGCACTATCATTATCAACTTTGCATCTTTTGGCATCAATATTATGAATATGTGTATCACTACGATTGAGATTCAATACACCACTAATATTGGGTGTATGACCATAGCTGGTTTTATTCATGTAAACATAATAACAATTATTCTCTGTCTTAAATGAATAACCATATTGCAATAAACATGATCGAATCATATTCATGATCAGCACAAACACCAAATAACATTTATTTAGGTTCAACACTAATCCCGAAAGTATAGGGAGTGTGCGATGATGATCATATCAATCTTGGAACCACTTCCAACACACATCGTCACTTCACCCTCAACTAGTCTCTATTTATTCTGCAACTCCTGTTTCGAGTTACTAATCTTAGCAACCTAACAAGTATCAAATACCCAGGGGTTATTACGAGCACTAGTAAGGTACACATCAATAACATGTATATCAAATATACATTTTTTCACTTTGCCATCCTTCTTATCCACCAAATATTTAGGGTAGTTCCGCTTCCAGTGACCATTTTCCTTTGCAGTAGAAGCACTCAGTTTCAGGCTTAGGTCCACCTAAGGGCTTCTTCACGGGAGTGCCAACTTGCTTGTCATTCTTCTTGAAGTTCCCTTTATTTTCCTTTGCACTTTTCTTGAAACTAGTGGTCTTGTGAATCATCAACACTTGATGCTCTTTCTTGATTTCTACCTTCACCGATTTCAGCATCACAAAGAGCTCGGGAATCATTTTCGTCATTCCTTGCATATTATAGTTCATCACGAAGTTCCAGTAACTTGGTGATAGTGACTAGAGAACTCTGTCAATTACTATCTTATCTGGAAGATTAACTCCCACTTGATTCAAGCAATTGTAGTACTCAGACATTCTGAGCACATGCTCACTGGTTGAGCTATTCTCCTCCATATTGTAGGCGAAGTACTTGCCAGAAGTCTCATACCTCTCAACACGGGCATGAGCCTGAAATACCAATTTCAGATCTTGGAACATCGCATATGCTCTGTGGCGTTTAAAACATTTTTGAAGTCCCGGTTCTAAGTCGTAAAGGATGGTGCACTAAACTATCAAGTAGTCATCATACCGAGCTTGTCAAACGTTCATAACGCCTGCATCAACTCCTACAACAGGTCTGTCACCTAGAGGTGCATCAAGGACATAATTCTTCTGTGCATCAATGAGGATAATCCTCAGATCACGGACCCAGTCCGCATCATTGCTACTACCATCTTTCAACTTAGTTTTCTCTAGGAACATATCAAAAATAAATGGGGAGCTACAACACAAGCTATTGATCTACAACATAATTTGCAAATACTACCAGGACTAAGTTCATGATAAATTAAGTTCAATTGATCATATCACTAAAGAACTCCCACTTAGATAGACATCCCTCAAGTCAACTAAATGATACCTGATACAAATCAACTAAACTGTGTCCGATCATCACGTGAGATCGAGTAGTCATCAATGGTGAACATCTCTATGTGGATCATATCCACTATATGATCAATGTTCGACCTTTCGGCCTCCAGTGTTCCGAGGCCATATCTGTATATGCTAGGCTCGTCAAGTTTAACCTGAGTATTCCGCATGTGCAAAACTGGCTTGCACCTGTTGTATTTGAACGCAGAGCTTATCACACCCGATCATCACGTGGTGTCTCAGCACGAAGAGCTTTCGCAATGGTGCATACTCGGGGAGAACACTTATACCTTGAAATTTTAGTAAGGGATCATCTTATAATGCTACCGTTGTACTAAGAAAAATAAGATGCACAAAGATAAACATCACATGCAATCAAAATATGTGACATGATATGGCCATCATCATCTTGTGATTTTGATCTCCATCACCAAAGCAACGCCATGATCTCCATCATCACCGGCTTGACACATTGATCTCCATCATAGCGTCGTGGTCGTCTCACCATCTAGTGCTTCTACGACTATCGCTACCGCTTAGTGATAAAGTAAAGCAATTACATGGCATTTGTATTTCATACAATAAAGCGACAACCATAAGGCTCCTACCAGTTGCCGATAACTTCTACAAAACATGATCATCTCATACAATAATCTTATATCACATCATGTCTTGACCATATCACATCACAACATGCCCTGCAAAAACAAGTTAGACATCCTCTACTTTGTTTGTTGCAAGTTTTACGTGGCTGCTGCGGGCTTCTAGCATGAACCGTATATACCTACGGCACGAAAACCACAACGGTGATTTATCAAGTTTGCTGTTTTAACCTTCACAAGGACCGGCCGTAGTCAAATTCGATTCAACTAAAGTTGGAGAAACAGACACCCGCCAGCCACCTTTATGCAAAACTAGTTGCATGTCTGTCGGTGGAACCAGTCTCATGAACGCGGTCATGTAAGGTTGGTCCAGGCCGCTTCATCCAACAATACCACCGAATCAAAATAAGAAATTGGAGGTAAGCAGTATGACGATCACCGACCACAACTCTTTGTGTTCTACTCGTGCATATTATCTACACATAGACCTGGCTCGGATGCTACTGTTGGGAAACATAGCATGCAATTTCAAAAATTTCCTACGCTCACGCAAGATTTATCTAGGAGATGCATAGCAACGAGAGGGGAGAGTGTGTCCACGTACCCTCATAGACCGAAAGAGGAAGTGTTAACTTAACGTGGTTGATGTAGTCGAACGTCTTCTCGAATCAACCGATCAAGTGCCGAATGTACGACACCTCCGAGTTCTGCACACGTTAAGCTCGACGACGTCCCTCGAACTCTTGATCCAGTGGAGGTACGAAGGAGTCGATGAGTTCCATCAGCACAACAGCGTGGTGGCGGTGTTGGTGATTTAATCCGCTGAAGGCTTCGCCTAAGCACTACGACAATATGATCGGAGGAGTAAACGGTGGAAGGGGGCACCGCACATGGCTAAACAATTGATGTGCCTAGAGGTGCCCTCTTCCCCCGTATATAAAGGAGGGAGAGGGGAGGAGGCTGGCCTAGGGCGTGCCAAGTGGGATTCGGCCCCCTTTTATCTTCTACCGGAGAAGGAAAGGGGGAAGGAGAGGGAGAGGGAGAAGGAAAGGGGGGGGGGTGCCACCCCCTTCCCTAGTCTAATTCGGCCTCCTCCCTTGTGGGGAGCGCACCAGCCCCTTGTGGGCTGGTTAGCCTCCCTCCTATGGCCCATATGTCCCATATCTTCCACCGGGGGGTGGGAGGGTGGTGGTGGTTCCGGTAACCCCTCCGGTACTCCGGTATGTACCCGATACACTCGGGAACCCTTCCGGTGTCCGAATACTACCTTCCAATATATCAATCTTTACCTCTCGACCATTTAGAGACTCCTTATCATGTCTGTGATCTCATCCGGGACTCCGAACAACCTTTGGTCACCAAAACACATAACTCATATAACACATATCGTCATCGAACATTAAGCGTGCGGACCCTATGGGTTCGAGAACTACGTAGACATGACCGGGACACCTCTCTGGTCAATAACCGATAGCGGAACCTGGATTCTCATATTGGTTCCCACATATTCTACGAAGATCTTTATCGGTCGAACCGCAATGTCGACCTACGTTATTCCCTTTGTCATTGGTACGTTACTTGCTCGAGATTCGATCGTCGGTATCTTCATACCTAGTTCAATCTCGTTACCGGCAAGTCTCTTTACTCGTTCCGTAATGCATCATCCTACAACTAACTCATTAGTCACATTGCTTGCAAGGCTTCATATGATGTTCATTACCGAGAGGGCCCAGAGATACCTCTCCGGTAGTCGGAGTGACAAATCCTAATCTCGATCTATGCCAACCCAACAAACACCTTCGGAGATACCTGTAGAACATCTTTATAATCACCCAGTTACATTGTGATGTTTGATAGCACACAAGGTATTCCTCCGGTGTCCGGGAGTTGCATAATCTCATAGTCTGAGGTATATCTATTTGACATGAAGAAATAAGTAGCAATAAAATTGAACGATCATAATGCTAAGCTAACGGATGGGTCTTGTCCATCACATCATTCTACTAATGATGTGTTCCTGTTCACCAAATGACAACTCATGTCCATGGCTAGGAAACTTAACCATCTTTGATCAACGAGCTAGTCTAGTAGAGGCATACTAGGGACACGATGTTTTGTCTATGTATTCACACATGCATCAAGTTCCGGTTAATACAATTCTATCATGAATAACAAACATTTATCATGATATAAGGAAATATAAAATAACAACTTTATTATTGCCTCTAGGGCATATTTCCTTCACTATAGATGTTGGCTTTCGAGGATGCGGGTGTCGTCGGTGATCTTCTGTGCATCGTCGACCGGCTCGTCGTTGATATACCCTACGCCACACACGAGCATAAACACATGAGCATTCAAACTTGGCGCTCATTCACATTGGTTCAATATAGAAACTAAGTCTCTCTCTCTCTAAATTTGGCAATATGAGATGGACATAACTAAATACCCTAGTTCTACTCTATTCAACACTTACTAAAAAAATCTATTACTATAATTGCTATACCTAAATTTTCTTACATCAAACTTCTATTACTAAATGTGATACCTAAAAGTTTCTCATATAGCATTCCAATACATTTTTATATTGAAAATTTTCTACGCATAAAAAATTTCTATTACTATAATCTATTTTCTATTCTATTACTAGTTATGGTCTCTACCAACTAAGTGTCCAATACATGTTTCTACCAAATAATTTTAACTAATTATCTAAAGTATAAAGTATAAAGTATTAAGTTAACTAATTTCTCTTACTAATTTTTTTTACTAAAAATCCAAAAACGGATGGAGGTGAAGGGAGGGACATGGAGGCAGGAGGGAGGGAGGGAGCTAGGTGGAGGGAGAGGAGGAGGAGGAGGCAGAGATGAAGGTTTCCGGGAAGGAGGTTAAGAGAGAAGGAGGACGAACAAGGCAGGGAGGGAGGAGGCAGGAGGGAGGGATTGGAGGGAGGGAGAGGGAGGAGGAGGACGGATGAGGTAGGGAGAGGGAGGAGGCAGGGGGGGGGGAGGGAGAGGGAGGGAGAGAGGAGGAGGGACGGAGGAGATACCTCGATCTCTGGTAACAGCGGGCGATGGTGGCGTGACGTGGCGACGGCGACAGGGAGAGAGTGGAGAGGGAGAGTGAGAATCTTTTGTTGGGATTCGATGAATTTTGAGTTTATAATCAAATCTTTTTATACATGAAAGTTATTTGAGTTTCTTTGATCTCTTATATGCACGATTACTTATAGTCTCGTATTTCTTCTTCAAATCTTTGGTTTAGTTAGGCCGACTAGATCGATTTTTCTTGCCATGCAAAGAGGTGCTTTGTGATGGGTTCGATCGTGCGGTGTTCTTTCCCAGTGACCAAAGGGGGAGCAAGACACGTATTAGTCGTTGCTATTAAGGATAACAAGATGGGGTCTATTCCTACATGAATAGATCTTGTCTACATCATTTCCATCGTTCTTATTGCATTACTTCATTTCTCCATGAACTTAATACACTAGATGCATGCTGGATAGCGGTCGATGTGTGGAGTAATAGTAGTAGATGCAGGCAGGAGTCGGTCTATTAATCTTGGACGTGATGCCTATATAATGATCATTGTCTGGATCTCGTCATAATTATTTGAGGTTCTATCAATTTCTCAATAGTAGTTTGTTTACTCACCGTATGCTATTTTCTCGAGAGAAGCCACTAGTGAAATCTACGGCCCCCGGGTCTATTTTGTCATCGTATATTTTCAGATCTATATTGTTATTTGCCTTTTTGTTTATTTGCATCTTTTATTTTCATATCTATATTATTATGAAAAACCCAAAAACACCTCGCTGAATTTTGTTTGCCTTTATTTTATGGGAAGTGTTTGGGTACGGCGCGCCGGCCGAACGCTCGGCCGGTCGCGAGCGCCACGTAAGTGCCACGCGGCCATAAAGGCCCGCACGCATCCGTTCTTATGTCTCAGCCACTCGCATCTTATCCTTTCATCCCCTGCTCGTCTCTCCTTCATGTGCCTCTGCATCTCGCGCATATTCATCCCCTTCTCGCCTCTCTCCATGTGCCTGACTCCAGCCAGTGCAGCTGTTTCTCCGGCGAGCCTCCGGCCAGTGCAACTGTTTCTCCGGCGAGCACACCACCAGAGAGGCATCTCGCCATCCCCTGCTCCTCTCTTTAACTCTCTCTGACCAGGACTTCTCCTTTTATCTTATAGATGTCGTTGGCCCTCTCCTTCCTACTCCTCGATGGTGATGCCCCCGTGTGATGGGCCACGGGTCGGCGGTGAACGGAGGAGAGAAGCACGCTGCACCTTGTGGACGGGAACAGGTACAACCGGCCTCGCCGGGTGCTGCAACTCGCCTCGCCGGGAGCTGCAACAGACCACGGTGGGAGCTGCAACCGTGGATGGAGGAGCTGCGATGGGTGGGTGACCACGACCACAGGCAGGCAACGGGGTGGGTGACCGCGAACTGAACCAGTGCTACAACCGCGGTGACCAAATGCTCGGACCAGCGCCTAATTGTGCTACTACAGGTGTTTTGATTTGATTCAACCATTGTCCATTTTTCATTTTTTGCTACCATTGTAATATGTTTTTGCTGGAACCATCAACTTTTTTTGCTACCATCAATGTTTTGCTTTTTGTTGGGACCAATCCCAATTTTCACTTTTGCTACAACCATAATATGTTTTTGCTGGAACCATCAACATTTTTTGCTACCATCAGTTTGTTTGGTTTTGTTAAAAAAACACCAAAATTTTGCAAGTTTGCTACCACCGGTTTTTTGGTTTGCTGGAACGAGCTTCATTTTTTGCTACCACCGGCATTTTCTTAATTTTTGCTGGAACAACATTCATTTTTTCAATTTTTGCTACCAGCTTTCTCTATTTTTGCTGGAAGCAGCGCATTTTTTTGCTACCACCGCTATTCTGGATGCGAACCATGGCGTCGTCGCCATTTCTGGAGGGGGGTTGAGGGAGAGGGAGAGGGATGGGCAACACCGGCGAGGGGCCAGCGTTGGCGGAGAACACGCGCTGCCGAGGAGGGGGTGCGGGGGCGCCGCCATGTCTCCCTGCTTTTTTGTTATTAGTTTTCAGTCGCGATGTGAAAAAGACGATGTGGAACGACGCCCATCAACAGCTGTGCGGGCCTCAATCGAACGGCTGGGGCGCGACCGGCCCAAATTTGGGCCGGTGCGCCGGCGCCTAGCGTTGGCCTTATTTTATTTGCATCTACCAAACTATCACTTTACCAATCTTTTACCCGGGAGGGATTGAGAACCCCTCTTTGCGTCGGGTTGCAAGTATTTGTTCTTTGTGTGCAGGTACCGTTTACATAGTGTTGCTTGGTTCTCCTACTGGTTCGATAACCTTGGTTTTCATAACTGAGGGAAATACTTACCTTCCCCATACTGCATCATCCCTTACTCCTTGGGGAAAACAGTGACGCGGATACAATGCAAGAAAGGCTATAAGTAGATTTCAAGTAATAATCTTGGTGTATTACTAAAAAGATACAACGAAATGCGGCAAACCAAGATGGCTTGGTCTAAATGGCTTCAATTGGAAGTTAGCTTGAATGTGAATGAAGTTCGTAGACAACACATTGCTTGCACATGTCAAATCATAGATGAATGAATTGTTTTGCTATTATTTTGATACAATATGTGTAATATGGAAGTCAACTGATGTGCAACTTGTAACTATTATCAACAAAATAGTAATAAGAAGTTATGCGATTGCACACACTGGAATTTGTCAAACACGATTACGCTTTAGAGTACCCAAATGCCTACATAGAGGGACGTGTCATTCTCAAACATCCAAATGGTAATAAATACACGCAAAAGAAGTCAATAACCATGTGGAAACACTAATGATTGTTGGAACAATAAAGAGGAAACAAGGCTTATGACATCTTCAACACTGATCCTCAAACCGCTCGGGGTCGTCCATACCGCGCGGTCCAGATGTGTTGTGACCTCCAACGCGGTCCTGCATCCGCAAGGCGGTTCAGACGCATTTTCTTCCGCGCAAAACGGAGACAAACTAGGGGCTCTGCGGGTGTCCCCCCTTGCCTTGCCCGCGCGTTCCTATCTGGCACCGGCTGCCCGCATTCATGCCTAGAGCAGTGATACGTCTTCAACGTATTTATACGTCCGGACAGCTGTTCTTTTTGTCCACGGACGGCTGTCGGATGAAATTTGCGGGACACCATTGAAGATGCCCTTAGCCTAGGTAATAATTAATCTGAAAGGATGGGTGACATTTCAACAACGAAATGCAGCAAACTGCTTAAACCTAAAGCGTGAACCAACGCAGTAAACTGCTTAAACCAAAAGGTTTACACTAATTCGTCTGGAATTTGATTTGCTACGCCGTTTGTCCAAGACAAGGCCGAACCATGGTCCTGTCCAAAAGCTTGGCGCTGGCCCTCCTCCGTCCGTCCGTCGGCCATTGCAGGGCGGTCCGATCGACGCATGGGACGTGCGTTCAAGCCGACGGGAAAGATAATAAGGCCAACTCCACCGCTCGACCTCGAACGAACGTCCGTTTTGTTAGGATTCTGTCCGTTTGGGTGTGGATTTAAGGTCGTGTATGGGCCTGTCCTAGGATGTGGTGGCCGTGCGTCCTGCACGCAGCCGCATTCATTTGCCCCATCCTGTCAGTCAGGGTAAAAAATACCCTAATTTGCATCAAAACTAGTTTGCAACCCAAATATTTGTCTGAAAATTAAAATAGTTTTACAACCAAATCGAAATTGTCTTGACTGAACATAAAATAGTTTTACATCTATTGGTTGCCAATGTAATTCCAAACGTGCTCAACCAAGTCGTTTTGAAGATTCAAATGAGTGTCAATCACGCATCTCACGGTGGAATTGGGCAAACTGTTCAAATGTGGCCGGGTCTTGGTGCAGGGGCTCAATATTTTCACCTTGATAATCAAATCCTTGGTCGAAGATACTCTCATCACGCTCGTCCTCGACGATCATGTTGTGCATGATCACACAAGCAGTCATCACCTCCCAAAGCTTCCTTTCATCCCATGACAGTGCAGGGTTTCGAACGATACCCCACCGGGATTGAAGCACACCAAAAGCACGTTCCACATCCTTTCTAACACTCTCTTGCATTTGGGCAAATCTCTTTCTTTTCTCACCTTGGGGTTTCGAGATTGTGGCCGTTGGTCTCAAAGTTGACAGGTGGGGAGTGGCCTTCTGCAACTCTCGCGAAGATTGGAGAACGCTGCAGCACGTTGATATCATTGTGAGAACCTGCCATGCCGAAGAAAGAATGTCATATGCAAAGATCTTGCGATGCCACCGCTTCTAATATGACAGTGCACCCGTTAACATGCCCCTTGTACTGGCCCTGCCAAGCAAATGGACAGTTCTTCCACTCCCAATGCATACCATCTATGCTGCCAAGCATGCCTGGAAAGCCTCTAGCTGCGTTGGTCGCCATCGCCAACAATCTCTCTGTATCAGCGGCAGTTGGCTGCCTCAAGTACTCTGGGCCAAACACCTCGATCACAGCCTGGCAAAACTTGTACATTGACATCAGACATGTTGTCTCACTCATACGCACATACTCATCCACCAGTTCGCCTGGAATTCCATATTCAAGCATGCGGATGGCCGTGGTGCATTTCTGGTAAGAGGAGAATCCAAGATTGCCAAGGGCATCCGTCTTGCACTCGAAGTATGGGTCATGAGCAACCACTCCCTCTTGGATATGATTGAACACATGCCTTGTCATACGAAAACGGCGACGAAATTTATCCGGCTTGAAGAGCGGGGTGTTGGCAAAGTAATCGGCATAGAGCAGGCGTGGCCTCTCGCCTGTTGCGGTTCAGTTGGGAGCACGGCCGGAGTGACCTGCATGCGGGAAGCTGCCGTTGAATATGGTCGTGAGCGACCGGTGCAGCCACCACAAGATCTTCATCATCCGACGACGAATCGTCCGATGAACAAAGGAAATGTTGGAAGAAAAACTCATCTCCACTGTCCATACCTTTGTTGGCAAAAGGTCGAACACCTTGCGGTCGTGGCGGCGAAGAGGTCGCGATGATCACCTCGACGCAGCAGGGGTGGTTGTCGGCCGGCTACTGGCCGCTCTAGAGCTCTCGTCGGAATCTGCCTCGGCCGTCGTGGTACGTCGCTGGCACTCGTGTCCCCTCTGCCACCAGGAAGGACGGCGACGGCCAAACCTCCCCCGATAGACGACCAAAACTACGGCGAAAGCACGGGCATGGTGGCGGCCATGTCGAGACGTGGTTTGGTATGGACGACGGGGGGCTGCGCGGTGAGGAGGCGGCCGGAGAATAGCGGCGGCGCCGCGGCGGGGCGGGGGCGGGGAGAGAGGGTGAAGTGTTGGGAGCGGAGGGACTGCTAGTGTCCCCGACAGGCGGGCCACCGAGGGGGGGGGGACAAGGGCATGCCTTGCGGCCGTCCGCGCGCGTCCGTTTCACCCCAAATCGAGCGCAAGTTTGGGTCAGAGATGAGTCGAAAACGGACGGAATCCGGACAATTATCCGTTTGAGGCCGTGTGCTGGGCCGCCTCTTTTATTCCTTTTACCACAAAGAGACGGAGCCGGACAGGATAGGGTCGCGTGGTGGAGTTGACCTAAGGCCAAGCAAGCGTACGCCCGTCCTGTCCATATCTCTCGCCGGTACCACGGCAAGCGTCGCGTCGATCCAGGGAACAAACAGCTCTCATGCCACGGCGAGGGAGAGAGAGAGAGAGACAAACCGGCCGGCAGCACGGCACGGCAGCGTAGACCCCAGACGGGACGCGCCCTTTCCCCCTCCCCTGAGCTGAGCCGACACGACCGGTGTCACTCGCGGAGCAACGCCAGCACCGCACGCAAACCGTGTCACTCCGGCCGCATGGCATGCATGCATGAACTTCGCCCAGCCGAGCCACCAGAAAGAAAGGAAAGAAGCGACGGCGAGCGGACACGCACAGCCGGTCCGTGCACCGCTGTCTTGCAGGTCTTGCTGACTTGTGCTGCTGCGCCGATGATCCTGATTCCTGGCCGGACTCGGCGAGATTTATCTTGCAAAATTATCGATCTCGGGTAGGATAGAGAATTAGAGATAGACTGTAGTGTGCAGTGTGTAGCCTGGCTCCGTAGAGTGGACGCCGAGCGGGAGCTGCCACTGGCAGCCTACGGCGCCGAGCCGGGGGCCGTCGGGCGGGCGGGCAGAGACATTCATGGCTGCTGCGTGCTGCCCACTGCTCTGGTGCTGAACCGAGCTAGCTGGAGTGGCTACTGTGCCTGTCCTGTGCGCTGCCGTCTACGCAGCAGGCTACAAACCGGTCCACCAAGGCTACGAGCAGCACTGTGCGGTCTGTGCTGCTGCTGGATGCGCGCACAAGAGACAACGCTGACAGACCTCTCGGCAGCGATGCGATCAGCAGCGCCAATGATTCCGTTCCTTTCCGGATCAATAGCGAGACGGGGCAAAATTTCATGTTTTGACTCTTTTCACGTCTAAAATCGAGATCTAACTCTGGTTTAAAATTATTTCGACATTTGACCCTTTCAACTACCGCCGTTCGCCCTGGCGGTAGGGTACTTTGACGGCCGTCTGGCCGTTAACGGGGGCTGACGTGGCAAAGGGACCTACCGCCGCAGGTCTCGGCAGTAGGCTCGAACACCCTACCGCCCAAGTCCCCGGGGTAGGGTCCTGGAGATAATGTTTGGTGGGGTCCACTCACCACCCACCCACTCCACTCATCTTCTTCCTCTCCGAGCTCATACTCTCTCCCCCTTTTCTTCCCCACCAAAGCACCCACTAGATCCACCTTCAGTGCTTGAGATTTGTCCCGTGGGTCGAGGCCATTTGCATCACCCAAGGTACCTCCCCCATCCCCTCTTCATTTGGTTGGTTCAAATCATCTAGTTTTGTTGGAATAAACTAGTTTTGGAACCCCCTATTTCTTCCTCTAATTTAGCATTTATTGTGCATTTATGGCACATTTATGGGGCATTTATGGTGTATTCATGGTTGATCTAAGTAATATGTGTCACTCTTTGTTGTAGCAAGCTAGCTTAAGAGTTAGTGTTAGGGTTAGGGTTAGGGTTAGTGCTATGATTAAGGTAAACTAGATGTTAGATTCAAAACCTTATATTTTAGCTAGTTCATCCATATGAAATGACCGCTACATGGATGACTCAATTTTGTTCCATTGTTTTTAGATGGATAAACTAGTGAATGTGCATTATTTGGACAAGGCGGCTTTCATGCATGAAAATGCCGACGAAGGGGAGGATGCCATGGTTTTTGACACAAGCCCGAGCTATGATGATATTGTCGTGAAAGTGAGAAACGTCCTCAATTGGATTAACCCAAGTGATGGTGTGAAGCTTATTGGACGTTATGATGTGGGAGTGGGAGTAATATCCCGATTAAAGAGTATGCCCATCACCTCTCAATTGCATTGGGATGTGTATAAGGAGAAAGTTGAGGGATCACAAGACAAGTCACTTGAGTTATTTGCCACAAGACAATTCAAGGTTGAAGTTCCTCGGCCACTACTTGACTTGAACCGAAATGTGTCCTCCCCAATACATGATGCTGTCGTGGTGTTTAACCACAATGCGGCTAGCCAACCACCAAGTAGCCAACCAAATGAAGAGGACATCATCAATGCTAGAGCAATAGTTCTTGTAGGTGATGATCATGTTGAAGATGAGGCCGTTGCTCATGTTGATGAACATGCAAATGTTCATGTTGATGGAGATGCCATTGCTCATCTGATGGAGATGCTATTGCTCAAGATGATGTGTATGCGGAAGAAGAAGAGATTCATTACAATCGCATTGGTGACTTGGATGTCATGTGCATCAACAAGACATGGACCGGAACCTACCTTATAGCCGTATGTGTAGGTATGAGTCGGATGATGAAGGTCCACCAGAAGAATTGGATGAGGACGGATTCACGCCGCAAGAAAATCAAATTTACAAGAAGGTCAATGGCAAGGAAAGAGGACCCTCTTTGTTCCGTGATCTTAGCCTTGCCGACAAGGCCGTTGTTGATGGTGGCATGAGGTTGGGCTTGATCGAACCATCGCCTTGCCCGAGGATGGGTGATCCAAGGCCATCGGGTGAGGACGAGAATGCTCATTTGAAGAAAGGGATCAAGTTTGGTTATTTGCAAGAGTTCAAGATATGGTTGAGTGACTATGCCATTCGGAACCATAGGCCGTTCATTGTTGGTCATTCCAACAAAAAATTGCGCTACATCATCAAATGTGACAAAGAAGGTTGCCCATGGAAGGTCCGTGGAAGAAAGATCAAGGAAACCGGGCAATGGGAGTTGAAGAGTTGTGTGGCCACCCACAAGTGCATACCGCCGGAGAAAGCGGACCGAAGCAAGGGACACCGCCAACTTACGTGCGAGTATCTAGGCTATAAATTGTTGAATGAGATATCCCATGATCCAACCGTGAAGGTGAAATTCCTCATGAGTTCGGTCTTCGAAAGATTCGGGTACCCGATCAAGTATGGAAAGGCGTGGATGGCGAAGGCAAACTCTATAAGGATGTTGCATGGTGATTATGAGGCCGCATATAACATTCTTCCCAAGATGTTGGCAGCCATTGCTCATCGGAACCCGGGAATGCGCCATCAGGTGGAGTCAATTGAGGGAGTGTTTCATCGAGCTTTTTGGAGCTTTGATCAATGCATCGATGCATTTAGGCATTGCCGCCCCGTGTTGTCAATTGATGGCATGTTCTTGACTGGAAAGTACAAGGGCACTTTGATGGTAGCAATGGCCCACTTGTCCAATGACAATGTGTTGCCGGTGGCATTTGCGTTGGTGCCTTCCGAGCACGATGATAATTGGCAGTGGTTTATGGATCATCTGAGGACGAAGGTGATTGGCCCCAAAAGAGAGGGGTGCATCATATCGGATCGCCATCATGGGATTCTGAAAGCAATAGAAGTTGATATTCCAGGCTATCCAAAGCTCCAACATCGTTGGTGCATGAGGCATTTCGTGGCAAACTTTTACCGTGCATGCAAGAGTAAGGAGTTTTGCAAAGATCTTACCCATGTTTGTGTGGCATTCAACCCCGCCACATTCCAAAGCCGCTATGATAAGCTATTCGAGGCTTTGAAAAAGAACAAAGGAGGGAGAGAATTCTTGACAAGGAATTTTCCAGAGAAGCATAAGTGGTCACGTGCTTACGACGAAGGAGGTTTCCGATACGGAGACATGACAAGTAACATGGTGGAATGCTTCAACAATGCGCTCAAGGGTGTCCGTTCTTTGTCGGTCACTGCAATAGTGAAATATACCTTCTTCAAGCTCAACGAGTATTTTCTGAGGCATTCCGAAGAGACGGCCAAATGGATAGGTGAGAAAATGGAATTTCCCTTCAAAGTTGAGGATTGGTTGAAGCATCAAGCGCGCAAGTCTTGGCGTCAACAAATCATTAGTTTCAATGATAAAGAACAAATCTAGCAAGTCGATGAGCCGGGTGGTACAACAAGGGACGGCTGACATACGGTCACTACTAGGAAAAGGCCTACTAATGGCGCACCAGTTTTGCCTACTAATGGCGCATCACTGGTGCGCCATTACTAGCACGCCATTAGTAATTTATACTAATGGCGCACCTAATCGCGCATTAGTATCGGTATACTAATGGCGCACCACTAATGCGCCATTAGTATAGGCCACGATGCGCCATTAGTATAGGCCTTTGGTGCGCCATTAGTATAAACAACAGTGCGCCATTAGTATTTTTGAATTTTGAAGGCGGGAAAATAGTAGTGGCGCACCGCCTAACCCCACCGTGCGCCATTGCTATTTTTGAATTTTGAATTTGGATCTGGATCGTGATTTTTTGCCCATTTTTGCTAGTTTTTTTGCTCGTTTTTGGCATGATATTATTTCAAATTTTGTTCTGTTTTTGGATCTTGTACGTTCTTTTGCCGTGTTCTTTTGCCAGAGAGGAGGAGGAGGAGGTCACCGGAGAGGCGCTCTCCTACATCACCGGAGAGGAGGAGGAGGTCGCCGGAGAGGAGTTCACCGAAGCATCGGGAGGAGGAAGGAGAAACCATGAGGGAATGGGAGGAGAGGAGGGAGGAGGAGCTCACCGGAGAGGAGGGAGGAGAAACCGTGAGGGGAGGGGAGGGGAGGAGAGGAGGGAGGAGGAGGTTCCCGGAGAGGAGGAGGTCGCCGGAGAGGAGGAGGAGGTCGCCGGAGAGGGAGAAGGAGGTCGCCGGAGAGGAGGAGGAGGTCACCGGAGAGGAGAAGGAGGTCGCCGGAGAGGAGGAGAAGGAGTGGAGGAGAGGAGAGGAGGAGGTGGAGTGGAGGAGAGGTGGAGTGGAGGAGGTGCGCCCAGACATATATACGACATACTAATGGCGCACCATGGGCCGGTGCGCCATTAGTAACTTTTTTTTATTTTTTTTACTTATTTTGAATTTGGAAGGCGGGAAGATACTAATGGCGCACCATGGGCGGTCGCCATTAGTAATTTTTTTTATTTTTTGACTTATTTTGAATTTTGAAGGCGGGAAGATACTAATGGCGCACCATGGGCAGGTGCGCCATTAGTAACTATTTTTTATTTTTTGACTTATTTTAAATTTTGAAGGCGGGAAGATACTAATGGCGCACCATGGGCAGGTGCGCCATTAGTGAGTTTGAATTTTTGCCTCTCCGGATCTTAAAAGCCCGTATCTTTTTTTCTGTTAGGTTTTGAGGATTTTGAAAATGTTTAACGGGGTTCCCCCAGTTAAATTCGGATGTAACTTTTCGAGTAGATGATTTTTCATATAAAAAACTTTTTCATCCGAGTTAGTATGCAAAAGTTATGCCCATTTTACAAATTTCTAGAGATTTTGCAAATGAAGTCGAAATTCATATTTGCAAATTTTCCCAACAACTAGACCACATATCACATGGGAAACTTATTTTCTTTTATTTTTTTGACATTTTCATCATTTTCTTTTATTTTTTTTAAAACAGAAAAGGCGATCCGGGGGGGGGGGTGCATTCGGTGGAAGTGGTGGCCAAGTTACTAATGGCGCACCGTGGGGTGGTGCGCCATTACTAGTTAAAACTAGTAATGGCGCACCGAGACATGGTGCGCCATTAGTAACAAAATTTTTTTTATTTATTTTTTACTTTTTTTCAAAACTACTAATGACGCTCTACGGATGTGGTGCGCCATTACTATGTCAATTAGTAATGGCGCACTATGCATCGGTGCGCCATTAGTAACAAAAAAAAATTATGTTTTTTTTTCAAAACTACTAATGGCGCACCACACACCAGGTGCGCCATTAGTAATATATTACTAATGGCGCACCGAGACATGGTGCGCCATTAGAATATAGTAATGGCGCACCACATCACAGGTGCGCCATTAGTAGCCATTCCATCTATAGCCCTTTTTGTAGTAGTGGGTGGAGTAGCATATGAGGTGCGCCTCAAGACCCGGTGGTGTCAGTGCGAGAGACCTCACAAGTATCATTGGCCTTGCTCGCATGTGATGGCCACCGCAAGGTTCAGAAACTTGAAAGTATCGGATGGTACCACCTTGCAGTTGCATGAGTTCACATTGGAACGAACGAGGTTGACATGGGCTCCTAGGTTTCATCCCTTCCTAGATCAGTCACAGTGGCCTGAGTATCATGGGCCACACATCGTCCTCGACCCCGAACTCATGGTGCCTACAAAGGGAAGAAGAAGAAAGAAGAGGTTTAGAGGTGACATGGATGACCTAGCTGGATAAACCAGAATGAAACAATTTGGTAGCGACCATTTCATGGAGGCACCGGACATCAACAGTTGTGGTAAATGTGACGAGCTGGGACACAATGTTAGGAAATGCACCAAAAAGCCACGGACCGATGCCAACACTCCGGATCCTAGTCAAAGTGGTGCCCGAAGAGGAGGTACCAGTGGCACACGAGGAGGTAGGAGTGGTAGTGGACGAGGAGGCATGAGTGGTGCGCGTGGAGGACGGACGAATCTTGGCGGTAGTGGATGAGGAGACAGTATTAGAGGGCGTGGGGGCGGTTTGGTACCGGTGGTCGTGGTCGTAGGACGAGAAGGGTTGATAGAGGAAGGCCTATTGACATCTTGCTTAACCCAGATGGTCGAAATAAGGTGAATGGTACTTGTTATTTGGTCTTGTTTATTTGTTTTTTTTTTTTGCATACATACATGTTTTCTTACTTTACTAACTACCAAGTTTGTCTTTATAGGCATGGCTTCTTCTGGTTCCGTGACGAGGCCACCGTGTGCTAACCGCAAGGATATGCTGGACAAGTGGACAGACGCCGAGTTGGATAAGGTGAAGGACAAATATATGAGAACTCCATCATGTTGGTGTGGAGATGTTTGCAAAGTTAAGGTATCCATCGACCGCAAGAAATCATGGACGGAAGGAAGAAGATATTTTGTTTGTCCCAACTATGCCTACGATCGTCCTCGTCCAGCTCACGCCTATGATGTACCGCTGGTAAGTTGTTCAAGTTCAAACATGTCGTCAACCATTGAATCTATCTTACTAATGACCACATTTGTTCTTTATTCGTACCTAGTCGCGGCCTCCACTTTGTAAGTACTTCACATTGATAGATCAAGATGTGCCAGAAGATGTTAAGAAAGATCAACTTCGAGATTGTCTACGGAGGCAGCGGTTGTTTGAAGAAGCATTTCAGAGAGGCTTGGATGAAGAGCGTCGTGAAAAGGAGAGGATGGAGCGCAAGAAGCGTGAAGAGGAGAGGACACGCAAGGAGAAGATTCCTCGTCAAGAGGAGAGAGCAAGAAAGCTTGCAAGGGCTCGTGAAGCCCAAGAGGAGGATGAGGCACGCGACAAAAAAGGAAAATGGCCTCGTGTGACCCAATAAGGCCTTCGTTTCAAGAAACTAGTCTGAACTATGCCTTCGATTTGAGAAACATGTGATGAACTATGTCTTTGATTTGTGATATCTATCATGAACTACGTGAAGGAAATATGCCCTAGAGGCAATAATAAAGTTATTATTTATTTCCTTATATCATGATAAATGTTTATTATTCATGCTAGAATTGTATTAACCGGAAACATAATACATGTGTGAATATATAGACAAACAGTATGTCACTAGTATGCCTCTACTTGACTAGCTTGTTAATCAAAGATGGTTATGTTTCCTAACCATGAACAAGGAGTTGTTGTTTGATTAACAAGGTCACATCATTAGTTGAATGATCTGATTGACATGACCCATTCCGTTAGCTTAACTCTTGATCGTTTAGTATGTTAATGCTTTCTTCATGACCCATACATGTTCCTGTAACTATGAGATTATGCAACTCCGTTTACGGAGGAACACTTTTGGTACTACCAAACGTCACAACGAATCGGGTGATTATAAAGGAGTACTACTGGTGTCTCCAAAGGTACTTGTTGGGTTGGCGTATTTGAGATTAGGTTTTGTCACTCCGATTGTCGGAGAGGTATCTCTAGGCCTTCTCGGTAATACACATCACATAAAGCCTTGCAAGCATTGCAACTAAAGAGTTAGTTGTGAGATGATGTATTACGGAACGAGTAAAGAGACTTTCCGGTAACGAGATTAAACTAGGTATTGGATACCGACGATCGAATCTCGGGAAAGTAACATACCGATGACAAAGGGAACAACGTATGTTGTTATGCGGTTTGACCGATAAAGATCTTCGTAGAATATGTAGGAACCAATATGAGCATCCAGGTTCCGCTATTGGTTATTGACCGAGAATAGTTCTAGGTCATGTCTACATAGTTCTCGAACCGTAGGGTCCATGCACGCTTAAGGTTTCAATGACGGTTATTATGAGTTTATGTATTTTGATGTACCGAAGGAGTTCGAGTCCCGGATGTGATCACGGACATGACGAGGAGTCTCAAATGGTCGAGACATAAAGATTGATATATTGGATGGTTATATTCGGACACGGAAAGGTTCCGGAAGTTTCGGAGAAAACCGGAGAGCCGGAGGGGTTACGGAACCCCGGGAAGTTATGGGCCTTATTGGGCCAAGAGGGGAGAGAGGGCTGCACCAAGAGGTGGTGCGCCCCCTCCATGGGGAGTCCGACTGGACTAGGAGGAGGCGCAGCCCCCTTTCCCTCTCCTCTCCCTCTCTTTCCTTCCCCTTCCTTCTTCCTAGTAGGACTAGGAAAGGGAGTCCTACTCCTACTAGGAGGAGGACTCCCCCCCTGGTGCGCCCCAAGGCTGGCGGCCCTCCCCTTGCTCCTTTATATACGGGGGCAGGGGGGCACCCTAAGACACACAAGTTGATCTACGGATCGTTCCTTAGCCGTGTGCGGTGCCCCCCTCCACCATATTCCACCTCGGTTATATTGTAGCGGTGCTTAGGCGAAGCCCTGCGACGGTAGAACATCAAGATCGTCACCACGCCGTCGTCCGACGGAACTCCTTCCCGACGCTTTGCTGGATCGGAGCTCGGGGATCGTCATCGAGCTGAACGTGTGCCAAGAACTCGGAGGTGCCGGAGTAACGGTGCTTGGATCGGTCGGATCGTGAAGACGTACGACTACATCAACCGCGTTAATATAACGCTTCCGCTTTCGGTCTACGAGGGTACGTGGACGAACACTCTCCCCTCTCGTTGCTATGCCATCACCATGGTCTTGCGTGATCGTAGGAAAATTTTTGAAATTACTACGTTACCCAACACTACGTCTTCGATTTATGAAACTTGTGATGAACTACGTCTTCGATTTGATGAACCTATGTTTGTTTTGGTGTTGCTGTGACTTGATTTGTGTTGAAGTGATGAAGAAGAAAAATAGAGCAAACTCTGCTCTGCTTTGCACCCTACCGCCAGACCACATGGCGGTAGGAAATGAAACCTTACCGCCGGAGGATATGGCGGTAGGTTGGCAAAATGTTCTGTGACCGAAGCAGCCCCTTGTTCCTCGGTAGGGTTGGGCACCCTACCGCCGGAGCCGATGGCGGTAGGGTTGGCCACCCAAACGCCTGCTCTGTTGCCTCTTCTGTGGCCAAATCGGGCATTTTGGGGGCGGTAGGGTTGGGCACCCTACCGCCGGCGCTTATGGCTGTAGGGGTGGCCACCCAAACGCCTGCTCTGCTGCCTCTTCTGTGGCCAAATCGAGCATTTTGGGGGCAGTAGGGTTGGGCACCCTACCGCCGGTGCTTATGGCGGTAGGGGTGGCCACCCAAACGCCTGATGTGCTGCCTCTTCTGTGACCAAATCGGGCATTTTGGGGGCGGTAGGGTTGGTCACCCTACCGCCGGCGCTTATGGCAGTAGGGGTGGCCACCCAAACGCCTGCTGTGCTGCCTCTTCTGTAGCCAAATCGGTCATTTTGGGAGCGGTGGGGTTGGTCACCCTACCGCCGGGGCCCATGGCGGTAGGGTTGGCCACCCAAACGCCTGCTGTGATGCCTCTTCTGTGGCCAAATCGGGCATTTTGGGGGCGGTAGGGTTGGGCACCCTACCGCCGGGCCCATGGCGGTAGGGTTCTGTGAAGGAAATATGCCCTAGAGGCAATAATAAAGTTATTATTTATTTCCTTATTTCATGATAAATGTTTATTATTCATGCTAGAATTGTATTAACCGGAAACATAATACATGTGTGAATACATAGACAAACAGTATGTCACTAGTATGCCTCTACTTGACTAGCTTGTTAATCAAAGATGGTTATGTTTCCTAACCATAAACAAGGAGTTGTTATTTGATTAACAAGGTCACATCATTAGTTGAATGATCTGATTGACATGACCCATTCCGTTAGCTTAACAGTTGATCGCTTAGTATGTTAATGCTTTCTTCATGACCCATACATGTTCCTATAACTATGAGATTATGCAACTCCGTTTACGGAGGAACACTTTGGTACTACCAAACGTCACAACGTGAATCGGGTGATTATAAAGGAGTACTACAGGTGTCTCCAAAGGTACTTGTTGGGTTGGCGTATTTCGAGATTAGGTTTTGTCACTCCGATTGTCGGAGAGGTATCTCCATGCCTTCTCGGTAATGCACATCACTTAAGCCTTGCAAGCATTACAACTAATGAGTTAGTTGTGAGATGATGTATTACGGAACGAGTAAAGAGACTTACCGGTAACGAGATTGAACTAGGTATTGGATACCGACGATCGAATCTCGGGTAAGTAACATACCGATGACAAAGGGAACAACGTATGTCGTTATGCGGTTTGACCGATAAAGATCTTCGTAGAATATGTAGGAACCAATATGGGCATCCAGGTCCCGCTATTGGTTATTGACCGAGAATAGTTCTAGGTCATGTCTACATAGTTCTCGAACCGTAGGGTCCGCACGCTTAAGGTTTCAATGACGGTTATTATGAGTTTATGTATTTTGATGTACCGAAGGAGTTCGGAGTCCCGGATGTGATCACGGACATGACGAGGAGTCTCGAAATGGTCGAGACATAAAGATTGATATATTGGATGGTTATATTCGACACCGAAAGGTTCCGGAAGTTTCGGAGAAAACCGAGTGCCGGAGGGGTTACGGAACCCCGGGAAGTTATGGGCCTTATTGGGCCAAGAGGGGAGAGAGAGGGCTGCACCAGGAGGTGGTGCGCCCCCCCTCCATGGGGAGTCCGAATTGGACTAGGAGGGGGGGGCGCAGCCCCTTCCCTCTCCCTCTCCCTCTCTTTCCTTCCCCTTCCCTCTTCCTAGTAGGACTAGGAAAGGGAGTCCTACTCCTACTAGGAGGAGGACTCCCTCCCTTGGTGCGCCCCAAGGCTGGCCGGCCCTCCCCCTTGCTCCTTTATATACGGGGGCAGGGGGGCACCCTAGGACACACAAGTTGATCTACGGATCGTTCCTTAGCCGTGTGCGGTGCCCCCTCCACCATATTCCACCTCGGTCATATTGTAGCGGTGCTTAGGCGAAGCCTCGCGACGGTAGAACATCAAGATCGTCCACCACGCCGTCAGGTCGACGGAACTCCTTCCCGACGCTTTGCTGGATCGAGCTCGGGGATCGCCATCGAGCTGAACGTGTGCCAAGAACTCGGAGGTGCCGGAGTAACGGTGCTTGGATCGGTCGGATCGTGAAGACGTACGACTACATCAACCGCGTTAATATAACGCTTCCGCTTTCGGTCTACGAGGGTACGTGGACGGATACTCTCCCCTCTCGTTGCTATGCCATCACCATGGTCTTGCGTGATCGTAGGAAAAATTTTGTAATTACTACGTTACCCAACAGTGGCATCCGAGCCTGGTTTTATGCGTTGATGTCATGTGCACGAGTAGAACACAAGTGAGTTGTGGACGATACAAGTCATACTGCCTACCAGCATGTCATACTTTGGTTCAGCGGTATTGTGAGATGAAGCGGCCCGGACCGACATTACGCGACGCTTACGCGAGACTGGTTTCACCGCCCGAGCACTCGTTGCTTAAAGGTGACCGGCGGTGTCTGTCTCTCTCACTTTAGTTGAATCGAGTGTGGCTACGCCCGGTCCTTGAGAAGGTTAAAACGGAGTCTATTTGACGAAGTATCGTTGTGGTTTTGATGCGAGGTAAGAACGGTTCTTGCTCAGCCCGTAGCAGCCACGTAAAACTTGCAACAACAAAGTAGAGGACGCCTAACTTGTTTTTGCAGGGCATGTTGTGATGTGATATGGTCAAGACGTGATGCTATATTTTATTGTATGAGATGATCATGTTTTGTAACCGAGTTATCGGCAATCTGGCAGGAGCCATATGGTTGTCGCTTATTGTATGAAATGCAACGCCATGTAATTGCTTTACTTTATCACTAAGCGGTAGCGATAGTCGTAGAAGCAATAGTTGGCGAGACGACAACGATGCTACGATGGAGATCAAGGTGTCGCGCCGGTGACGATGGTGATCATGACGGTGCTTCGGAGATGGAGATCACAAGCACAAGATGATGATGGCCATATCATATCACTTATATTGATTGCATGTGATGTTTATCCTTTATGCATCTTATCTTGCTTTGATTGACGGTAGCATTATAAGATGATCTCTCACTAAAATTATCAAGAGGTGTTCTCCCTGAGTATGCACCGTTGCCAAAGTTCGTCGTGCCCAGACACCACGTGATGATCGGGTGTGATAAGCTCTACGTCCATCTACAACGGGTGCAAGCCAGTTTTGCACACGCCGAATACTCAGTTATACTTGACGAGCCTAGCATATGCAGATATGGCCTCGAACACGGAGACCGAAAGGTCGGCGTGAATCATATAGTAGATATGATCAACATAAGATGTTCACCATTGAAAACTACTCCATCTCACGTGATGATCGGTTATGGTTTAGTTGATTTGGATCACGTGATCACTTAGATGACTAGAGATGTCTGTCTAAGTGGGAGTTCTTAAGTAATATGATTAATTGAACTTTAATTTATCATGAACTTAGTCCTGGTAGTATTTTGCAAATTATGTTGTAGATCAATAGCTCGCGTTGTTGCTTCCCTATGTTTTCATATGTGTTCCTAGAGAAAATTGTATTGAAAGATGTTAATAGCAATGATGCGGATTGGATCCGTGATCTGAGGTTTATCCTCATTGCTGCGCAGAAGAATTATGTCCTTAATGCACCGCTAGGTGACAGACCTATTGCAGGAGCAGATGCAGACGTTATGAACGTTTGGCTAGCTCAATATGATGACTACTTAATAGTTTAGTGCACCATGCTTAAACGGCTTAGAATCGGGACTTCAAAGACGTTTTGAACGTCATGGACCATATGAGATGTTCCAGGAATTGAAGTTAATATTTCAAGAAAATACCCGAGTTGAGAGATATGAAGTCTCCAACAAGTTCTATAGCTAAAAGATGGAGGAGAATCGCTCAACTAGTGAGCATGTGCTCAGATTGTCTGAGTACTTCAATCGCTTGAATCAAGTGGGAGTTAATCTTCCAGATAAGATAGTGATTGACAGAATTCTCTAGTCACCATCACTAAGTTAGTAGAACTTCGTGATGAACTATAGTATGCAAGGGATGACGAAAAAGATTCTCGAGCTCTTCGCGATGCTAAAATCGGCGAAGGTAGAAATCAAGAAAAACATCAAGTGTTGATGGTTGACAAGACTATTAGTCTCAAGGAAAATGGCAAAGGGAAGAAGGGGAACTTCAAAAGGAACGGCAAGCAAGTTGCTGCTCGAGTGAAGAAACCCAAGTCTAGACCTAAGCACGAGACCGAGTACTTTTGCTGCAATGGAACTGGTCTTTGGAAGCGGAACTACCCTGAATATTTGGTGGATAAGAAGGATGGCAAAGTGAACAAGGTTATATTTGATATACAGGTTATTGATGTGTACCTTACTAGTGTTTATAGTAGCCCCTGAGTATTTGATACTGTTCGGTTGCTAAGATTAGTAACTCAAACAGGAGTTACGAATAAACGGAGACTAGTTGAAGGGAAGTGACGATGAGTGTTGGAAGTAGTTCCAAGATTGATATGATCATCATCGCACACTCCCTATACTTTCGGGATTAGTGTGGAACCTAAATAAGTGTTATTTGGTGTTGAGCATAAATATGATTTGATCATGTTTATTGCAATACGGTTATTCATTTAAGTAAGAGAATAAATTGTTGTTCTGTTTACATGAATAAAACCTTATATGGTTACACACCCAATGAAAATGGTTCATTGGATCTCGATCATAGTGATACACATATTCATAATATTGAAACCAAAAGATGCAAAGTTAATAATGATAGTGCAACTTATTTGTGGTACTTGCCGTTTAGGTCATATTGGTGTAAAGCGCATGAAGAAAACTCCATGCTGATGGACTTTTGGAATCACTTGATTATGAATCATTTGATGCTTGCGAACCGTGCCTTTTGGGCAAGATGACTAAAACTCCGTTCTCGGAACAATGGAACAAGCTCTTGACTTATTGGAAATAATACATACCGATGTATGCGATCCAATGAATGTTGATGCTCGTGGCAAGTATCGTTATTTTCTGACCTTCACAAGATGATTTGAGTAGATATGGGTATATCTACTTGATGAAACATAAGTCTGAAATAGTTGAAAGGTTCAAAGAATTTCAGAGTGAAGTGGAAAATCATCGCAACAAGAAAATAAAGTTTCTGCGATCTGATCGTGGAGATGAATATTTGAGTTCTGAGTTTGGTCTTCAATGAAAACAATGTGGAATAGTTTCACAGCTCACGCCACCTGGAACACTACAACATTATGGTGTGTCCGAACGTCGTAACCGTACTTTATTTTGATATGGTGCGATCTATGATGTATCTTACCGATTTACCACTATCGTTTTGGGGTTATGCATTAAAGACAGCTGCATTCACGTTTAATAGGGCACCATCTAAATCCGTTGAGATGACACCATATGAACTATGGTTTAGCAGTAAACCTAAGCTGTCGTTTCTTAAAGTTTGGAGTTGTGATGCTTATGTGAAAAAGTTTTCACCTGATAAGCTCTAACCCAAATCGGAGAAGTGCGTCTTCATAGAATACCCAAAGGTGACTATTGGGTACACCTTCTATCACAGATCCGAAGGCAAGTTTTTTCGTTGCTAAGATGGATCCTTTCTAGAGAAGAAGTTTCTCTCGAAAGAAGTGAGTGGGAGGAAAGTAGAACTTGATGAGGTAATTGTACCTTCTCCCTTATTGGAAAGTAGTTCATCACGAAATCAGTTCCAAGTGATTCCTACACCAATTAGTGAGGAAGTTAATGATGATGATCATAAAACTTCAGATCAAGTTGCTGCCAAACCTCGTAGGTCTTCGAGTAAAATCCGCACTGAGTGGTACGGTAATCATGTTCGGAAGTCATGTTACTAGACCATGATGAACCTACGGACTATGAGGAAGCGATGATGAGCCCAGATTCCGCGAAATGGCTTGAGGCCATGAAATCTGAGATAGGATCCATGTATGAGAACAAAGTATGGACTTTGATTGACTTGCTCGATGATCAGCAAGCCATGTTAAATAAATGGATCTTCAAGAGGAAGACAGATGTTGATAGTAATGTTACTATCTACAAAGCTCGACTTGTCGCAAAAGGTTTTTCGACAAATTCAAAGTGTTGACTACAATGAGATTTACTCAACTGTAGCGATGCTTATGTCTGTCCGAATCATGTTAGCAATCGCCACATTTTATGAAATCTGGCAAATGGATGTCAAAACTACATTCTTTAATGGATTTATTAAAGAAGAGTTGTATATGATGCAACCAGTAGATTTTGTCAATCCTAAAGGAGCTAACAAAATGTGCAAGCTCCAGCGATCCATCTATGGACTGGTGCAAGCATCTCGGAGTCGGAATAAACGCTTTGATAGTGTGATCAAAGCATATGGTTTTATCTGAGACTTTTGGTGAAGCCTGTATTTACAAGAAAGTGAGTGGGAGCACTACAACATTTCGATAAGTATGACATATTGTTGATCGGAAATGATGTAGAATTATTCTCGCAAAGCATAAAGGAGTATTTGAAAGGAGTTTTTCAAAGAAGGACCTCGGTGAAGCTGCTTACATATTGAGCATCAAGATCTATAGAGATAGATCAAGACGCTTGATAAGTTTTTCAATGAATACATACCTTGACAAGATTTTGAAGTAGTTCAAAATGGAACAGTCAAAGGAAGAGTTCTTGCCTGTGTTACAAGGTGTGAGATTGAGTAAGACTCAAAACCCGACCACGGCAGAAGATAGAAAGAGAATGAAAGTCATTCCTATGCATCAGCCATAGGTTCTATAAAGTATGTCATGTTGTGTACGGATCTATTGCATACCCTACCACTAAGATTGGCAAGGAGTGCAATAGAGATCTAGGAGTAGATCAATGGACAGCGGTCAAAATTATCCTTAGTAGAATAAGGATATGTTTCTCGATTATGGAAGTGAAAAAGGTTTGTCGTAAAGAGTTACATCGATGCAAGCATTTTACACTAATCCAGATGACTCTAAGTCTCAATCTGGATACATATTGAAAGTGGGAGCAATTAGCTAGAGTAGCTCCGTGCAGAGCATTGTAGACATAGAAATTTGCAAAATACTTACGGCTCTGAATGTCACAGACCCGTTGACTAAAATTATCTCACAAGCAAAACATGATCACACCTTAGTACTCTTTGGGTGTTAATCACATAGCGATGTGAACTAGATTACTGACTCTAGTAAACCCTTTGGGTGTTGGTCACATGTCGATGTGAACTATGGGTGTTAACCACATATAGATGTGAACTATTGATGTTAAATCACATGGCGATGTGAACTAGATTATTGACTCTAGTGCAAGTGGGAGACTGAAGGAAATATGCCCTAGAGGCAATAATAAAGTTATTATTTATTTCCTTATTTCATGATAAATGTTTATTATTCATGCTAGAATTGTATTAACCGGAAACATAATACATGTGTGAATACATAGACAAACAGTATGTCACTAGTATGCCTCTACTTGACTAGCTTGTTAATCAAAGATGGTTATGTTTCCTAACCATAAACAAGGAGTTGTTATTTGATTAACAAGGTCACATCATTAGTTGAATGATCTGATTGACATGACCCATTCCGTTAGCTTAACAGTTGATCGTTTAGTATGTTAATGCTTTCTTCATGACCCATACATGTTCCTATAACTATGAGATTATGCAACTCCGTTTACGGAGGAACACTTTGGTACTACCAAACGTCACAACGAATCGGGTGATTATAAAGGAGTACTACAGGTGTCTCCAAAGGTACTTGTTGGGTTGGCGATTTGAGATTAGGTTTTGTCACTCCGATTGTCGGAGAGGTATCTCGAGCCTTCTCGGTAATGCACATCACTTAAGCCTTGCAAGCATTACAACTAATGAGTTAGTTGTGAGATGATGTATTACGGAACGAGTAAAGAGACTTACCGTAACGAGATTGAACTAGGTATTGGATACCGACGATCGAATCTCGGGTAAGTAACATACCGATGACAAAGGGAACAACGTATGTCGTTATGCGGTTTGACCGATAAAGATCTTCGTAGAATATGTAGGAACCAATATGGGCATCCAGGTCCCGCTATTGGTTATTGACCGAGAATAGTTCTAGGTCATGTCTACATAGTTCTCGAACCGTAGGGTCCATGCACGCTTAAGGTTTCAATGACGGTTATTATGAGTTTATGTATTTTGATGTACCGAAGGAGTTTGAGTCCCGGATGTGATCACGGACATGACGAGGAGTCTCGAAATGGTCGAGACATAAAGATTGATATATTGGATGGTTATATTCGGACACGGAAAGGTTCCGGAAGTTTCGGAGAAAACCGGAGTGCGGAGGGGTTACGGAACCCCCGGGAAGTTATGGGCCTTATTGGGCCAAGAGGGAGAGAGAGGGCTGCACCAGGAGGTGGTGCGCCCCCTCCATGGGGAGTCCGACTGACTAGGAGGGCAGCCCCCTTCCCTCTCCCTCTCCTCTCTTTCCTTCCCTTCCTCTTCCTAGTAGGACTAGGAAAGGGAGTCCTACTCCTACTAGGAGGAGGACTCCCCCTCCTTGGTGCGCCCAAGGCTGGCCGGCCCTCCCCTTGCTCCTTTATATACGGGGCAGGGGGCACCCTAGGACACACAAGTTGATCTACGGATCGTTCCTTAGCCGTGTGCGGTGCCCCCTCCACCATATTCCACCTCGGTCATATTGTAGCGGTGCTTAGGCGAAGCCCTCGCGACGGTAGAACATCAAGATCGCCACCACGCCGTCAGGCCGACGGAACTCCTTCCCGACGCTTTGCTGGATCGAGCTCGGGATCGCCATCGAGCTGAACGTGTGCCAAGAACTCGGAGGTGCCGAGTAACGGTGCTTGGATCGGTCGGATCGTGAAGACGACGACTACATCAACAGCGTTAATATAACGCTTCCGCTTTCGGTCTACGAGGGTACGTGGACGGATACTCTCCCCTCTCGTTGCTATGCCATCACCATGGTCTTGCGTGATCGTAGGAAAAATTTTGTAATTACTACGTTACCCAACATTCTGTTCCTTTTCCCTCTTCCTATCTTTTTTAGCCCTTTGCCTTTGCATTTCTTACAAATTTCTGTGAACTAAGCATACAAAATGACATGCAAAAATGATGGAGTAGTGAAGATATACATAACTGAGCATAGTTCATTACATCCACAAATGACACTAGTTCAACTGACTTAAAACATCTAGAGACTCGAATGACATGAGTTCAAAGTACAAAGCTCAAGCTCGAGCATACACTTTCTACTTCGGAAAGAAAGATCTAAAACGCATAAGACGTTCAATTTGTGCGTCACGATCAGGATTAGGCTTCAGTTGATAATCCGACGATCCCACCCAATTCTCCAACACACCTTTCGTTTCGCCGAACCAGGCCCATCGAGCACAGCGTTCCGGAATCTCTGACTTGCCTTGTGTGATTGCCCATCCAATGACCTGTCCGGGTTTTCTCAAGTCCAGCTCGCGGAATTCTTCTATGTTCACAGAGAAAAAGATCTCCGTTGCCACAGAATGTCTGCAAGCATATTCCTTCTCATGCAGCTCATTATTCTTTCACAAGCCTACGGAAAACTTTTCTCTCCTTCAGATCAGATGGTTCCTCCATTAATGGATACTTGTTGAAATCCATCATGGCAACAAACTCCTCATCATTGCTCTTGAACCATGCTTCAAGCTCCCTCTTGATAGCAAGTTGTCGCTCCGGTACAATCTTCTCAGACGCTGCCGCCAAACTCTTAGATGCAATGCCACAACACTTCTCATATACTTTCTTCAACTGCTCCGGGGTCATGTTTTCCATGCCACATGAAATGGAACAAACCATAACTCAAATCAAATGATACAATACAAACACAAAGCATAACTTATTTATAATGACCTAGGTTACATAATGTTCTCATTGGTTCAAAATGAGATAGGTTACATATATGATAAGGGTACATGCCATTACAGTCCAAATGACACTACAACATCATTTGTTTCAACCCCCTCTACTACTCCATCAACAAGACATCTTTGTCGTACGGCCCGGGGTTGCAACAAATGACATCATTTCTTTCACGGACCCAAGCCCAACGAGTTGCCCGACTAAGTATCGCCGACGATGCTTGCCTAACTAGCCAATCAATGATCTGCCCAGGGTTGTTAAAGTCCATCTCATTCACTTCATCCCTTGTTCCACACAATGCAATTTGCCTTGCAAGAGCGCGTCTATGATTTTTTCTCTTCATTCTTGATTTTGCTTATGTTTTTCTCTTTAGCTTGGTATAACTTAACTCTGGCATCGTCGCACTTCGACACATAATAATTTGAAAAATCTTTACAAGCCGCATTCAATGCATCAACGGCTTTGACCCACAAGTCCATCTTTTCCTTAATGACTGCACGTTCACGCTTAGCCGCCGCCTCTGCAGAAGTCTCAACAAAGATGATCGATCCCATCCTACAAGTCCAGGGATGACTATAACAGTTATCCAAGGTAAAAATCCTAGCCGTGTCTCGACAAAAACTTGAACCCTAGGAGTAGATCGAGCTATAATTCAAGAGGTACCTACTCTAACAAAACCCTGATTAAACTATAACCATAACGTTCGTCATATAGACTTAAGCATAACCATAAACACAACCTTAACCCTAACCATGTCATTAACCCTAACAAAACCCTAAATGATATCTCTTACTACCCAAACAATGCTAGTGACACAATACATTTTCAAAGTACAAACATTACCCTAAATGCATCATATACAATGATTTCACCACAACAAAACCATGAACTAGTGATTCCAACAAAATGAGCAAAATGCATGATTTGAACCAACCAAATGATGGGGGGATGGGGGAGGTACCTTGGGTGATGCAAATGAGCTCGATCCACCGGCCAAATCTCAAGCAATGGAGGGGGATCTAGTGGGTGATTTGGTGGGGGAGAAGAGGGGGAGAGAGCTTCAGCTCGAAAGAAAAGTGGGATGAATGAGTGGGTGGGGGAGCAGCACAACCCCCTCCTTCACAACCTTATCCAGGAACCTACCGCCAGACAACCCGGCGGTAGGTTGCAACAGCCTACCGCCGTAGAGGGCGGCGGTAGGTCCCTTTGCCACGTGTACACGACCGTTAATGGCAAGACGGCGTCAGGGAACCTACCGCCACGAGGAGCGGCGGTAGCCTGCACAAATCTACCGCCGGGAACCCCGGCAGTAGCAAAAGGGTCAAATGTCAAAATAATTTTAAACCGGGGTCAGATCTCGATTTTAGACGTGAAAAGGGTCAAAACACGAAATTTTGCCGCGAGACGGCTGCTTGCTCCTCGTGCTCGTCGATCCTGTCCTGGTCTTTCCCGGTGATGTGTGCAAAACAAAACAAACAGGGCCGTTGCTGTGCAATCCATCCATCCATGCAGTAGATGCTGCTGACCAAATGTGCATCAACAGGATATTCCAACGCTAAACTTTAAAATAGACACGACATGATTTGCTTGTGCACCGGTCCGGACCCGTCCGCGGACACTGATACAGAGAGATCTGCTATCCAACCCTGTCTTTAAACCTTTGTCCTTATTTTTTTTATAAATACACAACATTCAACATAATTATAGAAAATAACATAATTCATCCATAAATAACATGCAATTATCCATAGTCCCCTAGATGTGTGCTCTATTTTTCTAAAAGATTTTGAGCTCAAAATAATAGCATAGCAAATCTTCGATTAGAGAAAATATTCAAATGGGACATTTTTTTTATAATTTAAATATTATAATTCAACTATGTTTTCAAATGAAATAATTCAAACTTGAATTGAGCTCGCACATATGTTCTATTTGTCCTTTTTAACCGCCCACACATGCTTAATCAAATATGCCTTCAGCTGCTAATGAGTTGCTCCATATTGAGTTTGTTGATGCATTTGAACAAACTCATCAAACGTAGCTGGATTCTGATATGAAAGTTGGATAGGATCATCCATGTTCTCAAATTTCATACATCCGACAACATCTCCACCCCTAACATCCACGATCATGTTGTGCATGATCACACAACATGTCACACCTCCGACAAGGTCTCCAAATCTCATTGTTTAGCAGGTTTAATGAACAATTGCAAAATGGGTTTGGAGCACTCAAAATGCCCTCTCTACATCCTTCTAGCTCCTTGTCTTTGGGGCAAATTGAGGTCCTTTGTGACCCACTGGATCAGAGATGGTCTTGGCGAAGGTACCCATGAATGATATATAAAGTCAACAAGATAGTAGGTCATTTTGTACTAGGCCAATATCATGGTCATGTTAAGAAGCGCATCAACATTTTTGAAGCAGTTGCATCACGGGACCTCTGGATTTTCTGCACTTCCTTTGGCATGTCCAGATCTCACAATGACATCAATGTGTTGCAATAGTCTTTAGTTTGCTAGGTTGACTAAAGGGCAAGCTCCTCCTGCAACTATACTGTAAATGGACTTATCCAGTGCATGCAAATCAAGAGATCTGAGCAAACATGGGCACCCGCTTGCTTTGGACCTTGCCAAGAGCCTCTCGGTGTCTGTGACATTTGGTTCTCTCAAGTGTTGAGGTCCAATCACCTCAACCACCTCAGTAGAAAATCTGACCATGGTGTGTTCGCATATGCTCTCATACATCTAGAGATACTCGTCTCAAGAATATGTGGTTGTGCCATATGCAAGCATACAAAATGAAGTCTTGCACTACTAGTAACCAGATAATCCAATCCTTCCTACCACATCCATCTTCAAGATGAAGTAGTAACCGTATAATCAGACCCCATTGTAGAGGCGATCGAAGACATTTTTTGGCATTCTAAACCACCGAAAAAAAGTGTCTGTAAATAGGTCATCGTGGGCAAAGTAGTCACCCATCACGTCGATTCAGCACTCGACGATCCTTGATAGATCCCTTGAAATTGAGAACAATTTCCTCGGCAGGGTCCACATATGAAAGGACTGCCTGCATCATCACTGTGTTTGTCTGGATATCCTCCTCGTCGGACGACTCAACGTAGTGCTCATACATGTACTACATGTCCAAATCCATTGCTTCGAAGAAGGGACAAAAAAATTAATAAAGCTTTCGTAAGAAAGCATGAATTGCCGATTTTGGTATTATTCTTTACAAAGAAAGAAAATGAAATAAAACTAAAATAAAATGTAGTAATGAAGTTTTTCTAAGAAAAATGAAGTAGTTACATTGATATTGCCTTTTGGAAGAAGGAAAATAAAATAATAAAACAAGTAATGGCAAAAATAAGCATAGAATAGTGGATTTTTCACATAAAAAGAAATTTCCTAACAAGGAATCAATTAGTGGATTTTACTACAAGTTTTTAAATATAAATAGAAACTTAGCAATCATGAATAATATTCTATGAACCTTCCACTGTTAGGCGATAAAAATAATAAATTTGAAGCTCTGTTGTTTTCTATTAGACACTGTTTGTGGTGGATAAACTGTGATGTGATGTGGATATTTTTACAATTAGTTGTAGAAAATTAGACATAAAAGTATGAACACGTGAGTCAAAAACACAAAAATAGAAGAAGGGATTAGACAAATATGAGTATTACAATCCATCCCAACGACAAGTGCAAGGTCTAATGTGTTGTGTTTACTAATAGGACAAATGTTTTATTGACACAAGCTTGGCCGTGTGGAATCAAACATGTACAGAGAAATATAATTTAGCATTGCGATACACACAATGTGTAGTTTCTTATTGATAAAGTAGATAAAAGAATTGACCTAAACTCTAGTCATACAAAAAAAAGATGTGGTCTAGGATGTTAAAGATATACTTGTAATTGAACACTGCCATAACGGAAATCTCTTGTCATCAAAGTTGATCACCAACAAGTAATTATGTTATGTGCTAATGTCTTAACCATCAAGTAATGTGAAAAAATGTTCTTTATTTTATACAAATAGAAAGAAGACTTGAAAATAAGCATGTATGGACAAAGAATCAACCATAGACATGTCTTTAGAAGTACATAACTCGCAAAAGTGAACTATTTTTAGATTTACGCAAACTCAAAATCTCCAATGCCAGCCTTCAACATTGTCTTATTGACATACATCGAAGAAGTTGAATAAATTCAAATAACTACAAATACTAAATACAACGATTGTACTTCATAATTGTATTGTTCCATTAATAATTTACGGAATCCATAATTCTAGATGCAGAATAGATCAATATTAGATAGTAGACAATATAACACGTTTCCTCCTTTACCCATGTAAAGATGACAGAGAAACCTTACATACTAGTAGAACGCCCGTGCGTTGCCACTGGCTCCCAAAAATTTAAACGTCTGGGTAGTCCGGGCTCATTCAAATCCAACCCATATGTGAGGGAGAAATGTGGTTGTCCGGACTATCTCACATGCTATCTCCAACACGTGGTCCCAACACAAAAACTCACCCATGAAGCACCCTCCCCTTCACGCTCAGTTTTCCACTGTAGCATGACATTTCTCTCTGGAGTCTTGTCCTTTAAAACCGGATGTCATCTATTTCACCATCACCATGATGCCCTTTCTCCTTCACACCGTACTTCTCCACAAACCACTAAGGATAGGCCCCCCTCCCACCCCGCCCCGTCAACCACCCCGATCTCTACCCTAATCCCCTTTCTCTATGTTTGTGCTGGTCCGCCGCCGCGATCAAAGAGGGCGATGGGTCAAGCATGAGATGAGAAATTGTACGGCGATGGTGTAATACCTCCAGAGGAATCCTACGGGCGAGGGGACTTTAGTACATAACAAATATAGGAGAAGACAGGAGCAGCATGTGCTGATGAATCAAAACGGAATAAAAAATCAATAAAACCGGTGTGTGCAAGGTCGGAAGGTGGAGATGAAATGAACGAAAAAATATCACCCAAATGCAAGTTGCCCATTTCTAAATTAAACCTGGATACCTTATTTCCCCCTTGACCATAACTTTGTTGCCACCCAAGTAACAACTTAAACCTATTTTGGTTTTACAGCCCAAAGGCATTGTTTGCTCGTAAAATACTCTTTTATAACGAATATCCATTTCTGAGCCCAAGCTCATCTACACCCGATGAAGAGAAAATTCACAAAAATTCTAAACAAATTCAACAAATCCAAAACTTTTTAGCTAATTTTGTGCGTGAGGTGCGCTCCAAATTTCAAAACATTTAGACATATGAGTAGTTCTCAGCAAAAAGGACAAATCGGGTCAGAATAATGCATGAACAGTAAAAAAATCACAGACCCTAAATTTGTCTTTTTTACCAAGTTCTACCGAAAAGACAAAAGGCATCACACCCTTTGGCCTGGGCCGCACTCACTGCCACCTGCCACTTATGGACGACCGACTTGCCCCACACCTTTACGTGGCATTGGATTGCCGGCACCACCGCCCATGCCATCTTGGCTTCTACCACTCTGTCGTGCTTCTTCTCCAAGGAACCTTGGGAAATGCTAGCTGATAAACCAAAGCAAAGTAGTAAGGAAAGGGAATATTGTGCACTCAGGTACTTATCCGCTACAAACACTCCAAAGTTTTATTTACATTGCGGATTGAAAATTTAAGGTGGCAAATCAGCAATGCACTACACGCTCCAGTGCTAATCTAATTCAATAAAATCACCAAAAACTGCAGGTTTGGCCTCCCTATCCGAAGCTACATTAAGGAGAAAAAGAGTTCAAGACCAACACGTTTGGAAAGTAAAGGGAATTGCAAAGAGGATAAACAAGATTAATAAGAAAAACAGCTATCATATAGTGAAGGACGATCTACAAGGTAGAAAATACCTATCAAATCCATGAAAGACTACCAGAGAAAATAAACAAATGTCATATGCATTTTCTTAAAGAGATACATTGTTGCAACTTAATTCTCAAAAAAGTAGTTAAAATCCATTGAAGATTAAGGACTTAAAATGTGCCCCCCCCCCTCCCCCCGAACTACTATAACATGCTAGCTGCAATGGAGCAAAAGTAAAAGGACTCGTGTTAGAACTTAGCAAGGCCAGCATGCCTGAAATAGAGCATATTTCTCTCAACATTGTCGAAACGTTCTCAGCTAGTATCCACGAGGGGTGAGACGAATAGGGTCATTTACAAATAATTGTCATTGGCTACTATTACAACACTAAGAAAGGAAAAAAATTCATCACTCTGCATACAAAAGCAGAGGATAAGGTAGACCTTGGTTTCCTTGATTACCTGTATCAGAACACACCTTTTCCTGCTCCCAATGCATGTACTCTTTGATCTACACCATTGCTCATGTTAAAGAAATATCTCATAAAAACTACACATTCACTTGGGCATATTGGAAAACATTTCATATAACGTACTAATGGATACTGATAATATGCATAAGTTATACTCCCTCCGTTTGAAAATACTTGTCGTGGTTTTAATTCAAATTTGAATTAAAGCCATGACAAATATTTTGAAACTGAGGGAGTAGTAAGAGATACACTACCTCAATAGAATAGCAGATCTTTATCCAAAAAAGGAATGGAATGCCCTAAAATTTGTAACACAAGCCGTCTCTCACAAAAAAAGTAGCACAAACCTTTTATTTGAAAGACACAAATGGTGTTCTCTCTAATAACAATTATACACTGCACAAGTTACATTCTTCAAAGAAATAATGTTATCACTTAATTAAACATAGAGGGTCCATACCAGAAATGCTCACACATGTCGAGAACAAAATGACATCAGTCCAAGACATCTCACTCAATCTGTATAAAAACGACATTTGGTAGTACATAGAAGCATGGCATGAGCTATGAATCAACTTGATTCAATCAATGGTAAGGATGCACACGCGTCTAAAGATATAGATACATCGAGATGACAATCTAGGATTTAGTACTAAACTCATTTAATCTTGTAGCTCAGGGAAGATTCAATCATGCAATTAGAGGCATACAATTGGCGTGCCAGAGAAGATAAAACTGACATGAAAGTAACTGATTACCCCACTGCAATATTTCGAATAAACACTCCCAAGAACACTGAACTTGAGCCAAGACCATCAACACACTTAATAGATAAGTAGTTGTCGCACTCGAATCAATATCAATGTACTCTTTCGATCATATTGCTATGTTGTAGTTCATTTGTATAAATGAACCACAATTCTTGAATCAATATTCATGTATTTTCTACTCGCCTAGCTACTAAGTAAACCAATCACCTATATACAGCCCGCGGCAAGCCGGCAACAGATCTTGTCGATGTCGAGGTAGTTGTTGGGATCTCGATTGATGTTGCAGCGGGGAGGGGGTCGAGCGGCGGCGGCGGCGCAAGTTCTGGCCCCTATGCGCCTCGGATGTGACGGCAATGGCGGGGCACCGAGGACTCGCGGGCGTTGCCCGGGGGGCTGAGGAGTCGGCGTCGTCGGGCAAGGCGAGGAGATCGGAGAGCAAAAGAGAACGGCGGCGCGAGGACGCGAGGAGTTTGCACACGTCGGGAGGATTCCCTTAAAACTGGCAGGAATGGATACGATTGATGATGGTAATAAATAGTGGTGAATGTTGGCCTAATTTACTATCATTATGCATGGAAACGAATCATCAAGAAAAAGAATACTTCCTATTACTACGGTCATAGGAAGCTTCCTAATCTATGCTACCAAACAGTTTCCGCCAAAACAAAGAAGGAAAGTTATGGACGTGATGCGGAAGGAAGCAAACGTTATGAAGATTAATTAATTTAGATTTGATACTTAGCGATTGATTGTGATTGATTCTTTTGCATAAAGACATTAGTAAATAACTTGCATCAGCATGGAAAGTTCTAATCCGTTCAGTTTTTTTTGTTCTGTGAGAGGGTGACACGAAACTAAACGGGTGGGGTGGAGGGAGGGGACAAAAATAAACCGGTTGAAAGTTGTGGGACTATTCAATCAACTCGTCCATTAAGAGTAGAGATTTGTGAGGTACATCAAAGGAATTAATTAAACATGTAACTAAGAGAGTGAAAATCATCAACGAGGGCTACTACGTAATTAATTACTATGTGCAGGACAAACTTCTATATTGTTAGATGAGTACATACTTCAGGGATTCTTATATCTCACGTACTTCAAGCAAATTTACACAAAAAATACGCTTTGTTATACAGTACAAAACAAGTATAAAACTGTAGAATTTTCCAAAAAAAGTGTCCTAAGAAGAAATGAATTAGTGATATTGGTATTACCATCAAAGGAAAAGAGAAAAATTAATTAAAAATAAAATCAAAATCAAAATAATAGAGATTTTCTAAGAAAAATTAATTGGTGGTTTTCAGATTATTCTTTACAAAGAAAGAAAATTAAATAAAAGCAAAAACAAAATCAAAGTAATGAAGTTTTCTAAGAAAGAGTGAATTAGTGGCATTGGTATTGCCCGTTAGGAAGAAAGCAGAAAGAAAAAAAGGAAAATAATAAAATAATAATGGCAAAGTTTGCAGAAAATTTGCATAGAAACTGTGATTTATAATAATATGCAAGAATAAGCATATAATAGTGGATTCTTCACAGAAAAGGAAATTTCCTAAGGAATCAATTGGTTGCATTGGTAATATCTATAAAGAATAAAGAAAATGAAATGAAAACTAAAAACAAAATCAAAATAGCAAAATTTTCTAAGAAGTAATAAATTAGTGGTTCTGTATACTAGCTCTGTCCTGGTTTATTGGTCCCCATTGTAATCTATGCCAAATTGTGACCATAAATTTAACTAACAAAATGTTCATGCATGTCACAAAAAATTATATCATTGAAAACTATGTTCAATTACGAATCCAATGATATAGTTTTTGTAGACCCGCACTAATATTTTGTATGTTAAATTTTCAGTCAAAATTTAGCACAAACTACATTGGAGACTAATAACCAGGACGGAGGTAGTACCCTTTAAGTATAAAGAAAATAAAAACACTAATTAAATAAATAATTACAAAATTTGCACACAATTTACATAGAAATTGTGTTTATCGAAAAGATGCAAGAATAAGCATATAATAGTGGAATTTTCAAAGAAAATGAAACTTCCTAAGAAGGAATCATTTGGTGGCATTGGTAATACCATTAAAGAAGAAAGAAAATGAAACAAAAATAAAACAAAAATCAAAATAATAAAGTTTTCAGGAAATAATGAGTTAGTGGTTTGGTACTACCCTTTAAGTAGAAATAAAAAAATTAAAAACGAATTGTTTTAAAATAATGAGATTGTTAAGGGAAAATGAGTTTGCATAATTAATATTAACCTTTATAAGAGAAGAAAGAAGATGAAAAAAAGCAAACAAACAATGAAAAAAATTGCACACAAGACCGCGATTTTCTGAAATATACAGGAATAAGCATATAATAGAGGAATAACACAGGACAAAAGAAGGTACAAAACTGGACAATAGAACCGACGGTTAGAAAATCAACTTACCCATATTTGAAAAACGAGACGACTTACATATAGCTAAAGTAAAAAAAAAATCCATTTAAGCATGCATGAGTGACAAACTCATCAACAGCCAAAGTAATCCACACATGTGCTAAACAAAATAATCATAGAAAGTTATTATCTTAATAGAAAATTCATCATTGTAGATAAAGATGAGGGCTGTCAACCTTTTTTGCATATATTCACATCCTGTAACTTGACACAGAAACAGGCCTAATTACACCCAAAAGAACAAGCTACCTGTCTGTCAGTAACCACTTAAGACTCGGTTCTTCCTCCTTCACCCTATAATAGACTAAACAGAGTAGAGCAGAGCACCAGCCAAAATGCCAAAAGAGGACACAATGGAAACTAATCGCTCAAATTAACTGCAAGTTTCTTCATCGTCTCCTCAATTGCACCTACCAGTAAATCAGAACTTGCCGCCGCCTACAACACCATCACCATCACCAAGCAGCAGAGGCCGGCGACCTTGTGACCCGAGAGGCCAAACGACGACGAGGACGCCGGGAGGCTCGAGCTCGCCTCGGGCTTCCCGCCACCCCCATCCATCCCGTCCCTCACGCCGACGCGAGGCGGATCCTGCGCGTCCTTGCACACGGCGACGCCGGTCGGCGCGCCGCCGGCCGTCTCCGCCGCGCACAGGCCGGGGTTGTCCCAGGAGGCGAACCTGCTGCCCATCCTCTGGTAGAACCGGGCCGAGAACTCCAGCGCCCCCGTCAGGTTGTTGCCGTTGAGGTACATGGCGCCGATGCTCGGCAGCGCGGCGAGCTTGGCCGGCACGGGGCCGGAGAGGCGGTTGTGGTCCAGCGCCAGGAACCGCAGCCTGGGCATCGCCGCCATGGACGCCGGGATCGTGCCGGCGAGGCCGACGTTGGACAGGTCCAGCGTGGCCAGGCTCGCCATCTTCTCCCAGCCGCGCTGCATCAGGGTGCCTCCCAGCAGCGGGTTGTTCGAGAGCAGCAGGTCCTGCAGCGCCGGCATCCCCAGCACGAACTCCGGCAGCCCGCCGGTGAGGCTGTTGTTCCGGAGGTCGAGCAGGGTGAGGCTCTCGAGCCCGGCGAGCTCCGGCGGGATGCGCCCCTCGAGGCGGTTGTTGCTGAGGTCCAGCTTGAGCAGCCCCTTGAGCCCACCTAGCGACGGAGGCAGAGACCCGGTTAGAGAGTTCTTGCTCATGTCCACGATCAGCAGCAGCTCGTCGAGGCGGCCTAGTTGGGGGTTGTTGTTACCGAGCGTCGCCGGCACCGGGCCCGACAGCCCGTTCCCGGACAGCACGAGCCGCCGCAGCTTCGCCAGCCCGCCGAGCTCCGGCGGCACGGCGCCCGTGAGGTTGTTGTCGACGAGGACCAGGGACTGCAGGCTGCCAAGCCGGCCGAGGGACGCCGGGATGGCGCCGGCCAGGCCCGGGTTCGAGCGGAACTCGAGCGTTTCCAGTGTGCCGGAGAGCTTGTCCCAGCTAGCGGCCGGGATCGTCGTGGGGTTGGTCGCCGGGAAGCAGGCGTAGAAGGTGAGGCTCTTGAGGCGCCGGAGATCGAACAGCTGGGGGCTGAACCTGGCGTCCGGGGCGCACTGCAGCGAGTTGTCGAGCACTGGACCGATGCTGACCACTGTTGGGTACCACAGGCCATTGAAGAGATCACATGACACCCCCTGCAGAAAAGAACAGAATGGGGGTCCAAGAAGCAATTATTTCACTGAATTTGGATATCATCATCACAGCGAGTAAAATTGTACGGACTATAGCAATTTGATCCCAAAAAAAATGGGATCCAAGAACCAATTATTCACTGAATTTGGATGTCACCAGTCAGTAAAATTGTACTCTACATGCATGCAAATTGAGAAGTACCAGTAGAAACATAATTGGGGTAAATCCTAGAAACAGGTGAGGCATGATTGGGGGATCGAAATGTGATTCTGGTAGTACTGAAGTACTGAATGTAAATTATCGCTAGCAGATGCAAAACAGGTTTAAATAGTGTGTATCATGACCAGAAAATGCTAATCAGACAAAGTTAACAGTGTTGAATTGGTGAAAATAAAAAGTACTGTTGTAGAGTACCTGTGTAGTAATTTTGTGGGCAAAGCAAAAGAGCAAGAGGACAGAGACATGAAAAAAGAAAGAAGGACCAAACGGGATGTGTTTAAGAAAACATTGACATTTCAAATCACAGATTCTTATCATGTGCGGTGAAAAAAGTTGTTGCACACAACAGAGATAAAAAAAAAGCTCCCAAATTAGGCAAGAACCGCGAGGCCGTAGGTAGGTTGAGGAACAAAGGTTTGGTCTCACTCGTCCGTCCAACAGTGAAGTAGTTGTAAAATCGTGCATTGTCCGAGGAGAAACAGTTGATGAACAATGGAGCAAACAGTGAGAGAGCTGCTGCTGCAAGTGAAAAGGGGGGAAACAGATGTCGCACACAAGAACAGGGGAACTTGAAGCGACGATACAGTGCTGCGAATTTGACGAGATCTTGGCGATAAAAAGAATGTTTGAGGAACGCTTGCTCGGAGCATCTCACTGTGCATTCCCAAGATAAGGCAACTAATTGGATGTGTAAACAAACGGCATCCCTTCCTGCAACGATTTGTAGTGAATCTCAAGACAAATGTAATGCAGAACGTGGAAGATTTGACTGGGCATAAATCCTCAATTTGCTAGAGTTGAAGCTAACACTTCCCATGAATCAATCAAGAACCGAAGGCGCAGTTAAGAAAAGGAAGACGAACCTGGATGGGAGTCTGGCCGCACGGGTCGGGGAAAAGGCCGGAGCCGTTCCAGGCCTTGCCGACGAAGCCCCCGATGGCGGCGTACAGGGCCGCCTTCTGCTTGTCCTCCATCGGCGCCTCCGGCTCCTCCGCCGGCACCGGCGAGCCCTCCTCGTCCTCCCCTCCCGCCGCGCAGCCGGAGATGAGGAGCAGCGCCAAGAAGAGCGTGGCGAGGACCAGGAGCAGCCTGCCGCCGCGAGCACGCCCCATCTCACTACTTCTCCGCAAGAAAACAAACAAGAAACCTCTGCTCCTTCTCCAGTTTGCCTGCCGCGCGCCTGGCTATATAGCCTCCATAGTTTGGTGCTGTCGCGAGCGACCTCTGTGTTTCTCGATGCGGCTGGCCGGGAATTGAAGCGGGGGTGGGGAGGTGTGCCCCTTTTAGGTGGCAAATAAATGTGGCTTTCGCTGCGCAGAGACGGAGGCCCGAGACATTCCTACGCAAGCAAAGGCCAGCTCAGTGCTGCGCCGGGGGATCGGGATCCCGAGGCGGCGAGCAAAGGAAAGGAGAGAGGAGCAGTGTTGCGTGTGGGCTGTGCGGCCTGTGCTTTGGGTTTGTCTGGTTTTGTAGGAAAGAGAGATGGGACGGTGGTTTCTGAATTCTTTCCGATGGAAAAAAGATGGCAATGGTACAAAGAGAGACAGATAAAAGCTCTGCCCAATGGGTTATACTCACTCCTTTCCGGTTTATAAAGTTTATCTTAAAATTATTCTTTTTTCATTTTATAAGATTCAATTTGGTTGTTTCTCATCACATGTTCAAATTTCAAGGTGCATTAAATCATTGCATGCAAGTATTAAGAGAAAATTGACCAATGCATCTAATTTATGCATGCATGCATTGCAATTAATTAGGTGATTTTGCAAACTACAAAAAGTATTCCATCACTCACCATCTACCTTGGTTGGTGAGATTTTTGAATTGAGACTTATAAACCGAAAAGGAGGAAGTAAATACTTCCTCCATCCGATAATACTTGTCTTTAAACTGGATAAAAGGGGATGCATCTAAATGTATTTTAGTTGTAGATATATCTCTTTTTATCCATTTTGATGACAAGTATTTTAGAACGGAGGGAGTATTATATATGCGCAGTGTGTGTACATGCTCCCACTCTCTCGGATGAGATGGATGTGTACTTTGTTTAAAAACAAAAGATTCAATTACACCGAACTTGGGGTAAACGATCACTTTAATGCTAAATTTGTGGCATACATTAAAGTGATGCAAAAATTTGGCTCAGACATGCAAATACAATGCTAATCACGTTTGTATATGCCTGCAACACCGACGAGGCCTGCCAGCATGGTGTGGGGCCTGTTGTCAGTGACCAAACAATGAAAACAAGGCGTGTTTTTTTTGGAAACCCCTTGTATTTTATTTTTTCACCAAAAAGACCCTGACAGATGGGTCCCAGCTATCAACAGCAAAAATAATAATTGAATGAAAAAAGGGTGCACTTAGATTTTGAACCAACAACCTCCAATTTAACGTGTCCGCTGCTAAGGGCATGTATACAATGGTGGCATAAGGTACATATGCCCCATGAAAAAAAGTAGCTTCAGGCATCCATATTGATTTTTCTTCCCAATGCAAGCTACTAATATTGTGCCTCATCAAAGAATATAATGTAGACTCTCACTGCACATGCATTCCTACTCTCCACTTCATCTTTTCAAAATTGACGCATCGGGCCACACTTTTCTCTCCAAACACCCGCCTCCTGCAGAGGATCCCGCTTCCCCGTCCAAACCTAGTTTTCCTGACATCTGATCCTACATGAAATGCGAGGCATCACCCTGGGGCTATGCATTGGCCATGCCCTAACCACCTTGACAGAAATCACGCTCGTTGTCTGAAGAGGATACACAACCTTATATTCTGCGATATTTTTAGGTGAATATTCTTTAGTTAAACAACACAAATTTGCAAAGATTTGTTACTCTTTACGTTTTTCTAGACAATGCTACAATTTACGCCTATAACAGAACGTGCTCATGGGCCAAAACTGACATCAATTTACCAATTAGTGTGGCCCATTTTAAATATGTTAGCATTTTATCTTTATTTTTTGCAGTTTGTAAAAATTATTGAGATTATACCTATAAATAACATACATATAATTTGAAATATGTATTCATTTGAGGAACAACAGTCTTCGTACATTTATTTATATTTATAGTTATATAAAAACATTTTTTTTGCAAACACACAAACTTTATTAAAAACATCTAACAAAAAAACCTTTATTAAAATCGCATGAACACTTTTAAAATTACACAATTCTTTTAAAGACTGGACACTTTTATATACTACTAAATTATTATTTTATTTAAAACATGAAAATATATGTACTTATATAAGAATTTATTTACATACACTTTAATTTTATATTTAACCTGTGCAAACACTTTTAAAATTATACATATATTTTTATAATTCATGATTTAATTTATGAATTTTTATTAATTTAATAGGTGAACATTTTATAAAACTACATGAGCATTTGCTTAACATTATTTATTTTATTTATATGTATATTATTGAAAACTATAATTCCGTTTTTAATAAAATTTCAAAAAAACTAACATTTTGTAAATGTTAAAGAAAACTAACAGTACGCTCACGATTCAAGTCTCTGCGGCTGCATATTTTTTATGATGTTTTCTGTTTTTTGTTATTGAAGTGAGGATATATAGCTTGTATTTCCTTTTTTTGCGGAAATATAGCCTGTGTTTCCTTAATGTACATGAATGGTGAATGGGTTGGCTGGCTAACTTCGCGAGCTGGGAACTTGAGGTTGCTCGTGTTGGAAATATGCCCTAGAGGCAATAATAAAATGGTTATTATTATATTTCCTCGTTCATGATAATTGTCTATTATTCATGCTATAATTGTGTTATCCGGAAATCGTAATACATGTGTGAATACATAGACCACAACATGTCCCTAGTGAGCCTCTAGTTGACTAGCTCGTTTATCAATAGATGGTCATGGTTTCCTGACCATGGAAATTGGATGTCATTGATAACGGGATCACATCATTGGGAGAATGATGTGATGGACAAGACCCAATTCTTAGCATAGCACAAGATCGTGTAGTTCGTTTGCTAAAGCTTTTCCAATGTCAAAGTATCATTTCCTTAGACCATGAGATCGTATAACTCCCGGATGCCGTAGGAGTGCTTTGGGTGTACCAAACGTCACAACATAACTGGTTGACTATAAAGGTATACTACAGGTATCTCCGAAAGTGTCTGTTGGATTGACACGGATCGAGACTGGGATTTGTCACTCCGTATGATGGAGAGGTATCTCTGGGCCCACTCGGTAATGCATCATCATAATGAGCTCAAAGTGACTAAGTGGTTGGTCACGGGATCATGCATTACGGTACGAGTAAAGTGACTTGCCGGTAACGAGATTGAACGAGGTATTGGGATACCGACGATCGAATCTCGGGCAAGTAACGTACCGATTGACAAAGGGAATTGTATACGGGATTACTTGAATCCTCGACATCGTGGTTCATTCGATGAGATTATCGTGGAACATGTGGGAGGCAACATGGGTATCCAGATCCCGCTGTTGGTTATTTGCCGGAGAGTCGTCTCGGTCATGTCTGCATGTCTCCCGAACCCGTAGGGTCTACACACTTAAGGTTCGGTGACGCTAGGGTTGTAAAGATACTAGTATGCGGTAACCCGAAAGTTGTTCGGAGTCCCGGATGAGATCCCGGACGTCACGAGGAGTTCCGGAATGGTCTGAAGGTGAAGAATTATATATAGGAAATCCAGTTTCGGCCATCAGGAAAGTTTCGGGGGTCACCGGTATTGTACCGGGACCACCCGAAGGGTCCCGGGGGTCCACCAGGTGGGGCCGCCTATCCCGGAGGGCCCCATAGGCTGATGTGGGGAAGGGAACCAGCCCCTGGTGGGCTGGTGCGCCCCCCTTGGGCCTCCCCTGCGCCTAGGGTTGGAAATCCTAGGGGGGGGGCGCCCACTGACTTAGGGGCAAGCCTCCCGCGCCCCCTTGAGATGGGATCTCTAGGGGGCCGGCGCCCTCCCAGGGCCCCTATATAAAGAGGGGGAGAGGGTGGGCTGCGCACCCCCTCCTCCTGGCGCCTCCCTCTCCCTCCGCAACACCTCTCCCTCTCGTAGAGCTTGGCGAAGCCCTGCCGAGATCGCCGCTACTCCACCACCACGCCGTCGTGCTGCTGGATCTCCATCAACCTCTCCCTCCCCCTTGCTGGATCAAGAAGGAGGAGACGTCTTCCCCAACCGTACGTGTGTTGAACGCGGAGGTGCCGTCCGTTCGGCACTAGGATCTTCGGTGATTTGGATCACGACGAGTACGACTCCCTCAACCCCGTTCTCTTGAACGCTTCCGCGCGTGATCTACAAGGGTATGTAGATGCACTCCTCTCTCTCGTTGCTAGATGACTCCATAGATTGATTTTGATGAAGCGTAGAATTTTTTTTTCTGCAACGTTCCCCAACAGTGGCATCATGAGCGAGGTCTATGCGTAGTTTCTATGCACGAGTAGAACACAAACTTGTTGTGGGCGTAGATGTTGTCAATTTTCTTGCCACTACTAGTCTTATCTTGTTTCGGCGGCATCGTGGGATGAAGCGGCCCGGACCGACCTTACACATACGCTTACGTGAGACAGGTTCCACCGACTGACATGCACTAGTTGCATAAGGTGGCTAGCGGGTGTCTGTCTCTCGCACTTTAGTCGGATCGGATTCGATGAAAAGGGTCCATATGAAGCGTAAATAGAAATTGGCATATCACGTTGTGGTTTTACGTAGGTAAGAAACGTTCTTGCTAGAAATCTATAAAAGCCACGTAAAAACATGCAACAACAATTAGCGGACGTCTAACTTGTTTTTGCAGCATATGCCTTGTGATGTGATATGGCCAAAAGGATGTGATGAATGAAATATATGTGATGTATGAGATTGATCATGTTCTTGTAATAGGAATCACGACTTGCATGTCGATGAGTATGACAACCGGCAGGAGCCATAGGAGTTGTCTTTATTTTTTGTATGACCTACGAGTCATTGAATAACGCCATGTAAATTACTTTACTTTATTGCTAAACACGTTAGCCATAGAAGTAGAAGTAATCGTTGGCGTGACAACTTCATGAAGACACGATGATGGAGATCATGATGATGGAGATCATGGTGTCATGCCGGTCACGATGAGGATCATGGCGCCCCGAAGATGGAGATCAAAGGAGCAATATGATATTGGCCATATCATGTCACTATTTGATTACATGTGATGTTTATCATGTTTTGCTTCTTATTTGCTTAGTACGACGGTAGTAAATAAGATGATCCCTTATAATAATTTCAAGAAAGTGTTCCCCCTAACTGTATGCGCGTTCACTTAAAGTTCGTTGTTTCGAAGCACCACATGATGATCGGGTGTGGTAGATTCTAATGTTCACATACAACGGGTGTAAGACAGATTTACACATGCAAAACACTTAGGTTGACTTGACGAGCCTAGCATGTACAGACATGTCCTCGGAACACAAGAGACCGAAAGGTCGAACATGAGTCGTATGGAAGATACGATCAACATGGAGATGTTCACCGATGATGACTAGTCCGTCTCACTGATGATCGGACATGGTCTAGTTGAGTCGGATCATGTATCACTTAGATGACTAGAGGGATGTCTAATCTGACTGGGAGTTCATTAAATAATTTGATTAGATGAACTTAATTATCATGAACTTAGTCTAAAAACCTTTGCAAAATGTCTTGTAGATCAAATGGCCAACGCTCATGTCAACCTCAACTTCAACGCGTTCCTAGAGAAAACCAAGCTGAAAGATGATGGCAGCAACTATTCGGACTGGGTCCGAACTCGAGATCATCCTCATAGCTGCCAAGAAAGCATATGTCCTAGAAGGACCGCTAGGTGAAGCACCCATCCAGAGAACCAAGACGTTATGAACGCTTGGCGATCACGTCTTGATGATTACTCCCTCGTTCGGTGCGGCATGCTTTACAGCTTAGAACCGGGCTCCAAAAGCGTTTTGAGCAACACGGAGCATATGAGATGTTCAAGAGCTGAAAATGGTTTTCAAGTCATGCCCGGTCGAGAGATATGAAGCCTCCGACAAGTTCTATAGTTGTAAGATGGAGGAAAATAGTTCGTCGGTGAGCACATACTCAAAATGTCCTGGGTTGCACAACCGCTTGTCCCACTGGACATTAACCTCCGGACGAGGCGGTCATTGACAGAATCCTTGATCGCTCCCACCTAGCTACAAGAGCTTTGTGATGAACTACAATATGCGGGATGGTGAAAACTATTCTGAAGTATTTTCAATGCTGAAATCAGCAGAGGTGGAAATCAAAAGGAACATCAAGTGTTGATGGTCAATAAAACCACTAGTTTCAAGAAAGGCAAGGGTAAGAAGGACTTCAAGAAGGACGGTAAGGGAGTTGCCACGCCCGTAAGCCGATTGCGGGAAGAAGCCAAATAATGGACCCAAACACGAGACCGAGTGCTTTTATTGCAAGGAAAGGGACACCGAAGCGGAACTGCCCAAATACTTAGCGGACAAGAAGGCCGGCAACACCAAAGGTATATGTGATATACATGTAATTGATGTGCACCTTACCAGTACTCGTAGCAGCTCCTGGGTATTTGATACCGGTGCGGTTGCTCATATTTGTAACTCAAAATAGGAGCTGCGGAATAAGCGGAGACTGGCGAAGGACGAGGTGACGTTGCGTGTCGGGAATGGTTCCAAGGTCGATGTGATCGCCGTCGGCACGCTACCTCTACATTTACCTACGGGATTAGTTTTAAACCTCAATAATTGTTATTTAGTGCCAGCTTTGAGCATGAACATTGTATCTGGATCTCGTTTAATGCGAGATGGCTACTCATTTAAATCCAAGAATAATGGTTGTTCTATTTATATGAGAGATATGTTTTATGGTCATGCCCCGCTGGTCAATGGTTTATTCTTAATGAATCTTGAACGTGATGTTACACATATTCATAGTGTGAATACCAAAAGATGTAAAGTTGATAACGATAGTCCCACATACTTGTGGCACTGCCGCCTTGGTCACTTTGGTGTCAAACGCATGAAGAAGCTCCATTCTGATGGACTTTTGGAGTCTCTTGATTACGAATTATTTGACACGTGCGAACCATGCCTTATGGGCAAAATGACCAAGACTCCATTCTCTGGAACAATGGAGTGAGCAACCAACTTATTGGAAATCATACATACTGATGTGTGCGGTCCAATGAGCGTTGAGGCTCGTGGAGGATATCGTTATGTTCTCACTCTCACTGACGACTTGAGTAGATATGGGTATGTCTACTTGATGAAACACAAGTCTGAGACCTTTGAAAAGTTCAAGGAATTTCAGAATGAGGTAGAGAATCAACGTGACCGAAAGATAAAGTTCTTACAATCAGATCATGGGGGAGAATATTTAAGTCACGAATTTGGTACGCACTTAAGGAAATGTGGAATCGTTTCACAACTCATGCCGCCTGGAACACCTCAGCGTAATGGTGTGTCCGAATGTCGTAATCGCACTCTCTTGGATATGGTGCGATCTATGATGTCACTCACCGATTTACCGCTATCATTTTGGGGATACGCTCTAGAGACAGCTACATTCACTTTAAATAGGGCACCGTCTAAATCCGTTGAGACGACACCGTATGAATTATGGTTTGGGAAGAAACCTAAGCTATCGTTTCTAAAAGTTTGGGGATGCGATGCTTATGTTAAGAAACTTCAACCTGAAAAGCTCGAACCCAAGTCGGAAAAATGTGTCTTCATAGGATACCCTAAGGAAACCATTGGTGTCGGTGTCAAAACCGGCGGATCTCGGGTAGGGGGTCCCGAACTGTGCGTCTAGGCGGATGGTAACAGGAGACAAGGGACACGATGTTTTTACCCAGGTTCGAGCCCTCTCGATGGAGGTAAAACCCTACTCATGCTTGATTAATATTGATGATATGGGTAGTACAAGAGTAGATCTACCACGAGATCAGAGAGGCTAAACCCTAGAAGCTAGCCTATGGTATGATTGTTGTTCGTCCTACGGACTAAAACCCTCTGGTTTATATAGAGACCGGAGAGGGCTAGGGTTACACAGAGTCGGTTACAATGGGAGGAGATCTACATATCCGTATCGCTAAGCTTGCCTTCCACGCCAAGGAAAATCCCATCCGGACACGGGACGAAGTCTTCAATCTTGTATCTTCATAGTCCAGGAGTCCGGCCAAAGGCTATAGTCCGGCTATCCGGACACCCCCTAATCCAGGACTCCCTCAGTAGCCCCCGAACCAGGCTTCAACGACGATGAGTCCGGCGCGCAGATTGTCTTTGGCATTGCAAGGCGGGTTCTTCTCCAAATTCTGTGTACCTGTATAGTGTCCGGCTTCTCGTGAATATTGTGCTCCTTGGCTTCCACGCCCAATAATGGCCTTCTTCCACGTGTCAAACGAATGCAAAGGGCCAGGGTGTTTTTACATTTACCCCCCTAGCTGCGCAAATGAGCTGCCTATAAAAGAGACGAAGATTCAGATCTGAATCACACCATCTTCCCTTCGCGAGCGTTCATCGGAGCGCATCCGGCGTAAATCCATTCCAACATGGCTACCGACGCAGCTCCTCCTCTCGCCTCCCAGCCCTCGGCACGGAGATTGGGAGAGATGTTCCGTCTCAAGACAATGAGCTAGTGACGCCCAAACCAAGGGATTTCTTCCCCAGCCTTCATGGTCCCGGTGCGAGCCGGACTCGCCACCTATAATGGCGGAAAGCAAAGCGGAGAGCGCCCCAATCCCTCCAAAGGAGAGCGGGTATGCCTTGTCCCTTATCGATAAGAGCGCCGGATTCCAATTCATCCATTTCTCGGGGCTCACGGAGTTCTACGACCTCGGTTGCACAACCCACGACTGCCTCCATTTTGCATATTGCGGTCTTCGTAGCCCTTTTGAGCTGTTTTTGGGCATCGAGGCTCATTTTGCGCTGTGGAAGAAGCTGTTACGCCTTGTGCCCGTTCTCGGAGGGGTCGATATATCAAGTGGGCGGAGCCAAACTATGGCGCATCGCCGGGACCGGATATCTATCCGGAACCCCAAGGAAGGCGTCCGAAGACTGGCCTTCAAAATGGTTTTATATAGAAGATGTCCCCCTGCCGGACCCTGTTCGGATCGGCCTCCCCGAGTTCAATAATGCTCCCTTGAAGAAGCGCCTAAGCTGGCGTCCACGGAGCCCTCCGAGGGAAAATGACAAGGACGTCCTTTACCTGATGAGCCGGATAAGGTTGTTAGCTCATTCCGGACTGACCATGATCGGGGTCATGGCCACATGCATTATGCGGGGGGTGCAGCCACTTCAGTATAGAGGCCACCCCATGTGGGATTTCAACGGGGAGGATGATGCCACCCACTGCGGCCGTAAGGGGCCGGGATCGGTTGCTGGCCTGACGAAGGCCTTGTCCGCATTGTACAAGGGAGAAGAGGAGGAGTTCCTCCGCGTCAATCCACAGGGTGGATTTTCTATGTACAATCCTCCAAGCTGGGTAAGCGGACACTTATTTTTGCCCATCCATTTCATATTCCCATAGTTAAGTACCTTATCTTGTGATTTCGACGCAGGAACTGCTCCAGGCCGTAAAGGATATAAACAGCCTCCCTCCACAACCCGAGGATCCGGAACAGTTCCTCGATCCGGCCTCCCAAGAGGATCCGGACATATCCGTGGAGCTGATCGATGGGGTATTTTACCAACTGAGCATCGACAATGCCTTGGTCGCCATTACGGCCGATTACCCCGGAATACTTCCAGCCTCATAGGTAACTGAGATCGAAGTCCCAATATTTTGAAAATGAACCATCCGTGCTTATTTTTGATCACCGTATATCAATGATGTTTTGCAGGGGGAGCCCTTGAGGCGGAAGTATAATCGCCCTCGATGCGGCTACATCTCCCACGTGTCGAAGCACGACTTAGAGGCATAACCGCATTGAAAGCAATGTCGCAAGTGAGGTGATCTTCACACAACCCATGTAATACATAAGGAAAAGAGATACATAGTTGGCTTACAGTCGCCACTTCACACAATACATAAATAAACATCCATCATCCAGATTACACTCAAGGTCCGACTACGGAACCAAAATAAAAGAAGACTACCCCAAATGCTACACAGATCCCGATCGTCCCAACTGGCTCCACTCGATCATCAGGAAAAGACACATAGTAACGACCACGTTCCTCGTCGAACTCCCACTTGAGCTCGGTTCGTCACCTGACCGCATCGTCGGCACTGCAACTGTTTTGGTAGAATCTGTGAGTCACGGGACTCAGCAATCTCACACCCGCGAGATCAAGACTATTTAAGATTATAGGAAGGACAGAGTTGTGAGGTGGAGCTGCAGCAAGCGACTAGCATATATGGTGGCTACATTCGCAAAAGAGAGCGAGAAGAGAAGCAATGCGTGGTCGTGAAGCTAGTAGCGATCAAGAAGTGATCCTGAACTACTTACGTCAAACATAACTCCAACACCGTGTTCACTTCCCGGACTCCGCCGAGAAGAGACCATCATTGTTACACACGCGGTTGATGTGTATTTTAAATAAGGTCAACTTTGGGTTTTCTACAACCGGACATTAACAAATTCCCATCTGCCTCATAACCGCGGGCACGGCTTTCGAAAGATAATACCCTGCAGGGGTGTCCCAACTTAGCCCAATATAAGCTCTCACGGTCAACGAAGGATATTCCTTCTCTGGGAAGACCCGATCGATCTCGGAATCCCGGACTACAAGACATTTCGACAACAATAAAACAAGACCAGCAAAGCCGCCCGATTGCCGACAAATCCCGATAGGAGCTGCACATATCTCGTTCTCGTGGCACATCCGGATAAGTCAAGATCTGAGTAAAACCAAGCCTCGAGTTTCCCGTGGTGGCCCCAAGAAGTTGCTCGGTTCGGGCCAACACTCGAAGGAGCTTGGTCCGGGGGGGGGTTAAAATAAAGATGACCCTCGGGCTCGCGAAAACCGGGGAAAAAAGGCTTAGGTGGCAAATGGTAAAACCAATGTTGGGCCTTCTTTGGAGGAGTCTTATTCAAAGCGAACTATCAAGGGGTCCCATAAATCACCCAACCGTAAGGAACGTGAAATCAAGGAACATAACACCGGTATGACGGAAACTAGGGTGGCAAGAGTGGAACAAAACACCAGGCATAAGGCCGAGCCTTCCACCCTTTACCAAGTATATAGATGCATTAATTATAGCAGATATATTGTGATATCCCCAACAAGTAATCATGTTCCAACAAGGAACAACATCTCCATGTTTCAACAAGGAACAAACTTCATCTTCACCTGCAACTAGCAACGCTATAAGAGGGGCTGAGCAAAGTGGTAACATAGCCAAACAACGGTTTGCTAGGAAAGGATGGTTAGGGGCTTGACATGGCAATATGGGAGGCATGATAAGCAAGTGATAGGCATCGTAGCATAGGCATAGCAAAAGAGCGAGCATCTAGCAAGCAAAGATAGAAGTGATTTCGAGGGTATGATCAGCTTGCCTGCAAAGTTCTCAGAGTTGTCGAAAGCTTGATCCTCGTAAGCGTTCTCAACAGGTTCCTCGTTCACGTACTCATCTCCCGGCTCTACCCAAATCAAGAACACAAACAATGGAACCACAATAAATCACGGTGCAATGCACAAGCAACATGATGCAATATATGGCATGATATGCGAGATGTGATATGCAATGCGTATGCGTGCTCCGGAAGGAAAATGATGAACCAGGAATCAACTTGGCAAACCAAGTATGCCGCTGGAAAGGTGAGATGATTTCGGTTGAAATCGATATAAAGATCACCGGAATCGGATGCACGGTTTGCAAATGACAAGCAAAACAAGAATGGCACAAATCTGCCATTAACAGCACGATGCCACATAGCAAGCAAACAAGCAATTAAGCTACTGCACCCAAACGTAACAACAAAGCATATGGCAGTGATCTACTCAAGATTCTTGACAAAAGATGAACACTGAGCTACGGCTAAATCACCCCATAACAGGTCCAAACAAGCATGGCAAAAGTGCAAAATATATCAGCTTCACAGACTTAGTGAAAATACTGGACATGGCAGAATCAGCATCATGAAGCAATGTTCAGAGCAAGCAAACGACATGCTACAGGAACTTATAATAGCAAAACAAAGCATGGCATGAATCTACTCAAAGCATAGAACAAAAGTCCCTTAATGACCATGAGCCAAAATCGATCAGAAGATGCAATAGCACCCATGTCAATATAGCAAGTTTCGTTAACAGATTCAGCAAACATGGCATGACATTGACAGAATTAAGTAGGCATCTTCGCGAGCTCGATGCACTCACTACAGAGCATTATATGATAAACTAAGCATACCTACATCAAGAAGACATGGCATAGAAGCTATACATGGCAAGAACAACATCATAGAATACACGGATCAACTACAAATACCTTGGCAAAATTGAATAACATGTAAACAATCTGCCAGGAAACATTTTATAGCAAAAGTAGAGCTCGATTGACTCAAGCTATGGCACTCCATAATTGCAAACAAGGGCATGGATGGATAGACCATAACCATATGTTCAAAACATCCTTACTGAAGTATCTCAAGATATGCATGGATCTCTCTGTAGCATCAAGTTAATATGGCATAAAAATATCAGCAGAACAGGGGCTGAAATCAGCAACATCATGAAGCCTAGTTTGCATGCTTGTGCTAGTCACCACAGAGACCACAAAAATACATGGCATACACCCCTGTAAAGATGTCATGGCATATTACAAAACACATGTAGAACTCAAGTTCATAGCGTGCACACATCAATCATGGCAAAAATGGCAAAAGTGCATGTTCTGTTAAGACACAGAAACTAACATCACATAGCCCTCTTCTAACAGCATTTCGGGCATCAAGATGAGCTCAAATGAAAATGATGCAATGAGTTGAAATGATCTACTCATCGCTTCGAACATTTCGGTATGCTACACGCCCAAAACAGAGCCACGGGTGCAAAGTTATGGCATGATGAAAATGCAACAAAAATACTAACAGAAAATGACTTAAGAGGGAATCGGGGCTCGGGGAAAGCCAACCCTTCGGTTTTTGGATCGGATCTGGCCGGATCGAGGCGGCCGGCGGTGTGGGAGCTCGGGGCCGGAGGAGGAGAGACCGAGGCGGCGGTCCGGGGACGGCCGACAGTGGCGACAGAGCCGAGCCGAATGGCGCTTGATCGGCGGCGGCCGCAGCGTCTTGGCGGCGGCAAGGCCGAGGCGTGGCGGAGGCGGCGGCGGCGGCGGAAGGGGCGGATGCCGGGAGGAAGAGAGCCCTTTGGGCCCTGCGTCTGGTGGCAGGGCGAAGTGGGCACGAGGGCCACGTGGCGGCTCAGTTGGCGGGGCGGGCGGGCGCGGACGTGTCCGGCCTAGTCCGGACAGCGTCCGTGGGCTTGAGAGGAGCGGGCTAGGGTTTGGAGGAGGATTGATCCAAAATTCGGGGAGGGTGTTTTATAGGTAGAAGGAGCTAGGAAGCTCCAAATTGAGTGTAGTTTTCGCCCACACGATCGTGATCCGACGACGGAGAGCATGGAAGTGACTTAGATGGGTTATTGGACTATTTTGAAGGGGTGTTGGGCTGCAACTTAAAAGAGGCCTTTGCGAGAGTGCGGTTAACCGTTGGAGTACCAAACGAGCTCCAAATGACCCAAAACTTGAAAGGTGGTCTACCGGTGGTGTACCAAGGCCACTTGGCAAACCTCGATCCATTCCGAGAAAGTTTAGTACCCGCTCACGGAAAAACGTAAAAGGGGACGCCGGTGGACATAGGAGTGCCGGATTGCAAAACGGACAACGGGGAAAATGCTCGGATGCATGAGACGAACACGTATGCGAATGCGATGCACATGATGACATGATATGAAATGCATGACATGAACAAAATGCAAAACAAAAGACAAAAACCCAACCACGGAGGAATATCATATCACAATGCGAAAATGGCAAGAGTTGGAGTTACAAATATGGAAAGTTACATCCGGGTGTTACAACACTCCACCACTACAAGAGGATCTCGTCCGAGATCTAGGACTGAAAGAACTCCGGATATTCGAACGGAGGTGATCCTCGCGCTCCCGTGTGGCTTCTCGGTCGGAATGGTGTGACCACTTCACTTTCAGAATTTGATTGACTTGTTGCGAGTCTTGCGCTCGGTTTCTTCAAGAATAGCAACGGGTGCTCATGATAAGAGATCTTCTTGGAGGTCAATTTCTTGAAGTTGATAGTGCGTTCAGAGTCTTGAAGCACGTGCGAAGCTGCGACACGTGAAACACATCGTGCACGTTCGCGAAGTTGGACGGAAGCTCAAGTTGATAGGCGAGATCGCCTCTTTTGCCAATGATCTTGAAAGGACCCACGTATCTAGGGGCAAGCTTCCTTTGATACCGGGCGACGAGTGCCTTTCATTAGAGAGACGCGGAGGTACACATGGTCTCCGATTTCAAAAGCCACATCACGGTGCTTGTCATCATAATAGCTCTTCCGGCGCGATTATGCGGCTTTGAGATTCTCACGAATGACTTTGCACATTTCTTGACTTCGTGATCAAGTCGTTGCCAAGAAGTTGGCGTTCACTGTCTCGGACCAATTGAGAGGAGTCGGCACTTTTCGCCATAGAGAATTTCGAATGGGGCCTTGCCGAACTCGCTTGGAAGCTGTTGTTGTAGGAGAACTTCGGCATATGGAAGACAATCTTCCCACTTCATACGAAGGAAATGACACAAGCCCGAGCATATCTTCAAGGATTTGATTGACTCGCTCGACTTGGCCACTTGTTTGAGGATGGAAAGCTGTCTTTGAAGCGAATGTTGGTGCCCATGGCCTTGAAAAGAATCCCAAAACTTGGAGGTGAAGATGCTGCCACGGTCTAAAGAGATCAATTGTGGAATGCCGTGCAAGGAGACAATCCTGGATGTGTATAGCTCTGCCAACTGAGCTGCTGTGATAGATTCTTTGATAGGAAGAAAATGAGCCACTTTAGTAAGCTTGTAATTGACAACGAAGATAGCATCATTTCCACGCTTGGACTTTGGAAATCCAGTCACAAAGTCCATCTCGATATGATCAAACTTCCATTCTGGAATAGCAAGAGGTTGAAGGAGACTAGCTGGTCGTTGGTGTTCTGCTTTCACTCTTCTGCAGACATCACACTCATTAACGAATTGAGCAATTTCTCGCTTCGTTCGAGTCCACCAATATGACTGCTTGAGGTCATGGTACATCTTCGTACTTACAGGATGAATGGATAGAAGCGAATTGTGTGCCTCGTTCATAATGACTTTACGTAGATCACCCTTAGGAACCACAATCCGGTCCTCGAAGAAAAGAGTATGTTTGTCATCAATGTGGAAGCACTTGTACTTGGAAATGCCCTTGTCGATACCACGTTTCACCTTTTTCACCATGATATCCAGGAGTTGAGCCTCACGGATTTGGTCTTCCAAAGTAGGAGAGACTATGAGGTTAGCAAGAAAGCCTTGATGAACAACTTGAAGATTCAGCTTGCGGAAAGCTTCACAGAGATCCGGTTGGAAGGGCTTGAGGATTAAACTGTTGCAGTAAGCCTTCCTGCTCAATGCATCTGCAATGACATTGGCCTTGCCTGGAGTATATTCAATACTTGGGTTGTACTCTTGAATCATTTCGACCCATCGAGTTTGCCTGAGGTTGAGGTTGGGTTGAGTGAAGATATACTTGAGGCTCTTGTGATCGGTGAATATGTCCACTTTCCTTCCCAACAAGAGATGTCTCCATGTTATCAATGCATGAACAACTGCCGCCAACTCAAGACCGTGAGTGGGGTAGTTCTTTTCGTTGGGCTTCAGCTGACGAGAGGTATAGGCCACAACTCTCTTGTCTTGCATTAACACAGCACCGAGACCTTGAAGAGAAGCATCACAGAAAACTTCGAATGGTTTGGATTCATCAGGAGGAGTCAAGACAGGAGCTGTGACGAGTTTCTCTTTGAGAGTATTGAAAGCGACGTCACACTCAGGAGACTAGACATACTTCACATGCTTCTGGAGGAGGTTGGAAAGAGGCTTTGCAATCTTGGAGAAATTCTCAAGAATCTTCGGCAATAGCTTGCAAGACTAAGAAAACTGCGGAGCTGCTTGACATTCTGAGGAGGTTCCCAATTCACAACTGCAGACACCTTCTCGGGATTAACAGCGATGCCCTTGGCGGAGATGATGTGACCAAGATAAAGCACTTCATCAAGCCAAAATTCACATTTGGAAAACTTCGCATAGAATTGATGCTCTCTGAGCTTGTCGAGCACCAATCGCAAATGTTTGGCATGATCCTTCTTATTCTTGGAGAAGACCAAAATATCATCAAGATAGACCAAGACAAATTCATTGGTGTAGGGGTTGAAGATGAAGTTCATCATTCGAGAGAATGTTGGAGGAGCATTGACAAGGCCGAAGGACATGACAGTATATTCATAAGAACCAAAGCTTGTTCGAATGTTGTCTTGGGAATATCTTGTTCACGAATCGAATTTGATGATAACCCATCTGAAGGTCAAGCTTGGAGAACACTTTAGCACCTTTGAGTTGCTCGAAAAGCTCATTGATGTTGGGAAGTGGATACTTGTTCTTGATTGTCTTCTTATTCAATGGACGGTAATCGGCGCAAAGTCGGTCCGTGCCATCCTTCTTCGGACAAAAGAACACCACAACCCCAAGGAGATGAACTCGGTCCGATCAAACCAGACGCTCTTGTTCATCGAGCTGCTTCTTCAATTCCTTCAGCTCATTAGCTCCAAGCTTGTATGGGCGCTTGCAAGCGGGTTCGATGCGGGCTCAAGATCGATAACGAACTCAATTGGCCGATGAGGAGGCATACCCCGGAAGCTCTTACGGAAAGACATCTTGGTACTCACAAGCGATGGAATCGAGAGATAGCATCAATTCGCCCTTCTCATTGAGAGAAAACAATCGAATGGTTTCATCACGAGCGGCATATATGATCACATCATTAGAAGAGTGAGTCAATTGAATTTCCACAGCAGCACAATCAAGCTGAGCTTTGTCTGAGAAAGCCGATCCATCCCAAGAATAAGATCAATATCCGAGTCACCAAGAACAATTGGTTTAGCCAGAAATCTATAATCGCCCATCTTGATTGTGGTATCCGGAACCACCAAACTGGAGCTCAACCGTTTACCCGGAGAAACGACATCCATGGGTTTACCCAAATGTGAAGAAGTGAATTCATGCTTGGTAAAAAACGGTCTTGACATGAAACAATGCGATGCACCAGTATCAAATAAAACTTTTGCAGGAATATCATTAACTGGAAGATTACCCATTATCACATCGGAAGAATCCTCGCTTTGCTGCATTCATCATATTCACCTTGGCATGCTTTGGATTATGCTTGACCTTTGCATTGCTGGAAGATTTCACGGGAGGAGGAGGCGGAAGGCGCCTTTGGTTGAAGCACTTGTTCGCATAGTGACCTTCTCACGACATTTGTTGCAAGTCACCTCACGAGGCGGACGATGATAAGGAGCATTTGACCTTGGAGCTTGAGAATTTGACTTGTTACGATAGCTTTGGGTTGGGTGGGTGGGAAGATCCACGACCACCTGAGTTCTTCTGGCGATAAGGCTGACGGAAAGGAGGAGGAGGAAGGTAGAACTTTTGCTGCTTAGCTGCCACTTGAGTTGAAGAAGAAGACTGAACTGCATCCCCGATTCTCTTCTTAGAAGCCTCACATTTGAGCTGGGCAGCTTCTTGCTTGATGCCATGTTGTAGAATTCATCATACTTTTCTCGCTCAAAAAGCACGAGAGCTAATTGCAGATCTTCTCTCGAGACCACCTCCGAATTGATAGATCATACTCTTTTCATCGTGGACGTCTTGCTTAGCAAAGCGAGCGAGTTTTCGAACTCGATATTGTATTGATACAGACATGTTGCCTTGCTTGAGATTGCGGAACTCCTCACGCTTGCTCTCAACAACACTTTTGAATGTGGTGAGCTTTGAAGTCTCGTGGAACTCATCCCTGTAATTACACGACTTCCTCTGGAATCTTTGTATTCTTGGTACCACTCGGCAGCTTGGTCCTTGAGTTGAAACGAAGCAAACTTGACAAAGTCCTCGGTCGACATTGCTACATTCAAAATGTTTGCAGATGTCCACAAGCCAATCGTCGGCGTCTGTGGCCTCGACACGTAAACCGAAAGACTTGGCTGATTAGCGAGGAACTGATTGAGGGTAGCAAATGCGGCTGGTTGTTGCCTTGGCCTTGATTTCCTTGATTGCCTTGCCCTTGGGTACGCTCTTGCAAGAGTTGCAAAATCATCTGAGCATTGGCATTGGTGGCTGCCATGATAGCTTGCCATGCCTCCGGAGGCGGAGGTGGAGGTGGAGGGTTTGACTGACTCCCATCATTGCGTTCCGGATTCAGACGCGTTGGCGGAGCCATCCTGAAGAGGGTGACATCCGTTAGCACTTGATAGACAGATAGACAAGTTGAATCAACGGATAGAAATTGCAACATATAGTCTTCACAATAAACATTCGAACAAGGATGAACGAATGAATTCCAAAGTTAACATCACACGTCCATTAAGGTGAGAAGCCACTTGATTAAGGGTTGATGAAAAAAATAACAAGGTATGATGGAACAAATAAGTGGTAAGGATTACCCAATCACAAACCAAAAATCTGCGGAAGAAATGCTAGAGCTACTTGAATCCCACCTATAAACTCCGAAACTTTACGGTTATGCAATCTGGTGTTGGGGATACAGGGACACAAAATATATCACCCAAACTAACAATACCTAGATCCAAATTGTATCCATCCGTCAACACATAACCAAGAAACCTTCGAAATCGTGTACCTCGACCTTCAAAAGCATCCGTTATCTGAGTCATGGCAATACTCGAGCTCGCCCGATCTTTGGGTTATCGGGTTATCTCACCAACAACTGCACAAAAGAGATTTTCGATGTCGGCAAAGCTCGGTATTCAGAACTGCAACGATAAAATTGTGGCGACAACACCTCGGAGCTCAACTCCCGGGACACCGCCACAACCCCTAAATGTCGAGGCACCAAGAACAATGTTCTCGTCACAAAACCATCGGAACGATTCCAAGATACCAGCGTGTTCCTAAAATTTTCTTAGTGAAATTTGAGGAGAGGAGAGTCAAAACTTCTACGCCGGAGACCTCACCAGAGCGACGAAGGGGACTGGGAGTAAAAGAATCCTACTCTCCGATATATATAATCCTAAGACTCAAAACATTTTTGTTCTAGACTCAACAACGCATGACAAACAATCAAGCGAGGGGCTCCTAAGTCGGGATGGCTCGATTACCAACTTATAATCGCCCTCGATGCGGCTATATCTCCCACGTGTCGAAGCACGACTTAGAGGCATAACCGCATTGAAAGCAATGTCGCAAGTGAGGTAATCTTCACACAACCCATGTAATACATAAGGAAAGAGATACATAGTTGGCTTACAATCGCCACTTCACACAATACATAAATAAACATCCATCATCCAGATTACACTCAAGGTCCGACTACGGAACCAAAATAAAAGAAGACTACCCCAAATGCTACAGATCCCGATCGTCCCAACTGGCTCCACTACTGATCATCGGGAAAAGACACATAATAACGACCACGTTCCTCGTCGAACTCCCACTTGAGCTCGGTTGCGTCACCTGCTGACCGCATCGTCGGCACTGCAACTGTTTTGGTAGAATCTGTGAGTCACGGGGACTCAGCAATCTCACACCCGCGAGATCAAGACTATTTAAGCTTATAGGAAGGACAGAGTTGTGAGGTGGAGCTGCAGCAGCGACTAGCATATATGGTGGCTACATTCGCAAAAGAGAGCGAGAAGAGAAGCAATGCGCGGTCGTGAAGCTAGTAGCGATCAAGAAGTGATCTGAACTACTTACGTCAAACATAACTCCAACACCGTGTTCACTTCCGGACTCCCGAGAAGAGACCATCACGGTTACACACTTGTTGATGTGTATTTTAAATAAGGTCAACTTGGGTTTTCTACAACGGACATTAACAAATTCCCATCTGCCTCATAACCGCGGCACGGCTTTTGAAAGATAATACCTGCAGGGTGTCCCAACAGCCCATTATAAGCTCTCACGGACAACGAAGGATATTCCTTCTCTGGGAAGACCCGATCGATCTCGAATCCCGGACTACAAGACATTTCGACAACAATAAAACAAGACCAGCAAAGCCGCCCGATTGTGCCGACAAATCCCGATAGGAGCTGCACATATCTCGTTCTCGTGGCACATCCGGATAAGTCAAGCTACGAGTAAAACCAAGCCTCGAAGTTTCCCGTGGTGGCCCATGAGGTTGCTCGGTTGGGCCAGCACTCGAAGGAGCTTTGGTCCGGGGTTAAAATAAAGATGACCCTCGGGCTCGCGAAAACCGGGGAAAAAAGGCTTAGGTGGCAAATGGTAAAACCAATGTTGGGCCTTGCTAGAGGAGTCTTATTCAAAGCGAACTGTCAAGGGGGTCCCATAAATCACCCAACCGTGTAAGGAACGCGAAATCAAGGAACATAACACGGTATGACGGAAACTAGGGTGGCAAAGTGGAACAAAACACGGGCATAAGGCCGAGCCTTCCACCCTTTACCAAGTATATAGATGCATTAATTATAGCAGATATATTGTGATATCCCCAACAAGTAAACATGTTCCAACAAGGAACAACATCTCCATGTTCAACAAGGAACAAACTTCATCTTCACTGCAACTAGCAACGCTATAAGAGGGCTGAGCAAAGCGGTAACATAGCCAAACAACGGTTTGCTAGGAAAGGATGGTTAGGGGCTTGACATGGCAATATGGGAGGCATGATAAGCAAGTGATAGGCATCGTAGCATAGGCATAGCAAAAGAGCGAGCATCTAGCAAGCAAAGATAGAAGTGATTTCGAGGGTATGGTCAGCTTGCCTGCAAAGTTCTCAGAGTTGTCGAAAGCTTGATCCTCGTAAGCGTTCTCAACAGGTTCCTCGTTCACGTACTCGTCTCCCGGCTCTACCCAAAGCAAGAACACAAACAATTGAAACACAATAAATCACGATGCAATGCACAAGCAACATGATGCAATATATGGCATGATATGCGAGATGTGATATGCAATGCGCATGCGTGCTCTGGAAGGAAAATGATGAACCAGGCATTAACTTGGCAAACCAAGTATGCCTCTGGAAAGGTGAGATGATTTCGGTTGAAATCGATATAAAGATCACCGGAATCGGATGCACGGTTTGCAAATGACAAGCAAAACAAGAATGGCACAAATCTGCCATTAACAGCACGATGCCACATAGCAAGCAACAAGAAATTAATCTACTGCACCCAAACGTAACAACAAAGCATATGGCAGTGATCTACTCAAGATGCTTGACAAAAGATGAACACTGAGCTACGGCTAAATCACACCATAACAGGTCCAAACAAGCATGGCAAAAGTGCAAAATATATCAGCTTCACAGACTTAGTGAAAATACTGGACATGGCAGAATCAGCATCAGGAAGCAATGTTCAGAGCAAGCAATCGACATGCTACCGGAACTTATAATAGCAAAATAAGGCATGGCATGAATCTACTCAAAGCACAGAACGAAAGTCCCTTAATGACCATGAGCCAAAAAGGATCAGAAGATGCAATAGCACCCATGTCAATATAGCAAGTTTCGTTAACAGATTCAGCAAACAGGGCATGACATTGACAGAATTAAGTAGGCATCTTCGCGAGCTCGATGCACTCACTACAGAGCATTATATGATAAACTAAGCATGCCTACATCAAGAAGACATGGCATAGAAGCTATACATGGCAAGAACAACATCATAGCATACACGGATCAACTACAACAACCTTGGCAAAATTGAATAACATGTAAACAATCTGCCAGGAAACATTTTATAGCAAAAGTAGAGCTCGATTGACTCAAGCTATGTCACTCCATAATTGCAAACAAGGGCATATTTGTATAGAGCATAACCATATGTTCAAAACATCCTTACTGAAGTATCTCAAAATATGCATGGATCTCTCTGTAGCATCAAGTTAACATGGCATAAAAATATCAGCAAAACAGGGGCTGAAATCAGCAACATCATGAAGCCTAGTTTGCATGCTTGTGCTAGTCACCAAAGAGATCACAAAAATACATGGCATAAACCCCTGTAAAGATGGCATGGCATATTACAAAACACATGTAGAACTCAAGTTCATAGGGTGCACACATCAATCATGGCAAAAATGACAAAAGTGCATATTCTGTTAAGAAACAGAAACTAACATCACATAGCTCTATTCTAACAGCATTTCGGGCATCAAGATGAGCTCAAATGAAAATTATTAAGTGATATGAAATGATCTACTCATCGCGTCGAACATTTCGGTATGCTACACGCCCAAAACAGAGCCACGGGTGCAAAGTTATGGCATGATGAAAATGCAACAAAAATACTGACAGAAAATGACTTAGAGGGAATCGGGGCTCGGGGAAAGTCAACCCTTCGGTTTTTGGATCGGATCTGGCCGGATCGAGGCGGCCGGCGGCGTGGGAGCTCGGGGCCGGAGGAGGAGAGGGCGGCCGCGGCGCTTGGGCGGCGCGCCGGCGGAGGAGGCGGGCGGGCGGGCGGTGCGGACGGCCTTGTGGCCGACGGGGGCCAGGGAGGCGCGGCTGGCGGCGGCCGGAGGCGGCGGTGGCTGCGGCGGCGGCGGCGGCGGCGGAGGCTGGGGCGACGGCGGGGCGCTTGGGCGCTGGGAGGTGGGAGGCTCACCTGAGCGGCCTGCGGGCGGGCGCGACGAGGGGCAGGGGCCACGTGGCGGCTCCCGATTGGCTGGGCGGCGGCGGGCGGACGTGTCCGGCCTAGTCAGGACGCGTCCGGCGGCGCGGAGAGGAGCGGGGCTAGGGTTTGGAGGAGGATTGATCCGAAAATTCGGGGGAGGGGGTGTTTTTATAGATAGAAGGAGCTCGGAAGCTCCAAATTGAGTGTAGTTTTCGCCCACACGATCGTGATCCGACGACGGAGAGAATGGAAGTGACTTAGATGGGCTATTGGACTATTTTGAAGGGGTGTTGGGCTGCAACTTAAAAGAGGCCTTTGCGAGAGTGCGGTTAACCGTTGGAGTACCAAACGAGCTCCAAATGACCCGAAACTTGACAGGTGGTCTACTGGTGGTGTACCAAGGCCACTTGGCAAACCTCGGTCCATTCCGAGAAAGTTCCGTACCCGCTCACGGAAAAACATAAAAGGGGACGCCGGGGGACATAGGAGTGCCGGATTGCAAAACGGACAACGGGGAAAATGCTCGGATGCATGTGACGAACACGTATGCGAATGCGATGCACATGATGACATGATATGAAATGCATGACATGAACAAAATGCAAAACAAAAGACAAAAACCCAACCACAGAGGGAATATCATATCACAATGCCGAAAATGCCAAGAGTTGGAGTTACAAATATGGAAATTTACATCCGGGGTGTTACAACACTCCACCACTACAAGAGCATCTCGTCCCGAGATCTAGGACTGAAAGAACTCCAGATATTCGGAACGGAGGTGATCCTCGCACTCCCAGGTGGCTTCTCGGTCGGAATGGTGTGACCACTTCACTTTCAGGAATTTGATTGACTTGTTGCGAGTCTTGCGCTCGGTTTCTTCAAGAATAGCAACGGGGTGCTCATGATAAGAGAGATCTTCTTGGAGGTCAATTTCTTTGAAGTTGATAGTGCGTTCAGGAGTCTTGAAGCACTTGCGAAGCTGCGACACGTGAAACACATCGTGCACGTTCGCGAAGTTGGACGGAAGCTCAAGATGATAGGCGAGATCGCCTCTTTTGCCAATGATCTTGAAAGGACCCACGTATCTAGGGGCAAGCTTCCTTTGATACCGGGCGGCGAGTGCCTTTCATTGAGAGACGCGAAGGTAGACATGGTCTCCGATTTCAAAAGCCACATCACGGTGCTTGTCATCATAATAGCTCTTTTCCGCGCGATTGCGCGGCTTTGAGATTCTCACGAATGACTTTGAACATTTCTTGCTTCGTGATCAAGTCGTTGCCAAGAAGTTGGCATTCACTGTCTCGGACCAATTGAGAGGAGTCGACACTTTCGCCATAGAGAATTTGAATGGGGCCTTGCCGAACTCGCTTGGAAGCTGTTGTTGTAGGAGAACTCGGCATATGGAAGACAATCTTCCCACTTCATACCGAAGGAAATGACACAAGCCCTGAGCATATCTTCAAGGATTTGATTGACTCGCTCGACTTGGCCACTTGTTTGAGGATGGAAAGCTGTGCTGAAACGAATGTTGGTGCCCATGGCCTTCTGAAAAGAATCCCAAAACTTGGAGGTGAAGATGCTGCCACAGTCTGAAGAGATCAATTGTGGAATGCCGTGCAAGGAGACAATCCTAGATGTGTATAGCTCTGCCAACTGAGCTGCTGTGATAGATTCTTTGATAGGAAGAAAATAAGCGACTTTAGTAAGCTTGTCAATGACTACGAAGATAGCATCATTTCCACGCTTGGACTTTGGAAATCCAGTCATGAAGTCCATCTCGATATGATCAAACTTCCATTCTGGAATAGCAAGAGGTTGAAGGAGACCAGCTGGTCGTTGGTGTTCTGCTTTCACTCTTCTGCAGACATCACACTCATTCACGAATTGAGCAATTTCTCGCTTCATTCGAGTCCACCAATATGACTGCTTGAGGTCATGGTACATCTTCGTACTTCCAGGATGAATGGATAGAAGCGAATTGTGTGCCTCGTTCATAATGACTTTACGTAGATCACCCTTAGGAACCACAATCCGGTCCTCGAAGAAAAGAGTATCTTTGCCATCAATGTGGAAGCACTTGTACTTGGAAATGCCCTTGTCGATACCACGTTTCACCTTTTTCACCATGGTATCCAGGAGTTGAGCCTCACGGATTTGGTCTTCCAAAGTAGGAGAGACTATGAGGTTAGCAAGAAAGCCTTGAGGAACAACTTGAAGATTCAGCTAGCGGAAAGCTTCACAGAGATCCGGTTGGAAGGGCTTGGGGATTAAACTGTTGCAGTAAGCCTTCCTGCTCAAAGCATCTGCAATGACATTGGCCTTGCCTGGAGTATATTCAATACTTGGGTTGTACTCTTGAATCATTTCGACCCATCGAGTTTGCCTGAGGTTGAGGTTGGGTTGAGTGAAGATATACTTGAGGCTCTTGTGATCGGTGAATATGTCCACTTTCCTTCCCAACAAGAGATGTCTCCATGTTATCAATGCATGGACAACTGCCGCCAACTCAAGATCGTGAGTGGGGTAGTTCTTTTCGTTGAGCTTCAGGTGACGAGAGGTATAGGCCACAACTCTCTTCTCTTGCATTAACACAGCACCGAGACCTTGAAGAGAAGCATCACAGAAAACTTGAATGGTTTGGATTCATCGGGAGGAGTCAAGGCAGGGAGCTGTGACGAGTTTCTCTTTGAGAGTATTGAAAGCAACGTCACACTCGGGAGACCGGACATACTTCACATGCTTACGGAGGAGGTTGGAAAGAGGCTTTGCAATCTTGGAGAAATTCTCAACGAATCTTGACAATAGCTTGCAAGACCAAGAAAACATGGAGCTGCTTGACATTACGAGGAGGTTCCCAATTCACAGCTGCAGACACCTTCTCGGGATTAATAGCGATGCCCTTGGCGGAGATGATGTGACCAAGATAAAGCACTTCATCAAGCCAAAATTCACATTTGGAAAACTTCGCATAGAATTGATGCTCTCTGAGCTTGTCGAGCACCAATCGCAAATGTTTGGCATGATCCTTCTTATTCTTGGAGAAGACCAAAATATCATCAAGATAGACCAAGGCGAATTCATTGGTGTAGGGGTTGAAGATGAAGTTCATCATTCGAGAGAATGTTGGAGGAGCATTGACAAGGCTGAAAGACATGACAAGTATATTCATAAGAACCAAAGCTTGTTCGAATGTTGTCTTGGGAATATCTTGTTCACGAATGCGAATTTGATGATAACCCATACGAAGGTCAAGCTTGGAGAACACTTTAGCACCTTTGAGTTGCTCGAAAAGCTCATTGATGTTGGGAAGTGGATACTTGTTCTTGATTGTCTTCTTATTCAATGGGCGGTAATCGGCGCAAAGTCGATCCGTGCCATCCTTCTTCGGACAAAAGAACACCACAACCCCAAGGAGATGAACTCGGTCGATCAAACCAGACGCTCTTGTTCATCGAGCTCCTTCTTCAATTCCTTCAGCTCATTAGCTCCAAGCTTGTATGGGCGCTTGCAAGCGGGTTCGATGCGGGCTCAAGATCGATAATGAACTCAACCGGCCGATGAGGAGGCATACCCGAAGCTCTTCCGGAAAGACATCTTGGTACTCACAAACGATTGGAATCGAGAGATAGCATCAATTCGCCCTTCTCATTGAGAGAAAACAATCGAATGGTTTCATCACGGCGGCATATATGATCACATCATTAGAAGAGTGAGTCAATTGAATTTCCTGGTAGCACAATCAAGCTGAGCTTTGTGCTGAGAAAGCCAGTCCATCCCAAGAATAAGATCAATATCCGAGTCACCGAGAACAATTGGTTTAGCCAGAAATCTATAATCGCCCATCTTGATTGTGGTATCCGGAACCACCAAACTGGAGCTCAACCGTTTACCCGGAGAAACGACATCCATGGGTTTACCCAAATGTGAAGAAGTGAATTCATGCTTGGTAAAAAACGGTCTTGACATGAAACAATGCGATGCACCAGTATCAAATAAAACTTTTGCAGGAATATCATTAACTGGAAGATTACCCATTATCACATCAGAAGAATCCTCTGCTTGCGCTACATTCATCATGTTCACCTTGGCATGCTTTGGATTATGCTTGACCACTGCATTGCTGGAAGATTTCACAGGAGGAGGAGGCGGAAGGCGCCTTTGGTTGAAGCACTTGTTAGCATAGTGACCTTCACGACATTTGTTGCAAGTCACCTCACGAGAGCGGACGATGATAAGGAGCATTTGACCTTGGAGCTTGAGAATTTGACTTGTTACGATAGCTTTGGGTTGGGTGGGTGGGAAGATCCACGACCACTGAGTTCTTCTGCGATAAGGCTGACGGAAAGGAGGAGGAGGAAGGTAGAACTTTTGCTGCTTAGCTGCCACTTGAGTTGAAGAAGAAGACTGAACTGCATCCCTGATTCTCTTCTTAGAAGCCTCACATTTGAGCTGGGCAACTTCTTGCTTGATGCCATGTTGTAGAATTCATCATACTTTTACGGCTCAAAAAGCACGAGAGCTAATTGCAGATCTTCTCCGAGACCACCTCTGAATTGATAGATCATACTCTTTTCATCGTGGGCGTCTTGCTTAGCAAAGCGGCGAGTTTCGGAACTCGATATTGTATTGATACAGACATGTTGCCTTGCTTGAGATTGCGGAACTCCTCACGCTTGCTCTCAACAACACTTTTGAATGTGGTGAGCTTTGAAGTCTCGCGGAACTCATCCTGTAATTACGACTTCCTCTGGAATCTTTGTATTCTTGGTACCACTCGGCAGCTTGGTCCTTGAGTTGAAGCGAAGCAAACTTGACAAAGTCCTCGGTCGACATTGCTACATTCAAAATGTTTGCAGATGTCCACAAGCCAATCGTCGGCGTCTGTGGCCTCGACACAGAAACTGAAAGACTTCGGCTGATTAGCGAGAAACTGATTGAGGGTAGCAAAGTGCGGCTGGTTGTTTCCTTGGCCTTGATTTCCTTGATTGCCTTGCCCTTGGGTACGCTCTTGCAAGAGTTGCAAAATCATCTGAGCATTGGCATTGGTGGCTGCCATGATAGCTTGCCAGGCCTCCGGAGGCGGAGGTGGAGGTGGAGAGTTCGACTGATTCCCATCATTGCGTTCCGGATTCAGACGCGTTGGCGGAGCCATCCTGAAGAGGGTGACATCCGTTAGCACTTGATGAGCAGATAGACAAGTTGAATCAACGGATAGAAATTGCAACATATAGTCTTCACAATAAACATTGAACAAGGATGAGCGAATGAATTCCAAAGTTAACATCACACGTCCATTAAGGTGAGAAGCCACTTGATTAAGGGTTGATGAAAAAATAACAAGAATACGTTGGAACAAATAAGTGGTAAGGATTACCCAATCGCAAACCAAAAATCTGCGGGAAGAAATGCTAGGAGCTACTTGAATACCACCTATAAACTCCCGAAACTTTCTGGTTATACAATCTGGTGTTGGGGATACAGGGGACACAAAATATATCACCCAAACTAACAATACCTAGATCCAGCTGTATCCATCCATCAACACATAACCAAGAAACCTTCGGAAATCGTGTACCTCGACCTTATAATCGCCCTCGATGCGGCTATATCTCCCACGTGTCGAAGCACGACTTAGAGGCATAACCGCATTGAAAGCAATGTCACAAGTGAGGTAATCTTCACACAACCCATGTAATACATAAGGGAAAGAGATACATAGTTGGCTTACAGTCGCCACTTCACACAATACATAAATAAACATCCATCATCCAGATTACACTCAAGGTCCGACTCACGGAACCAAAATAAAAGAAGACTACCCCAAATGCTACACAGATCCCGATCGTCCCAAGCTGGCTCCACTCACGATCATCAGGAAAAGACACATAATAACGACCACGTTCCTCGTCGAACTCCCACTTGAGCTCGGTTCGTCCACCTGCACTTGGCATCGTCGGCACTGCAACTGTTTTGGTAGAATCTGTGAGTCACGGGGACTCAGCAATCTCACACCAGCGAGATCAAGACTATTTAAGCTTATAGGAAGGACAGAGTTGTGAGGTGGAGCTGCAGCAGCGACTAGCATATATGGTGGCTACATTCGCAAAAGAGAGCGAGAAGAGAAGCAATGCGCGGTCGTGAAGCTAGTAGCGATCAAGAAGTGATCTGAACTACTTACGTCAAACATAACTCCAACACCGTGTTCACTTCCGGACTCCCGAGAAGAGACCATCACGGTTACACACGCGTTGATGTGTATTTTAAATAAGGTCAACTTTGGGTTTTCTACAACGGACATTAACAAATTCCCATCTGCCTCATAACCATGAGCACGGCTTTTGAAAGATAATACCCTGCAGGGTGTCCCAACTTAGCCCATTATAAGCTCTCACGGTCAGCGAAGGATATTCCTTCTACGGGAAGACCGATCGATCTCGGAATCCCGGACTACAAGACATTTCGACAGCAATAAAACAAGACCAGCAAAGCCGCCCGATTGTGCCGACAAATCCCGATAGGAGCTGCACATATCTCGTTCTCGGGGCACATCCGGATAAGTCAAGCTACTGAGTAAAACCAAGCCTCGAGTTTCCCGTGGTGGCCCATGAAGTCTGCTCGGTTTGGGCCAACACTCGAAGGAGCACTGGTCGAGGGGTTAAAATAAAGATGACCCTCGGGCTCGCGAAAACCCGGGGAAAAAGGCTTAGGTGGCAAATGGTAAAACCAATGTTGGGCCTTCTTTGGAGGAGTCTTATTCAAAGCGAACTGTCAAGGGGTCCCATAAATCACCCAACCGTAAGGAACGCGAAATCAAGGAACATAACACGGTATGGCGGAAACTAGGGTGGCAAGAGTGGAACAAAACACCGGGCATAAGGCCGAGCCTTCCACCCTTTACCAAGTATATAGATGCATTAATTATAGCAGATATATTGTGATATCCCAACAAGTAATCATGTTCCAACAAGGAACAACATCTCCATGTTCAACAAGGAACAAACTTCATCTTCACCGCAACTAGCAACGCTATAAGAGGGCTGAGCAAAGCGGTAACATAGCCAAACAACGGTTTGCTAGGAAAGGATGGTTAGGGGCTTGACATGGCAATATGGGAGGCATGATAAGCAAGTGATAGGCATCGTAGCATAGGCATAGCAAAAGAGCGAGCATCTAGCAAGCAAAGATAGAAGTGATTTCGAGGGTATGGTCATCTTGCCTGCAAAGTTCTCAGGGTTGTCGAAAGCTTGATCCTCGTAAGCGTTCTCAACAGGTTCCTCGTTCACGTACTCGTCTCCCGGCTCTACCCAAAGCAAGAACACAAACAATGGAACCACAATAAATCACGGTGCAATGCACAAGCAACATGATGCAATATATGGCATGATATGCGAGATGTGATATGCAATGCGTATGCGTGCTCCGGAAGGAAAATGATGAACCAGGAATAAACTTGGCAAACCAAGTATGCCGCTGGAAATGTGATATGATTTTGGTTGAAATCGATATAAAGATCACCGGAATCGGATGCACGGTTTGCAAATGACAAGCAAAACAAGAATGGCACAAATCTGCCATTAACAGCACGATGCCACATAGCAAGCAACAAGAAATTAAGCTACTGCACCCAAACGTAACAACAAAGCATATGGCAGTGATCTACTCAAGATGCTTGACAAAAGATGAACACTGAGGTACGGCTAAATCACCCCATAACAGGTCCAAACAAGCATGGTGAAAATACTGGACATGGCAGAATCAGCATCAGGAAGCAATGTTCAGAGCAAGCAAACGACATACTACAGGAACTTATAATAGCAAAACAAGGCATGGCATGAATCTACTCAAAGCATAGAACAAAAGTCCCTTACTGACCATGAGCCAAAAAGGATCAGAAGATGCAATAGCACCCATGTCAATATAGCAAGTTTCGTTAACAGATTCAGCAAACAGGGCATGACATTGACAGAATTAAGTAGGCATCTTCGCGAGCTCGATGCACTCACTACAGAGCATTACATGATAAACTAAGCATAGCTACATCAAGAAGACATGTCATAGAAGATATACATGGCAAGAACAACATCATAGCATACACGGATCAACTACAACAACCTTGGCAAAATTGAATAACATGTAAACAATCTGCCAGGAAACATTTTATAGCAAAAGTAGAGCTCGATTAACTCAAGCTATGGCACTCCATAATTGCAAACAAGGGCATGGATGGATAGAGCATAACCATATGTTCAAAACATCCTTACTGAAGTATCTCAAAATATGCATGGATCTCTCTGTAGCATCAAGTTAACATGGCATAAAAATATCAAGAAAGCAGGGCTGAAATCAGCAACATCATGAAGCCTAGTTTGCATGCTTGTGCTAGTCACCATAGATATCACAAAAATACATGGCATACACCCCTGTCAAGATGGCATGGCATATTAAAAACACATGTAGGACTCAAGTTCATAGGATGCACACATCAATCATGGCAAAAATGACAAAAGTGCATGTTCTGATAAGAATCTGAAACTAACATCACATAGCCCTCTTCTAACAGCATTCCGGGCATCAAGATGAGCTCAAATGAAAATGATGCAATGGAGTGAAATGATCTACTCTTTGAGACGAACAATTGGGTATGCTATACGCCCCAAACGGAGCCAAGGGTGCAAAGTTATGGCATGATGAACATGTAACAAAATAATGACAGATTAAAAGACTTAGACGAAAATTCTGGGGGAGAAGGAAAGTCAACCCTTCGTGGATCTGGAGATCCGGCTCGGGCGGATCGAGGTTCGAGGCAGCCGGAGCAGCGGCGGCCGGGGACGGGCGCCGGAGGAGGGGACCGGCCGGAGGAGGGAGAGAGGCGGCGCGAGGGACGCCTTGGTGTGGGCGCGCTTGACCGGGTGGCGCTTGGGGAGGAGCAAGGCGGCGGGCGGCGACTGGCGCGGGGCCCTGGAGGCGCAGCTGGGCGGAGCAGGGAGGGGGCGAGGCTGGAGGTGGTGGCCTCGGGCCCCGATGGGCTCGGGCGGGCCCTTCGGGCTGGCGCGGGCCGGGCGGCGAAGTGGGCACAGGCGCCATGTGGCGGCCTCCGGTTGGCTGCGGGCGGTGGGCTGGACGCTGTCCGGTCCGATCCGGACATGTCCGTCGCGGAGAGGGAGCGAGGCTAGGGTTTGGAGGAGGATTGATCCGAAATTTCGGGGGAGGGGGTGTTTTATAGGTAGAAGGAGCTAGGAAGCTCCAAATGGAGTGTAGTTTTCGCCCACACGATCGTGATCCGACGACGGAGAGCATGGAAGTGACTTAGATGGGTTATTGGGCTGTTTTGAAGGGGTGTTGGACTGCAACCCAAAAGAGGCCTTTGCGGTTATGCGGTTAACCGTTGGAGTACCAAACGAGCTCCAAATGACCCGAAACTTGACAGGTGGTCTACCGGTGGTGTACCAAGGCCACTTGACAAACCTCGGTCCATTCAAGAAAGTTTAGTACCGCTCACGGAAAAAGCGTAAAAGGGGCGCGGGGACATAGGAGTGCGGATTGCAAAAGCGGACAACGGGAAAATGCTCGGAATCATGAGGCGAACACGTATGCAAATCGATGCACATGATGACATGATATGAAATGCATGACATGGACAAAATGCAAAAAGAAAGAAAAAACCCAACCACGGAGGAATATCATATCACAATGCCGAAAATGGCAAGAGTTGGAGTTAGAAATATGGAAAGTTACATCCGGGGTGTTACAACACTCCACCACTACAAGAGGATCTCGTCCCGAGATCTAGGACTGGAAGAACTCTGGATAGTCGGAACGGAGGTGATCCTCGCGCTCCCAGGTGGCTTCTCGGTCGGAATGGTGTGACCACTTCACTTTCAGGAATTTGATTGACTTGTTGCGAGTCTTGCGCTCGGTTTCTTCAAGAATAGCAACGGGATGCTCATGATAAGAGAGATCTTCTTGGAGGTCAATTTCTTCGAAGTTGATAGTGCGCTCAGGAGTCTTGAAGCACTTGCGAAGCTGTGACACGTGAAACACATCGTGCACATTCGCGAAGTTGGACGGAAGCTCAAGTTGATAGGCGAGATCGCCTCTTTTGCCAATGATCTTGAAAGGACCCACGTATCTAGGGGCAAGCTTCCCTTTGATACCGAAGCGACGAGTGCCTTTCATTGGAGAGACGCGGAGGTAGACATGGTCTCCGATTTCAAAAGCCACATCACGGTGCTTGTCCTCATAATAGCTCTTCTTGCGCGATTGCGCGGTTTTGAGATTCTCACGAATGACTTTGCACATTTCTTCGGCTTCTGTGATCAAGTCGTTGCCAAGAAGTTGGCGTTCACCTGTCTCGGACCAATTGAGAGGAGTACGACACTTTCTGCCATAGAGAATTTCAAATGGGGCCTTGCCCGAACTCGCTTGGAAGCTGTTGTTGTAGGAGAACTCGGCATATGGAAGACAATCTTCCCATTTCATACCGAAGGAAATGACACAAGCGCTGAGCATATCTTCAAGGATTTGATTGACTCGCTCGACTTGGCCACTTGTTTGAGGATGGAAAGCTGTGCTGAAACGAATGTTGGTGCCCATGGCCTTCTGAAAAGAATCCCAAAACTTGGAGGTAAAGATGCTGCCACGGTCTGAAGAGATCACTTGTGGAATGCCGTGCAAGGAGACAATTCTGGAGGTGTATAGTTCTGCCAACTGAGCTGCTGTGATAGATTCTTTGATAGGAAGAAAATGAGCCACTTTAGTAAGCTTGTCAATGACTACGAAGATAGCATCATTTCCACGCTTGGACTTAGGAAATCGAGTCATGAAGTCCATTTCGATAAGATCAAACTTCCATTCCGGAATAGCAAGAGGTTGGAGGAGACCAGCTGGTCGTTGGTGTTCTGCTTTCACTCTTCTGCAGACATCACACTCATTCACGAATTGAGCAATTTCTCGCTTCATTCGAGTCCACCAATATGACTGCTTGAGGTCATGGTACATCTTCATACTTCCAGGATGAATGGATAGAAGGGAATAGTGTGCCTCATTCATAATGACTTTACGTAGATCACCCTTAGGAACCACAATCCGTTCCTCGAAGAAAAGAGTATCTTTGTCATCAATGTGGAAGCACTTGTACTTGGAAATGCCCTTGTCGATACCACGTTTCACCTTTTTCACCATGGTATCCAGGAGTTGAGCCTCACGAATTTGGTCTTCCAAAGTAGGAGAGACTATGAGGTTGGCAAGAAAGCCTTGAGGAACAACTTAAAGATTCAGCTTGGAAAGCTTCACAGAGATCCGGTTGGAAGGGCTTGAGGATTAAACTGTTGCGATAAGCCTTCCTGCTCAAAGCATCTGCAATGACATTGGCCTTGCGGAGTATATTCAATACTTGGGTTGTACTCTTGAATCATTTCGACCCATCGAGTTTGCCTGAGGTTGAGGTTGGGTTGAGTGAAGATATACTTGAGACTCTTGTGATCGGTGAAAATGTCCACTTTCCTTCCCAACAAGAGATGTCTCCATGTTATCAATGCATGAACAACTGCCGCCAACTCAAGATCGTGAGTGGGGTAGTTCTTTTCGTTGGGCTTCAGCTGACGAGAGGTATAGGCCACAACTCTCTTCTCTTGCATTAACACAGCACCTAGACCTTGAAGAGAAGCATCACAGAAAACTTCGAATGGCTTGTATTCATCAGGAGGAGTCAAGACAGGAGCTGTGACGAGTTTCTCTTTGAGAGTATTGAAAGCAACGTCACACTCAGGAGACCATACATACTTCACGTGCTTCTGGAGGAGGTTGGAAAGAGGCTTTGCAATCTTAGAGAAGTTCTCAACGAATCTTGACAATAGCTTGCAAGTCCAAGAAAATCTGGAGCTGCTTGACATTACGAGGAGGTTCCCAATTCACAACTGCAGACACCTTCTCGGGTTAACAGCGATGCCCTTGGCGGAGATGATGTGACCAAGGTAAAGAACTTCATCAAGCCAAAATTCACATTTGGAAAACTTCACATATAATTGATGCTCTCTGAGCTTGTCTAGCACCAATCGCAAATGTTTGGCATGATCCTTCTTATTCTTGGAGAAGACCAAAATATCATCAAGATAGACCAAGACGAGTTCATTGGTGTAGGGGTTGAAGATGAAGTTCATCATCCGAGAGAATGTTGGAGGAGCATTGACAAGGCCCAAAGACATGACAGTATATTCATAAGAACCAAAGCTTGTTCTGAATGCTGTCTTGGGAATATCTTGTTCACGAATGCGAATTTGATGATAACCCATACGAAGGTCAAGCTTGGAGAACACTTTAGCACCTTTGAGTTGCTCGAAAAGCTCATTGATGTTGGGAAGTGGATACTTGTTCTTGATTGTCTTCTTATTCAATGGACGGTAATCGACGCAAAAGTCGGTCCGTGCCATCCTTCTTCGGACAAAAGAACACCACAACCCCAAGGAGATGAACTCGGTCGATCAAACCAGACGCTCTTGTTCATCGAGCTGCTTCTTCAATTCCTTCAGCTCATTAGGTCCAAGCTTGTATGGGCGCTTGCAAGCGGGTTGATGCGGGCTCAAGATCGATAGCGAATTCAAGCGGCGGTGAGGAGGCATTCTGGAAGCTCTTCGGAAAGACATCTTGGTACTCACAAGCGATGGAATCGAGAGATAGCATCCAATTCGCCCTTCTCATTGAGAGAAAACAACCGAATGGTTTCATCACGAGCGGCATAGATGATCACATCATTAGAAGAGTGAGTCAATTGAATTTCCCCGGCAGCACAATCAAGCTGAGCTTTGTCCGAGAAAGCCGATCCATCCCGAGAATAAGATCAATATCCGAGTCACCAAGGACAAATGGTTTAGCAGAAATCTATAGTCGCCCATCTTGATAGAAACATCCGGAACCATCATTTTGTATTCATGAACAAACCCGAGAGAAACCGCTATCGGCTTAGGCAGATCGACGGTATGCAAATTGTTCATGGATGCAAAAGGTCTTGATATGAAAGAAATAGATGCACCGTATCAAATAAGACTTTTGCAGAATATCATTAAGCGAGAGATTACCCATAATCACATCGGAAGAAACCTCCGCTTGAGCTGCATTCATCATGTTCACCTTGCAGACTTGGGATTATGCTTGACCACTGCATTGCTGGAAGATCTCACGGGAGGAGGAGGCGGAAGGCGCCTTTGGTTGAAGCACTTGTTCGCATAGTGACCTTTCGCCGACATTTGTTGCAAGTCACCTCCGAGAGCGGACGGTGATAAGGAGCATTTGACCTTGGAGCTTGAGAATTTGACTTGTTACGATAGCTTTGGGTTGGGTGGGTGGGAAGATCCACGACCACCTGAGTTCTTCTACTGATAAGGCTGATGGAATGGAGGAGGAGGAAGGTAGAACTTCTGCTGCTTAGCTGCCACTTGAGAGGAAGAAGAAGACTGAACTGCATCCCTGATTCCCTTCTTAGAAGCCTCACATTTGAGCTGGGCAGCTTCTTGCTTGATGCCATGTTGTAGAATTCATCATACTTTTACGCTCAAAAAGCACGAGAGCTAATTGCAGATCTTCTCTGAGACCACCTCTGAATTGATAGATCATACTCTTTTCATCGTGGACGTCTTGCTTAGCGAAGCGGCGAGTTCTCGAACTGGATATTGTATTGATACACAGACATTTGCCTTGCTTGAGATTGCGGAACTCCTCACGCTTGCTCTCAACAACACTTTTGAATGTGGTGAGCTTTGAAGTCTCGTGGAACTCATCCTGTAATTACGACCTCCTCTGGAATCTTTGTATTGCTGGTACCACTCAGCAGCTTGGTCCTTGAGTTGAAGCGAAGCAAACTTGACAAAGTCCTCGTGTCGACATTGCTACATTCAAAATGTTTGCAGATGTCCACAAGCCAATCGTCGGCGTCTGTGGCCTCGACACGAAGCTGAAAGACTTCGCTGATTAGCGAGGAACTGATTGAGGGTAGCAAAGTGCGGCTGGTTGTTGCCTTGGCCTTGATTTCCTTGGTTGCCTTGCCCTTGGGTGCGCTCTTGCAAGAGTTGCAAAATCATCGAGCATTGGCATTGGTGGCTGCCATGATAGCTTGCCATGCCTCCGGAGGCGGAGGTGGAGGTGGAGGTTGGTGACTCCCATCATTGCGATCCGGATTCGACGCGTTGGCGGAGCCATCTGAAGAGGGTGACATCCGTTAGCACTTTGATGAGACAGATAGACAAGTTGAATCAACGGATAGAAATTGCAACATATAGTCTTCACAATAAACATTCGAACAAGGATGAACGAATGAATTCCAAAGTTAACATCACACGTCCATTAAGGTGAGAAGCCACTTGATTAAGGTTGAAGAAAAAAATAACAAGGTACGACTGGAACAAATAAGTGGTAAGGATTACCCAATCACAAACCAAATATCTGCGGGAAGAAATGCTAAGAGCTACTTGAATCCCACCTATAAACTCCCGAAACTTTCTGGTTATGCAATCTGGTGTTGGGGATACAGGGGACACAAAATATATCACCCAAACTAACAATACCTAGATCCAGCTGTATCCATCCGTCAACACATAACCAAGAAACCTTCGAAATCGTGTACCTCGACCTTGAAAAGCATCCGTTATCGAGTCATGGCAATACTCGAGCTCGCCCGATCTTTGGGTTATCGGGTTATCTCACCAACAACTGTACAAAAGAGATTTTCGATGTCGGCAAAGCTCGGTATTCGAGAACTGCAGCGATAAAATTGTGGCGACAACACCTCGGAGCTCAACTCCCGGGACACCGCCACAACCCTAAATGTCGGGAGGCACCAAGAACAATGTTCTCGTCACAAAACCATCGGAACGATTCCAAGATACCAGCGTGATCCTAAAATTTTTTAGTGAAATTTGAGGAGAGGAGAGTCAAAACTTCTACGTCGGGAGACCTCACCAGAGCGACGAAGGGACTGGGAGTAAAAAGAATCCTACTCTCCGATATATATAATCCTAAGACTCAAAACATTTTGTTCTAGACTCAACAACGCCAAACAAACAATCAGCGAGGGGCTCCTAAGTGGGGATGGCTCGATTACCAACTTGTAGCGCCCTCGATGCGGCTATATCTCCCACGTGTGAAGCACGACTTAGAGGCATAACCGCATTGAAAGCAATGTCGCAAGTGAGGTAATCTTCACACAACCCATGTAATACATAAGGAAAGAGATACATAGTTGGCTTACAATCGCCACTTCACAGAATACATAAATAAACATCCATCATCCAGATTACACTCAAGGTCCGACTACGGAACCAAAATAAAAGAAGACTACCCCAAATGCTACACAGATCCCGATCGTCCCAACTGGGCTCCACTACGATCATCAGGAAAAGACACATAGTAACGACCACGTTCCTCGTCGAACTCCCACTTGAGCTCGGTTCGTCACACCTGACCGCATCGTCGGCACACTGCAACTGTTTTGGTAGAATCTGTGAGTCACGGGACTCAGCAATCTCACACCCGAGATCAAGACTATTTAAGCTTATAGGAAGGACAGAGTTGTGAGGTGGAGCTGCAGCAAGCGACTAGCATATATGGTGGCTACATTCGCAAAAGAGAGCGAGAAGAGAAGCAAGGCACGGTCGTGAAGCTAGTAGCGATCAAGAAGTGATCTGAACTACTTACGTCAAACATAACTCCAACACCGTGTTCACTTCCGGACTCCACGAGAAGAGACCATCACGGCTACACACGCGTTGATGTGTATTTTAAATAAGGTCAACCGGGTTTTCTACAACGGACATTAACAAATTCCCATCTGCCTCATAACATGGGCACGGCTTTGAAGATAATACCTGCAGGGTGTCCCAACAGCCCATTATAAGCTCTCACGGTCAACGAAGGATATTCCTTCTACGGGAAGACCCGATCGATCTCGGAATCCCGGACTACAAGACATTTCGACAACAATAAAACAAGACCAGCAAAGCCGCCCAAATGTGCCGACAAATCCCGATAGGAGCTGCACATATCTCGTTCTCGTGGCACACCGGATGGGCAAGGCGTCGGGTTGGCATAGACCTGGATTGCCAGGGCGCCGGACATCGCCTAGTTGGGCCAACACTCGAAGGAGCACTAGTCCGGGGTTAAAATAAAGATGACCCTCGGGCTCGCGAAAACCCGGGGAAAAAGGCTTAGGTGGCAAATGGTAAAACCAAAGTTGGGCCTTCTTTGGAGGAGTCTTATTCAAAGCGAACTGTCAAGGGGTCCCATAAATCACCCAACCGTAAGGAAGCGAAATCAAGGAACATAACACGGTATGACGGAAACTAGGGTGGCAAGAGTGGAACAAAACACCAGGCATAAGGCCGAGTCTTCCACCCTTTACCAAGTATATAGATGCATTAATTAAAGAAGATATATTGTGATATCCCAACAAGTAAACATGTTCCAACAAGGAACAACATCTCCATGTTCAACAAGGAACAAACTTCATCTTCACCTGCAACTAGCAACGCTATAAGAGGGGCTGAGCAAAGCGGTAACATAGCCAAACAACGGTTTGCTAGGAAAGCATGGTTAGGGGCTTGACATGGCAATATGGGAGGCATGATAAGCAAGTGCTAGGCATCGTAGCATAGGCATAGCACAAGAGCGAGCATCTAGCAAGCAAAGATAGAAGTGATTTCGAGGGTATGGTCATCTTGCCTGCAAAGTTCTCAGAGTTGTCGAAAGCTTGATCCTCGTAAGCGTTCTCAACAGGTTCCTCGTTCATGTACTCGTCTCCCGGCTCTACCCAAAGCAAGAACACAAACAATGGAACCACAATAAATCACGGGCGATGCACAAACCACATGATGCAAAACATGGCATGATATGCGAGATGTGAGATGTAATGCATATGCGTGCTCCGGAAGCAAAACTGATGAACAAGGCATCAACTTGGCAAACCAAGTATGCCACTGGAAAGGTGAGATGATTTCGGTTGAAATCGATATAAAGATCACCGGAATCGGATGCACGGTTTGCAAATGACAAGCAAAACAAGAATGACACAAATCTGCCATTAACAACATGATGCCACTTAGCAAGCAACAAGAAATTAAGCTACTGCACCCAAACGTACCAACAAAGCATATGGCAGTGATCTACTCAAGATGCTTGACAAAAGATGAACACTGATCTACGGCTAAATCACACCATAACAGGTCCAAACAAGCATGGCAAAAGTGCAAAATATATCAGCTTCACAGACTTAATGAAAATACTGGACATGGCAGAATCAGCATCAGGAAGCAATGTTCAGAGCAAGCAAACGACATGCTATAGGAACTGATAATAGCAAAAAAAAAGGCATGGCATGAATCTACTCAAAGCATAGAACAAAAGTCCCTTACTCACCATGAGACAAAAGGGATCAGAAGATGTAATAGCACCCATGTCAATATAGCAAGTTTCGTTAACCGATTCAGCAAACAGGGCATGACAAAAACAAATAACAAGTAGGCATGTTTAAGAGCTTGATGCACTCACTACAGAGCATTACATGATAAACTAAGCATACATCCATCAATAAGACATGGCATAGAAGCTATAAATGGCAAGAACAACATCATAGCATACGCGGATCAACTACAACAACCTTGGCAAAATTGAATAACATGTAAACAATCTGCCAGGAAACATTTTATAGCAAATGTAGAGCTCGATTGACTCAAGCTATGGCACTCCATAATAGCAAACAAGGGCATGGATGGATAGAGCATAACCATATGTTCAAAACATCCTTACTGAAGTATCTCAAAATATGCATGGATCTCTCTGTAGCATCAAGTTAACATGGCATGAAAATATCAGCAAAACAGGGGCTGAAATCAGCAACATCATGAAGCCTAGTTTGCATGCTTGTGCTAGTCACCACAGAGATCACAAAAATACATGGCATACGCCCCTGTAAAGTTGGCATGGCATATTACGAAACACATGTAGGACTCAAGTTCATAGGATGCACACATCAATCATGGCAAAGATGACAAAAGTGCATGTTCTGATAAGAATCTGAAACTAACATCACATAGCCCTCTTCTAACAGCATTTCTGGCATCAATATGAGCTCAAATGAAAATGACGCAATGGAATTAAATGATCTACTCTTCGAGGCGAACAATTCGGTATGCTATACGCCCCAAACGGAGCCACGGGTGCAAAGTTATGGCATGATGAAAATGTAACAAAATAATGACAGATTAAAAGACTTGGACGAAAATTTGGGGGGAGAAGGAAAGTCAACCCTTCGTGGATCTGGAGATCCGGCTCGGGCGGATCGAGGTTCGAGGCGGCCGGAGAGGGGACCGCCGGAGGACGGAGAGGGGCGGGCGAGGGGCTTGGCGGCTGGGCGGCGGCCACCGGGCGAGAGGCCACCGGTGGCGGCGGGCGGTGAGGAGCCGGGCAGCGGCGGCGACGGCGCGGCACCTGCCGGGAGGCACAGCCGGGCGCGAGCAGGAGGCGGGCGTGGGCGGCGGTGGCGCGCCGGGCCCCGATGGGCTCAGGCGGGCCCTTCGGGCCTCGGGCGGGCGGGCGGTGAAGTGGGCACGGGCGCCACGTGGCGGCCTCCGGTTGGCTGCTTGGCGGCGGCGCGGACGCGTCGGTCCGATCCGGACGTGTCCGTGGCGGAGAGAGAGGAGCGAGGCTAGGGTTTGGAGGAGGATTGATCCGAAATTTCGGGGGAGGGGTGTTTTATAGGTAGAAGGAGCTAGGAAGCTCCAAATGGAGTGTAGTTTTCGCCCACACGATCGTGATCCGACGACGGAGAGCATGGAAGTGACTTAGATGGGTTATTGGGCTGTTTTGAAGGGGTGTTGGACTGCAACCCAAAAGAGGCCTTTGCGGTTATGCGGTTAACCGTTGGAGTACCAAACGAGCTCCAAATGACCCGAAACTTGACAGGTGGTCTATCGGTGGTGTACCAAGGCCACTTGACAAACCTCGGTCCATTCCGAGAAAGTTTAGTACCCGCTCACGGAAAAACGTAAAAGGGGACGCCGGGGGACATAGGAGTGCCGGATTGCAAAACGGACAACGGGAAAATGCTCGGAATCATGAGACGAACACGTATGCGAATGCGATGCACATGATGACATGATATGAAATGCATGACATGGACAAAATGCAAAAACGAAAGACAAAAACCCAACCACGGAGGGTATATCATATCACAATGCCGAAAATGGCAAGAGTTGGAGTTACAAATATGGAAAGTTACATCCGGGGTGTTACAACCTTCTTCCCGAGCTCTTACAACTACATGAACGAGTTCGGCAGGTGATGAAAGGCATCTCCCAGGCCTTGTGGACATCTGTCTCCCTGCCCGAAGGCCTTGGAGAGCATGCAGAGAGGCTTAAGGGAGCACGGCGGCGTTTCTGATTATGGAAGATATCGGTCTGACGTCAAGGCGCCAGGGAGGCCTGGGCCATGGTGAAGACGCGGTACACGAAGGCTGACCCAAACCACATGGCCGAGGTCGGACCTGTGGGGCCTGATGGGAAGGAGATCCCTGTGAGCTTAGTGTACGACCAAGTAGAATTGGCGGCCAAATATTCCCAACAGGACTGTAAACTAGACAGCCTATTAGATGGTATTGAGGAGGAATATGCCCAGTCAAATTGACTATGTAATTTAAGATGACATGTGAAAATGCCTTCTAGCCGGATTGTAGATCGTTTGTCATGGCGAACCTTTTCGCTTCAACCTCGGGACCCTATAGTCCGGAGTGTGTCCGAATACCCTCGCATTATGTAAGAACCGGGGCATGCGTGGAGACCAAGCGAGGGGTCATTAGTGCTTGAGCAGATAAGTGCCCAACTAGTTATGTTATATTACATGGTTAGTAAGAAACATCTTCCGGGAGAATAGTTCCGTTAAGGGTTCCTTTCACAGGAGGCATGCCTTAAAGTGCATGTCCGGATGCGAAAAGAGCATAAAAGCATCTGGGGGCAGATAAATAAATAAGTGAGAAATCATCTTTAGTTCACCGACCGAATATTCCCTTAAGAACGCTAGCTTTCGGCTTCACCCAGTCTGAGGTACACATCCGGCTGACCCGGCAGTAACAATCGCAGAGGTGCTCCCTTTATCGCCTAGCAGAACAATCGGGAACGTAGGGGTAAGCACAGGAGCCAGGCAACCCAGCTTGGCCAAAACTTGAGTCATATCGATGCATATAATGATGAATAAAAGGTACATGCGGAAGTGTGACACATGTGTTGGGCATCAAGCCCGTATAAATAAGCTTCTGTTAAAGAAGCTCCCAGGTATAATGAGCGCGGATAGCGCGTCAAGTGTGTGCGAACAATGCACGGACGAGCCTTTAAAGGTCAGAATCCGGCGCTAGGCGTAGAATCTTCGGAGACGGGCTGCGTTCCATGGGTTCGGCTCGAGTCGGTTATCCGATGCATCTCGCAGACGGTACGCTCCACCGGTCAGGACTTGGTCGATAATAAAGGGACCTTCCCATTTGGGCTTGAGTTTGTCCTTTTCTTGTCCGCAGCGAGAACTAACTCGCCAACATTGTAAGTTTTGGCCCGTACTTCTCTGCTTTGATATCGTCGGGCCGGCTGTTGATAGAATGCGGAACGGGCTTTTTTCACGTCACGCTCCTCCTCCAAGGCGTCCAAACTGTCCTGCCGATCGAGCTCGGCTTCTCTTTCTTCGTACATGCGCACGCGAGGTGAGTCATGAATTATGTCACAGGGCAGAACTGCCTCTGCGTCGTATACCATAAAGAATGGTGTGAATCCGGTGGTGCGATTCGACGTGGTCCGCAGCCCCCAGAGTACGAAGTCGAGCTCCTCTACCCAGTGCGTGTTAGATTCCTTGAGGGACCGCACTAGTCTGGGTTTGATGCCGCTCATGATTAGACCATTTGCTCGCTCGACTTGACCGTTAGTTTGAGGGTGATAGACTGAAGCATAGTCGAGCTTGATGCCCAAGGTTTTGCACCAGAGTTTGACCTCGTCGGCCGTGAAGTTCATGCCGTTATCAGTGATGATGCTGTGGGGGACGCCGTAACGGTGTACGACCCCTGATATGAAGTCTATCACCGGTCCGGATTCGGTCGTCTTAACAGGCTTGGCCTCTATCCATTTGGTGAATTTATCCACCATGACCAGTAGGTATTTTTGCTTGTGGGTTCCTCCTTTAAGGGGTCCAACCATGTCAAGTCCCCAGACCGCGAAGGGCAGGTGATGGGTATAGTTTGAAGGGCGGTGGGTGGCATGTGGCTTTGATTAGCAAAGAGCTGGCAACCGACGCATCGTTGGACTAAGTCCTGAGCATCTGCCCGGGCCGTCGGCCAATAAAATCCTGTACGGAAGGCCTTGCTTACAAGGGCCCGGGCTGCGGCGTGGTGCCCGCCGAGTCCGGCATGAATTTCAACCAGCAGATTCCGCCCTTCCTCTTCGGAGATACACCTTTGAAGGACTCCGGTGGTGCTTTTCTTATAAAGCTATCCCTCATGGACTTTATAGGCTTTAGATCGCCGCACTATGCAGCGTGCCTCGTTTTGGTCCTCGGGAAGTTCCTGCTTGGTTAGGTAGGCTAGGAATGGTTCCGTCCACGGGGCAATGACTACCATTACTACGTGGGCTGAAGATGTTACTTCGTTGGCAGAGCCTCCAATTGTGTCAGAATGTTCGGTGTCGGGCAGTGATGTTGGGTCCGGGCTGTTATTTCCGGACTCCTCTTCCCATAATAAGGATGGCATGAACAACCTCTCTAAGAAGATATTGGGGGGATGGCATCGCGCTTTTGCTTGATGCGTGCCAAGGCGTCGCTGCCTGATTGTTTTCCCGAGCTATATGGTGAAATTCGAGCCCTTCGAACCGAGCTGACATTTTTAGGACGGTGTTGCGATAAGCTGCAATTTTCGGATCCTTGGCATCAAAGTCTCCGTTTATTTGGGATATCGCAAGGTTCGAATCCCCGCGCACCTCTAGGCATTGAATGCCCATGGATACTGCCATCCGGAGACCATGTAGAAGGGCCTCGTATTCGGCTGCGTTGTTGGAGTCCGTATACATTATTTGGAGTACATATTGAACTGTATCTCCTATTGGGGACGTCAGAACGACGCCAGCCCCCAGACCAGCCAACATTTTGGAGCCGTCGAAGTGCATGATCCAGTTGGAATATGTGTCGTACTCTTTAGAGAGTTCGCTTGATCCATTCGCGCATTTAAGTCGGCAAAACTTTGCGACTTAATGGCTCGCCGTGGCTTATAGGTTATGTCGAATGGGAGGAGCTCAATGGCCTATTTGGCAATCCGTCGCGTTGCGTCACGGTTGTTTATAATGTCGTTAAGAGGTACTTCGGAGGCTACTGTTATCGAACACTCTTGAAAGTAGTGTCGCAGCTTCCGGGATGCCATAAACACCGTGTACGCTATCTTTTGATAATGCAGATACCATGACTTGCATGGAGTGAGGATAGTGGACACGTAGTAAACTGGTTTTTGAAGGGGGAACTTGTGTCCGTCCGTTTCTCGTTCGACAACGAGCACCGCGCTTACAACTTGATGAGTTGCCGCGATGTATAATAGCATTGGTTCGCCCATGTTGGGCGCGGCCAGACCGGGTTTGTTGCCAATATGGCTTTTATTTTTTCGAGTCCGGCCGTGTATGCATCAAATCCACTCGAAGTGTTGATTGCCGGAGGAGGCGATAAAGGGTAATGCCTTTTCTCCCAAGCGGAGATAAAGCGGCTTAGAGCCGCCACACATCCAAATAAATTTTGTATTTGTTTGAGGTCCTTTGGGATATCCAATTGTGACAGAGCTCGGATCTTGGCTGGGTTTGCTTCAATTCCTCTACCGGATACAATGAAGCCCAAGAACTTTCCGGCTGGTACGCCAAAAACGCATTTCTCCGGGTTAAGCTTGATGTCATATGTTTGGAGATTATCGAATGTGAGCCTCAAGTCGTCTACTAGAGTTTCGACATGCTTGGTTTTGAAGACCACATTATCTACGTATGACTCCACTATTTTGCCGATCTGGTTTGCCAGCCATGTCTGAATCATGCGCTGATATGTTGCGCCGGCGTTTTTGAGCCCGAAGGGCATTGTGTTGAAGTAGAAGGGGCCGTATGGGGTGATAAATGCCGTTGCGTCTTGGTCAGGCTCTGCCATCTTAATTTGATGGTACCCGGAGTATGCGTCGAAGAAACACAATGAATCGTGTCCTGCGGTAGCGTCGATAATTTGATCGATGTAGGGGAGGGGGAAGGGATCCTTTGGGCAAGCCTTGTTGAGGTCCTTGAAATCGACGCATAGGCGCCAGGATTTGTCCTTCTTTGGTACCATCACCAGGTTTGCTAGCCAGTCCAGATGTTTTATATCTCTGATGAATCCGGCCTCCGAAGTTTGGCTAGCTCCTCTCCGTGGCTTGTCTCTTAGGTTCGGAGAATTTGAAGAGCCTGTTTGGTATCTTGAATCCTTTTAGGATGTTTAGGCTATGCTCGGCCAGCCGGGTGGGATTCTGGCATGTCGAAGGGTGCCGAGCAAAATGTCCCAATTTTCACGTAGGAATTCTCATAGTCGCGCGTCTACATCGAGGTTTAATTGTGCCCGATGGAGGCCGTTTTGTAGGGTCCGTTGGGTGGACTTGGAATTTGACTATTTCTTCCGCTGGTTTAAAGGAGGTGGACTTGGATCTTTTATCGAGTATCACATCATCCCTGTTCACCGTGGAGCGCAGCGCAATCAGTTCCTCGACCGCTAGGGATTCGGATAGTGCCTCAAGGTCTAGTCTGTTGTCTTATTTTCGGCAGTGAGTGCTATGTCCGGGTCACTAGCAAGAGTGATGATTCCGTTGGGCCCGGGCATTTTGAGCTTCATGTACCCGTAATGGGGTATAGCTTGAAAAATTGTGAATGCCTCTCGCCCTAATACAGCGTGGTATCCGCTGCTGAGCAGGGCCACTTGGGCGTGACCTCCTCGGATCTGTAATTATCCGGCGTGTTAACACCACATCCGGTGTGATTTTTCCTCTGCAGACGCTTCCGACCGGGTATTATTCCTCTAAAGGTTGTGCTACTTCGCTCAATGCGGCTCAGTCTACTTCCATTTTTGAAGGGTTTCCTCATAAATGAGGTTCAATCCGCCACCGTCCATGAGTACCTTGGTAAGGCGAAGCCGCCCACTATTGGACCGAGGACCAATGCTGCTGGTGCTCGGGCTGTTCGGAATTTAGGTTAATCACTAGCATTAAAGGTAATAGCCGTGTCACTCCATGGATTTATTGTTGCTACTTGGTAGACTTCGGCAAGGCTGTGGAGTGTTCGTTTTCGCATATTATTTGATGTGAAATTCTCGAAGATTGTTAATACCGTACTGGTTTCCCTGGGCTGGTGCTCTGTGGATGCTGGGGTTAGAAGCTCTTCTCCACTTTTGGCTACCTGCCGGAGTATCCAACATGCTCTAAGGCCGTGAGTTGGTGTGGCGCCCTCTGTACTATGAATTTTACAGGGTCCGTTGAGCCAACCCTCCAGTACGGTTCCATGCCCCATAGGGTTTTTTTGTTTTTTGGTGCTTAACCTGGGTGATTGGCGATAATACGCCCCTTTATTTCGGACTGGGTTTGTATTCAGGGCCGGATTGTCCCAAAATCTTACTTCGGTTTTCCAGGCGCTTTCCATCGCATAGTACTTTCGTACTATGGATGCCAAGTCAGCAAAGCGTGTAATTTCACGGCGACCTATGGCGTTGAGGATTCCCTTGTCCATGCAATTATTGCAGAAGAATGAAATTGCGTCTTCCTCGCGACAGTCCTTTATCCTGTTCATAACCAGGAGGAATCTGGCCCAGTAATGATGTACTGTTTCCTCGGGCTCTTGCCTAATTTTGGATAAATCGCCTATGTTCGGGTGGGTGGGTGGAATTAGATCCGAAACCTCACCCAATCTGAGGCTCAAGGGCCAAGGAGTTTCCGAACTCGGAAGCTTGGATTCTTGGATGTTGTCCAATGAAACTAGCCCATTGCCTGACTCTAAGTTCAGGTCTTGAGTGTCGTCCTCCCCTCCACGGGTATCCGGCTTGGAGGGATCGGGAATCCGGACATAGCTAGTCCTTAAGATAGATGAAGGGTCGCCGCATTGTTCCTCCCCCACAGCAACGTGATGGGTGACACGGGAGAGTTAATCTCTCTCGATCGGGTTTAGGCCCAATCTGATCGTAGTCTGTAGCGACTCCCAGGGCGGCGATGCGATCCAGGAGCTCGTTTAAGGAAGAGAGCTCCGTCGGATCTAACTGCTCGGCGAGTTCCGAGTTGACGTGAAGATTGCTTTCAATGACCCGAGAAGTCATCGTCGACGCGGCGACCGAATAGGCGGTCATAAGAAAACCGCCTAGCCGGAGAGTTTGGCCGATAGCCAAAGCTCCTTTAGCAACAGTGCCGTCTTTAAAGACGGGATGAGGCATCCTTCCTGATGGCGACGACACAGAGGAACTCTCAAGGAAAGCACCAATGTCGGTGTCAAAACCGGCGGATCTCGGGTAGGGGGTCCCGAACTGTGCGTCTAGGCGGATGGTAACAGGAGACAAGGGACACGATGTTTTTAACCAGGTTCGGGCCCTCTCGATGGAGGTAAAACCCTACTCCTGCTTGATTAATATTGATGATATGGGTAATACAAGAGTAGATCTACCACGAGATCAGAGAGGCTAAACCCTAGAAGCTAGCCTATGGTATGATTGTTGTTCGTCCTACGGACTAGAACCCTCCGGTTTATATAGAGATCGGAGAGGGCTAGGGTTACACAGAGTCGGTTACAATGGGAGGAGATCTACATATCCGTATGCCAAGCTTGCCTTCCACGCCAAGGAAAGTCCCATCCGGACACGGGACGAAGTCTTCAATCTTGTATCTTCATAGTCCAGGAGTTCGGCCAAAGGCTATAGTCCGGCTATCCGGACACCCCCTAATCCAGGACTCCCTCAATTGGGTATACCTTCTACCTCAGATCCGAAGGCAAGATCTTTGTTGCCAAGAACGGGTCCTTTCTGGAGAAAGAGTTTCTCTCGAAAGAAGTAAGTGGGAGGAAAGTGGAACTTGATGAAGTACTACCTCTTGAACCGGAAAGTAGCGCAGCTCGGAAGATGTTCTGTGGTGCACCTGACCGACTAGAGAGGAAACTAATGATGATGATCAAGGTACTTGGATCAAGTTACTCTTGAACTTCATAGGTCCACGAGGACACGTTCCACACCAGTGGTATGGCAACCCTGTCCTAGAAATCATGTTGTTAGACAACGGTGAACCTTCGAACTATGAAGAAGCAATGGCGGGCCCAGATTCCAACAAATGGCTTGAAGCCATGCAATCCGAGATAGGATCCATGTATAAAAACAAATTATGGACTTTGACAGACTTGCCCGATGATCAGCGAGCGATAGAAAACAAATGGATCTTTAAGAAGAAGACGGACGCGGATGGTAATGTTACCATCTATAAACCTCGACTTGTCGCTAAGGGTTATCGAAAATTTCAAGGGGTTGACTACGATGAGACTTTCTCTCCCGTAGCGAAGCTGAAGTCCGTCTCAATCATGTTAGCAATTGCCGCATACTATGATTATGAGATATGGCAAATGGACGTCAAAACGGCATTCCTTAACGACCATCTTAAGGAAGAACTGTATATGATGCAGCCGGAGGGTTTTGTCGATCCTAAGAATGCTAACAAGGTATGCAAGCTCCAGCGCTCCATCTATGGGCCGGTGCAAGCATCTCGGAGTTGGAACACTCGCTTTAATGAAATGATCAAAGCATTTGGGTTTATGCAGACTTATGGAGAAGCCCGCGTTTACAAGAAAGTGAGTGGGAGCTCTGTAGCATTTCTCATATTATATGTGGATGACATACTTTTGATGGGAAATGATATAGAACTTTTGGACAGCATTAAGGCCTACTTGAACAAGTGTTTTTCAATGAAGGACCTTGGAGAAGCTGCTTACATATTAGGCATCAAGATCTATAGAGATAGATCGAGACGCCTCATAGATCTTTCACAAAGCACATACCTTGATAAGATATTGAACAAGTTCAATATGGATCAGTCCAAGAAGGGGTTCTTGCCTGTGTTGCAAGGTGTGAAATTGAGCTCGGCTCAATGTCCGACCACGGCAGAAGATAGAGAAAAGATGAGTGTCGTCCCCTATGCCTCGGCCATAGGGTCTATCATGTATGCCATGCTGTGTACAAGACCTGATGTAAACCTTGCCGTAAGTTTGGTAGGAAGGTACCAAAGTAATCCCGGCATGGAACACTGGACAACGGTCAAGAATGTCCTGAAGTACCTGAAAAGGACTAAGGATATGTTTCTCATTTATGGAGGTGACGAAGAGCTCGTTGTAAAGGGTTACGTCGACGCTAGCTTCGACACAGATCTGCATGACTCTAAGTCTCTAACCGGATACGTGTATATTTTGAATGGAGGGGCTGTAAGCTGGTGCAGTTGCAAGCAAAACGTCGTGGCGGGATCTACATGTGAAGTGGAGTACATGGCAGCCTCGGAGGCAGCGCATGAAGCAATCTGGATGAAGGAGTTCATCACCGACCTAGGAGTCATACCCAATGCGTCGGGGCCGATCACACTCTTCCGTGACAACACCGAGCTATTGCCCTTGCCAAGGAGCCAGGTTTCACAAGAAGACCGAGCACATCAAGCGCCGCTTCAACTCCATTCGTGAAAATGTTCAAGATGGAGACATAGATATTTGAAAAATGCATACGGATCTGAATGTCGCAGATCCGTTGACTAAACCTCTTCATGAGCAAAACATGATCAACACCGTAACTCTATGGGTGTTCGATTCATCACAATGTAACTAGATTATTGACTCTAGTGCAAGTGGGAGCTGTTGGAAATATGCCCTAGAGGCAATAATAAAATGGTTATTATTATATTTCCTCGTTCATGATAATTGTCTATTATTCATGCTATAATTGTGTTATCCGGAAATCGTAATACATGTGTGAATACATAGACCACAACATGTCCCTAGTGAGCCTCTAGTTGACTAGCTCGTTTATCAATAGATGGTCACGGTTGCCTGACCATGGACATTGGATGTCATTGATAACGGGATCACATCATTGGGAGAATGATGTGATGGACAAGACCCAATCCTTAGCATAGCACAAGATCGTGTAGTTCGTTTGCTAAAGCTTTTCTAATGTCAAAGTATCATTTCCTTAGACCATGAGATCGTGTAACTCCCGGATGCCGTAGGAGTGCTTTGGGTGTACCAAACGTCACAACGTAACTGGGTGACTATAAAGGTATACTACAGGTATCTCCGAAAGTGTCTGTTGGGTTGACACGGATCGAGACTGGGATTTTTCACTCCGTATGCGGTAACCCGAAAGTTGTTCGGAGTCCCGGATGAGATCCCGGACGTCACGAGGAGTTCCGGAATGGTCCGGAGGTGAAGAATTATATATAGGAAGTCCAGTTTCGGCCATCGGGAAAGTTTTGGGGGTCACCGGTATTGTACCGGGACCACCGGAAGGGTCCTGGGGGTCCACCAGGTGGGGCCACTTATCCGGGAGGGCCCCATGGGCTGAAGTGGGGAAGGGAACCAGCCCCTGGTGGGCTGGTGCACCCCTTGACCTCCCTGCGCCTAGGGTTGGAAACCCTAGGGGGGAAGCCCATTTGACTTAGGGGCAAGTCCCCCCGCCCCCTTGAGATGGGATCTCTAGGGGGCCGGCGCCCCCCCCCCATGGCCCTTATATAAAGAGGGGGAGAGGGAGGGTTGCGCACCCCCTGCTCCTGGCGCCTCCCTCTCCCTCCGCAACACCTCTCCCTCTCGTGAGCTTGGCGAAGCCCCGCCGAGATCGTCGCTACTCCACCACCACGCCATCGTGCTGGATCTCCATCAACCTCTCCCTCCCCTTGCTGGATCAAGAAGGAGGAGACGTCTTCCCCAACTGTACGTGTGTTGAACGCGGAGGTGCCGTCCGTTCGGCACTAGGATCTTCGGTGATTTGGATCACGACGAGTACGACTCCCTCAACCCCGTTCTCTTGAACGCTTCCGCGCGTGATCTACAAGGGTATATAGATGCACTCCTCTCTCTCGTTGCTAGACGACTCCATGGATTGATTTTGGTGAAGCGTAGAAATTTTTTATTTTCTGCAACGTTCCCCAACAGCTCGGGTTAGAAACCTGAGCATACCTTTTTTCCATACAATTAAAATTTGTGTTGCATATAGCTAGGACCCGCTTGTCAACAGCTTTTCTATAAAAAAATATAAAAACAAGGGGGTTCCATGCAAAATAGCATGCCACACGCCCTGTCTTCATTGTTGGGTCACTGACAAATGGGCCCTATGCCACGCTAGCTTGCCTCGTCAGCGTCGTGGGTGTATACAAACACGATTAGCACCGTATTTGCACGTCCGAGCCAAGTTTTTCACCACTTCGATCTATGCCACAACTTGTAGCACTAAAGTGACTGTTTGCGTCAAGTTCTAGCACCACCGTCGTAATTGACTCAAAAGAAAATATGAGGGCTAATTAATACTCCCTCCGTCCCGAATTACTTGCTCAAATGGATGTATAGATACACTCATTTGAGTGACAAGTAACTCAGGATGTAGGGAGTAAGAAGGCAGAAAAACAAGGACCCCAATGACGGGAGAGGCTCCAACTAACTAATCGTTCCTAGGAAGCGCCTGGGGGGGGGTCGAGCGAAGGTTCGCTGGAAAGAGTCTCCGCAAGCAAACCCCCTTCCTCTCATACTTAAACTTGATGCTCTCGTACTTTGTCTCAGTTGGACAAAAAAAGGACGTTAAATTCAAAAATTGATCATGTACAACAACACAAATAGCCGTGAGCAAAAATAGAATTTCCCTGCCTTAGAATACAAATGACCAAATAGTGGGGGTAAGTTTAAACACAAATTCGCCATATTTAAAATTCTCAAAAAAAAACTTGTGCATGGAAAAGGGTGGTCATGACGTCTGCAATGAAAAACATTCCATACAAAAAGAAATTTACCATGATATGCTAAAAATGGCATGTTCTTACTAACAGAAAATGCCATGCTCTACAAAATGAAAAAGCCATGCTATATAAAAAATGGCATGCTCTTTGTAATAAAATTGACATGCTCTTATAATAAAAATGCCATGCTCTACAAAAAAAATAGCATGCTCTTTAAAATAAAAATGTCATCTAAAAATAAAATTGAATGGTGCATACAAAATGTCATGCTACAAAATAATGACCATTGCCAAACTAAATAAAATTACCATGGTATGAATAGTATGAATAGTAAAAGTACCCTCACCCAATTAATAAAAAGCCATGGTGTAACTACAAGAAATTGCCATGATCTAAAATAAATATTTTTGCCATGGTACAAAACTTGAAATTGCATGGTCTATATTTTAAAAACTGCCATCCTCTAACTAAAAAATTGCCATGTACTACAAAATGTCAAGAAAAAGTACCATGGTTTATATACACAAAAAATAAAAAATGCCATGGTAACACATTTGTTGTTTTGCCATAGCATATAAATTATAAATGCAATGGTTTCCCACAAAAAATGCCATGGTTTATACACGCAAATATAATTTGACATGGGGACACATGTTGATTTTCCATGGAATATACATTATAATAGTCATGGTCTCTACAAAAAAGGAAAGGGTTTATACCAAAAAATGACATTGTTTCTACTTATTTTTTCCCATGGTAACGCGTGCTGGTTTGGCATGGTATATACTTGTTATTGAAATTAAATTTGCCATGGTTGACACATGTTGATAGTCTAATATGACAAAAAAATGACATGGTAACGCATGTTGATTTGCCATGGTATATACTTGTTATTGAAATTAAATTTGCCATGGTTGACACATGTTGATAGTCAAATATGAAAAAAAATGACACTCTATAACAAAAAAAGTGCCATGGTACCTAAAAAAATTACCATGTTACCAATATTAAAAAATGCCATGGTGCTAATAATAAAATTGCACATGTCAAAGAATAGCATGAGTCAACATGAATATAATGTTTGAGGTGAATACATACCAAATAGCCACAAGAAAAACAAAACTGCCATGTGAGCAATTCAAAAAAGAGTCATACAAAAAATGTGTTGCGAAACATTTCCAAAGCATTCATACTATTTAGGCCTTAGGAAAAAAGGAGATATATACACTATGGCACAATAATTATGTAGTTATCATGTGAAGAAACTAGTGGAAAGTGCACAAGTTGTGAATTTAGAGACACGGTGGTGGAAAGTGCCATGCCGCAAGGCACAATTTTTTCAGATTTTCTTCACATGATATCTTCACATTTTTAGAGACACGGTAGTGAAAAGCGTGCATGATGTTTTTCAGATTTTTTCACAATATTTAAATTTAAATTCCGGCAGCAAGGCACACGGTGACATGCAAACGTGCATCACCTTATCTCTGTCCCTCCCTCCCCTACTAGTCTGACAAGGGCGTACGGCCACCGAGCGAGCAACATGCACAGCACAGCACAGCACGGTCTGCGGCCGATGGCGACGGCGCCGGCCGGCCCCGGGTCTACACTTTCGCGTAGCCTGCCGTTCGGAGCCTCCTGCCACTGCCTAGCCCACGGCCCGGCGCCGCACGCGTGCCCGTCCGGCCGTCCAAGCCGGTGCATGGGCGAGGAGCGTGTCCTGGCGTACTGCACGCGGGTCGGAGATGCCGGCCGGCCGGACGGCGGTAGCTGGCCGCTCCGCCGCCGCCGTGGACGGTTTGTACCCGGCCGTGGACGGTTCGAGTTTGTTGGAAGGCTGGGCCTCGTACAGTGGGGCAGATTCCGCGCACTGCGCACCACTTGCTACCGGAGCACAGATGGAGTTCCGATCGAGTTTTATAGGGGCGGGGCCGGCAACAGTGGTCGGTTCTCAGAAGTCAGATCCCTCGGCGACTGTAACCAACAGTGCCCGCATTCGATGATCAGTGGTGAACAGTGGCCCCAAAGCAATAATAATGCGGCGGCAGGACGGGTGGCCCGGGTGATTCGAATTTGGTTTGGTTCCTGCGACATAATTCAAATGTTTTTGCTCTTTGTTTCATCGAGACAATTCATAACTTCTGCTTCGGTAGATTTACAACTCAGATTCCACAGATTTAATATTATTTTTGGGCGACCCATACACTTCTCTCTTTTTCAAGGATACACTTCTCTCTTAAATTAAGAGCAGTTTAGACAATTTACATATTGAAAAACAAGCGCTTGGCCAACCAATCGGGTAGCCTAACCTAAGAGCATGTACAATGATTGATAAGACTATTTTATCTTATATCCGACACGTAATTTATAAAAAATAATAATAAATGATATCGATTGGGTTATTCTTTGATAACTAGATATCCCTAAATATGTGGTGAGATAATTGTTACTAAGAGATCTATCACAATTAAGAGAAAGCAGTTTTTTCTTATGGTTTCTCTTTTCTTCACCTAAACATTTACGCTATATGACATTCCTAAGACAGCAACATCGTGCACGCTCTAAAAGGACAGCACAGCTTCGCCCAACCTATGCGCTCGCCACGACTTCTCTCTGGGAACATAGTGGTGGGAGTAAAAAAACAACGGTATGTACGTCTTCACCGCCGTCCTCCTCATTGGCGGCTTCTCGGTGCAGCTACACCTGTTGGTGGTGTCCAAAAAAGTCCGGCATCGCAGTGGTCGTCGTTGGGTTGTTGGTATGCTAGTTCCATCTGTAGTCCCTACCTAACCCAAAACCATTTCCAAAAATATGAATAACTGGCCCAAAAGTAATTTTGGGATTCCAAAAATCATGATTTTGAAAAAAAGTTCATGATTTTCTTTTAGAAAATCTTATAATTCAAAAAAATCCCATGAATTTGAAAAATATGTTCATGGATTTCAAGAAATGTTTGCGGATTCAAAAAAAATATTGGCAAATTTCTAAAAATGGATACTTTATAAATGTGGTGAACAAAATAATTCAAATAACATTTTTTAATTCATAAAAAGCTAAGAAAATATTATCAACATTTTTAAATTTTATAGCTATTTTATATTTTATGAACTAAACTGAATTCAATGAATTTTCTGAAATTGATGAACAAAAAGTTCATGATTTAAAGAACATGTTCCCCAATTTGAGAAATTATTCTAGAGAAATGGAAAAATAAAAAAAGGAATAAAAATAAAAGAAAGAAACAAAAATAAAAATTCCAACATGAAGAAAAAAAAAACAGAAAGGAAAACGAAAAATTGGAAGAGGGATCAGGGATGTGCGCTGGGATGGCAGGACGGGGCCAGACGGGGCGAACTGATCGATGCATACGGGATGAATTGAGCTGAGTTGGTACTTGGTACAGTAGTGGATCAGATTCCACATGCACTATCCCGGGGCAGTCCCAGACTCCTCACACTTCTTCGTCCCGCTCGCTTTCCCGGGCAGTCAGTTATACTATAGCTAGCGCGTACGGCCGATGGAGCAGAGTCCTGTGCGCACCGGCAACAGAACAACAGTGGTGTTCATAAACCGAGATCCATCCATGACATCCACCGCCAGCGCCGAGGAGAACAGCGGCGCGGTGACAGCCACTGTTCCTCTCTGACTGAAAATCCTAAAATCTAAAAAGCGGCCGGCCACTAACTAACCAAAACGGGCGGCTGATTCCTGGCCGCACGATCGCGCCCGGATCCGCCAGGTGCCACCTGGTCTGGATTGGCTCTGCGCCGCGGTCGTGGGCGGTTGTCCATATCCGGACGTGGGCAGGCCCACCTGTAAGCGGTAGAGGAGGGGAGTAGTGGGGGTTGTGGGCGGCGGTTTTCGAAATCCGTGCCTGAAATCCCTTGCCCGCAGCGTGCTCTCTCCCCATTCCATCTTCGTCTTCCTCCTCGCCATCCTCTCCACCGAACAGGCGCCGCGGTGGAGTGTTCAGTCGGCGGCGGCTTATGGGTGGTTCTCCTCGCGGGGAATCGCTGGTGCTCCTCGCCACGGAGGTATGCTCTCCTCCACTTCTACATGCTTCTCCTCCTTTTCTATCTCGCGAGCGCGGATGGTGCCGAAATGCGAGGGAATGCTCTCTAGGGTTCGAGAACGGCGCCAACTACCCCGCTTATCTTCGATTTCCTGCGATTTTAGGGCGATTTTAGGCGAGGGAATGCGAGGTCACGTTGAGTTCCGTTGTCCCATCTCAAAGACGCGCCATAGCAGTGGTCGGGATCTACAAGGTGGCTCGAAATCCTCGCCACAGCCGAAGTTCTCTCCCATTCCGTCTTCGTCTTCCTCCTCGCTATCCTCTCCATCGAACGGGCGCCGCGCGGAGTGCTCGGTTCGGCGACGGGTTGCGGGTGGTTCTCCTCATGGGGAATCGTTGAGGCGTAGTTCACGGCGACGGGGTGGTGGACAGGTCAACGTGTAGTCCCGCTTATGCGATTTTAGGGCGATTTGGCTGTTTACTTCATGTTCCATTCAATTTTGCGAGATTTGAGATCTGTTCATGATTCTTAGATGTGCACAATGTTGTGTGCAATGCATTGGCTGATTTAGTAGTTGGTGTTCAGAGATTTAAGTGGTTAGTTGCACAAAATTCTCCTCGCTTGGCTGCGTCCATATAGTACTTGGCTGTCCATATGCTCTGCAGATTGCAGCAGTTGTTTTGGTCGATTGGCTCACTGTTTTTGTACCGGGTGGTTGTTTATACTGTGTTCGATTGCACAAGTTGACTGCTCGGTTGGCTGTTTACTTCATGTTCCATTCAAATTTGCGAGATTTGAGATCTGTTCATGATTCTTAGTTATTCGTAAGTTTGTATTAGATGTGCGCATTGTTGTGTGCAATTCATTGGCTGATTTCGTAGTTGGTGTTCAGAGATTTAAGTGGTTAGTTGCACAAAATTCTCCTCAGTTGGCTGCGTCCATATAGTACTTGGCTGTCCATATGCTCTGCAGTTGCAGCAGTTGTTTTGGTCAGTTGGCTCACTGTTTTTGTACTAGGTGGTTGTTTATACTGTGTTCAGTTGCACAAGTTGCCTGCTCGGTTGGCTGCATCACTTTTACTAAGTTGGCTATTCATATGTTATACACTTGTGCCAGTTTCTCTACTTAGTTGGTTTTACTTGTACTAGGTGGTATTCTCCTGCTTTGTGCAACTAGGACCCCTTGATTTGTGCAAATTAGTACCAATGCTTGCCAATTTTCCATTTTAATTTTTCTCAATGTGCAAGTCTTTTGTTGTGGATGTGGTTGTTTTCATGTGTCTCCCTTCGTGTTCAACTAGGGACGCTTTTTTCAGAATAAGTTATCTCACTAAGCTTGTTGCCTTTACTTAACTTTTTTCTGTCTAGGTATTACTTGTCACAGTTGGCAAGTAATAATTAGGCAGAAAAAAGTTAGTTGGCTTATTTGATGTCCAGTTTGCACAAGGTTTACTGCCCAGTTGGCTGCATCATTGTAGTAGTTGGTTGTCCACATCTTCTAACTATGTTTTTTTGTTGTATTTCCTGCCGCAGGGCAAAAATGGTTATAATAGGAGGAGATGCGGGTGGCAATCAAGGAGATGCATTTTTATTCACTTTTTTCTTTTGTTTTTGAGTTGTTTTTCAACTTATGCATGTATGCTAATGTCTTTTTTTTTCATGTTTTCTTTTGGTTGCTTAACCAGCGTTCTGGAAGTTAGCCTTTTCGCCGGAACTCGAAGCGTCCTGCTAATCGCCAGCCACGACCTGCACAGAGTGTTGAGCAGGGAGAGGATGTTGAGGTAAGTGGCATGTTGATGACACAAGTCCATTTTTTGGTATTGTTTGGGTCATATAACATTTTTTTTATTTTTTCCCATGCTCATGTTTTTTATTTTTTTTCTTAGGATGCTGATCAGTTCCGTGTTGTAAAGCGGACTAGACGTGCAGCACTTGGCAAGGAAGCTGAGTCATCTTCTAGGGTAAGTAAAATCTCAAATATAAGTGTTTTTCTTGCTTTTTTTAGATAGTGATGAAATTATGCAGCAGTTCCGAACAGTATTTTTGTTTTTAGTCTGTCAATAACAACCTTTTGTAGTTGACATCTCTAGTCATTTTGATTTAAATACAGTTGACATTAGTTGGCATTAGTTGGCATCTTGTAATTCACTAGTTGGCAACTTTTCATAATTGACAACAGTGGTCATTTTTTTGTGCAGGCAGCAGTTGCTGGAGAAGCTGTCGATCTTCCGCAGCAGATTTGAGGTATGTGGGTTTTTTGTGTGTGTTTATGAGCTATTTGAATAGTTCTTTGCAAACCTTTAGGTTTTTTTAGTTACTGTTTTTCTTGTGTTGCAATATCATTTCTTATTGTTGCACATACACTAGAACTTTTTGTAGCTGCCAGGTTTCGTTCTTTTTTTATTTACTGTTTTATTGTCGCACATTCAGTTGCACACTGGCAGTCTTTGCAGTTGTCCTCATGAGCTTTATTAGTTGCACAAATACATCATATTAGTTGGCATGATCCATTTTATGAATATATAGCTCATTCTAATACCGATTCAAATGATGATTGCTATATATTCTTGTTTTTTTCTTTTTTTATTTACTGTTTTATTGTCGCACATTCAGTTGCACACTGGCAGTCTTTGCAGTTGTCCTCATGAGCTTTATTAGTTGCACAAATACATCATTGTTAGTTGGCATGATCCATTTTATGAATATATAGCTCATTCTAATACCGATTCAAATGATGATTGCTATATATTCTTGTTTTTTCTTTTTTATTTACTGTTTTATTGTCGCACATTCAGTTGCACACTGGCAGTCTTTGCAGTTGTCCTCATGAGCTTTATTAGTTGCACAAATACATCATATTAGTTGGCATGATTCATTTTATGAATATATAGCTCATTCTAATACCGATTCAAATGATGATTGCTATATATTCTTGTTTTTCTTTTTTATTTACTGTTTTATTGTCGCACATTCAGTTGCACTCGGCAGTCTTTGCAGTTGTCCTCATGAGCTTTATTAGTTGCACAAATACATCATATTAGTTGGCATGATCCATTTTATGAATATATAGCTCATTCTAATACCGATTCAAATGATGATTGCTAGTTTTTTTTCATTCTTGTTTTTCTCTTGTGTTTAATGTTTGTGTAATGCTTTCATTTTCTAATCAACAGGCAGTGGTGAAGGAGTTGAGGTGGCTCAGGGAAGATGTGGAGCGACCATCACAAGCAGAGCAGGATAAGGGCATCACCAGCGCTTTGCAAATTTCAACGCCTCTCTTACCCCACTACAGTAAATCAGAGCTAGTTTCGAGGTTGTTCGGGGGCTATTGAACTTATCAGACACACTTCCAGCGGACCTCACTAAGTTCCTGGTGCAGTCCTACCAGCCATAGACCTCTGAAATGGTTTTCCTCGGAAGGGGAAGGATCTGTGTCGATGCTGACAGTGTTCAGAGGGTATTTGATCTCCCAAACAAGGGTCCAAAAGTCAGATATTTAGTTGACAAGGATGCCACTAGGAGATTGAGATGACTTTCAACATAACTGGAAATTCTCATCCCAGATCACCACATGGCTCAACATGATTGAGCATATGGCTGGAAGAACGGATGACACATTCTTTATGGCCTGGCTTGCGGTTGCCTTCAGCACTTTTCTAGCACCAACCACAGCCTTGAAGCTCAGCCCAAAGTGTTATGGACTTGTGCTAGATCATCAAATGCTAAAGAATACAAACATCTGCCTGTTTGTAGCAGAACACATTAACGAAGCTTTCCGAACATGGACCAGGAGAAGCAAACTGTTTGCTGCTGCTTGTATCACTTGATGGTTAGTGAAAACGACCACTTTTTCGATCTGTTCTGTTCTTTCGTGCAGTTATAGTTTGCTGAAATTCTCATAACAATAACTGAACTTGGCTTTTTCTTTTGTTTGAGTCAGTGCAGATACTATACCTTGATGCGCTTCGTACATGACATCCCAAGAAGCAAGCTGCGCGACACGATCGAATGCATGGGATAGTACTCTAATTGCCAAGGTGATCAAGAAGGATACTATCTCTCTGGTGTGTTCGCAAATTACAAGTGAGTTCTTTTTTTTTTTCAACAGTGTCTTCCTTCTATATTCTTTTGATGTCTGGTCACTATTTTTGAAATTGCATGAAAACTGTCATCAGTTGGCACAACAATGCATGTAGTTGCACAGATTATAGCTTTAAGTTTGGCAATCTGCACACATGTTCATTTTAAATTGGCACACCATCTTTTTTAAGTTGCACAGTTTTACTAATCTTGTTGCACAGATGTGTTGCATTAGTTGGTAGGAACTTTTTTTTAGGTGCCATGTGTGTTGCACAGTTTTTGTGTCTTTGTTTAGTTGCATATATGTATAGTTGATTTTGTCTACTCCAGTATCTTGTTGTAGTTGCACAGGTTCTAATGTGTGGTTTCATTAAACACACAAATCTATTTTGATAACCTTGTTATTTTCTGTTTCACTTTTTTTTTCACATCAGCTTAAAGAGGAGTATAGAGGCACGGAGCAGACACCACTGTTTGGTGGAATTTTGCAAGCTGAAGCATTTGTGGCATCCAAGTTACCAATAACATACAATCCATGAGTTAGTGTTCTGCATACGTAAACTTGTATCACTTACTAATATTTTTCTATTGGCGGGATGTATGTTCAGTTGGACATGTATAACTTTTGTAGTTGCGAAAATACAGAATTTAGTTGGCTGTGATGTATGTTCAGTTGCACATATAAGCTTTTGTAGTTGCACATGTTCTTTTGGATAGTCGAGTGTTCATTTACAACCATTGTCATCAACTTTTGGCAGAAATGCATGGTTTTTACTTTACGCCACAGTGCATTTTGTAGTTGGCTAGTATCATGTTTTTAGTTGGCCGAAAGTGTGTATTAGTCGTTTTGCTTATCACATCATGGTCGATTACAGACATTTTTACTTTTTATTTATTTTTCTAACTGAATCAGATCTTGAATATTTTTGTGTTCATGCGAGAAAAAGGCAAAATTGCGAAAGTGGTCAATGAGCTGTGCAAGGTCAGAATCGAACAGGTTGGCACCTTCATTGAAGAAGTTGCCAAGATTGATGACGAGGAACCAGATATTGATCCTTACGTACAGCAGCCATCAATGCAAACTGGGGCATCACGTCGTGCTCCAAAAAGAAAGAGACGGCGGTCAACTATACAAGAAGAAGAAGAATTTGTTGAGGATGATTCGAAGAAGATGAGGAAATGGAAGCAGCGATAGATGCCGTGACGATGAGGAGACAGATGCGGATGAATCAGAGGAGGAGGACAAGGATGAGGATGACAATGAAGAAGATGCAGAGGAGGAGGAGGATGAGGAGGAAGAGGAGCAGGAGGAGGAGGACAAGGAAGAAGATAGTGATGCAGAGGAGGAGGAAGAAGAAGTTGAGGCCAGAGAGGGGGACGGGGAGAAAGCGGCAGCAGTTGATGGCAGTGAGAGGGGAGAAGACAAAGGCGCAGCAGCTGATGGCAGTGAGAGGGAAGAAGACGAGGATGATTATGGTGATGATAAAGGGGGATCCAATGGAGGCAGCGACAGCAGCGATGACGATGATGATGACAACGCCCCTGGTTTTGGTGGTACAGGTGGCAACACATCCAGGAGGACTAGCACTCATGCCAACCCTGCGAGCAGCAACAATTCATTGAGTAGTAGGAGCACACTACAGATGTTGATTGACAAGACTTGCTGGAAAGACAAGGATTTTCCAAAGTCAAAGAAAAATGATGAAGGAGAGTCTCAAGGCAGCATTGATATGTTCAAGCTCTGCAACTTGAAGCCAGCTTTGCCAACCAGCTTTCCCGTGCCAGATTTAAGCGACAAAGATATGTGTGAGAAGATCAACTTTGCCATTGACAAGAGCCTGTTCTTATCAACTGAAGCTGAAAAGAATCAAATTGACATGGAGGAAGCAGGAAAGGGTCTTGACTGGGTTCATTCAAAGGAAAAATACAAGGAATATTTAAAGCAGCTCCCAGACCTAAGCTCCAGCAAGAGCAAGGCAGCATCCACGGCAGTTTCAATTAAGAAGAATCTACAGTTGCCTCAAACCAAGGAGAAGATGGTGAGTGGAGATGCTGAAGTAAACATGGTCAAGGAATCTGTGCTTCAAACTGATATGCCAACAGTAGTAAGCAGAGAGCCAACCAATGTCAGAGAAGTTCAACATATCAAGGGGAAGACTCCCTTTCAACAGTCCACCAAAACCACCTAAGCGTAAGATTGTCAAGTTTGCGAGCGCAAAGGGGAACACGCCACAAAAGATTTGGGGTTCAGAATCGAGAGAGAGCTGCGAGCTGCAGCCATTGATCTGAGGTGCCAAGTTCGCCAAAGTTGCTGCCAACTCAGGTGGAAAGATGCCAACTACAGATACCGGTGTGCTAACCGATGTGTCAGTCAAAACCACCAAGGTGCCTACTGATAGAGATGCTTCAATGCCAAACACAAAAGGAGGTCATCCAACTATCAAAGTGCCATCCCCAAGAGCTGTCTTTCAGCAACCATTAACACAAGAGGAGGTGTTCGACATTATAAGTAGGTGCAAGCCTCCAAGGCCGCCAACTACAACACTATTGCGAACCAAGTCAGTGAATGATGCACCCGTGTTTGTGCCGCAAGGAGATGCCTGGTCCTTGAACCCTTACGAAGATCAAACTCTTATCATGGTGACGGGTTCGTGATGCACCATCTTTTGACCTCGGCATAGATGGTGATGCTCCAAGACCTACTCCAAAGCGAAGTAAGCGGAAGCCGGTGTGATCAGCATCGATGAGTGTGAGTTAGATCCAGCAGCTGTGAATGAAGGATGTGATGCTGCTGATGCTGGCAAGGCAATAGCTCAAGAACTAGATGTTGGTTCACCGGAGAATTGCCACACCCCGATATGCGCAGAACCAGAACTTGGCACGAGCAGTTCTTCGGGGCCACCTCTTGCACGAAGACAGAGGAGGGTAAGAAGGCCCGCAACATATCAAAGGTCTCCATTCATCGACTACAACAAGAACAAGACTTTCAGCACCAATGAGGTAGTGAACAAGCTTTACGCTGCCCTCTTGTATTGGGTCAGGCATCACAAAGGAGCAGATGATGGAGCTACCAGGTAAACTAACTCCCCACAGCCTACATACATATCTTTTTCAGTTGCATAGTACCAGCCACTTAGTTGCACAGAAAGCATAGTATGTTGCACAGAACAGGGCTTTTAGTTGCACACTGTTCTTTTTTCATTTTCATGCACACATAACAGAGCTAACTTGTCTTTTTATTGCTTTCAAAAAAAATCAGCCCTGAGATAATCAGGTATGGTGCTTTCTACATTTCTTTAAAGGAGTTAGTTGATTCGATGAAGCCGGTTCAATGGTTGTCAAAATTGTTATCGAGACTGGAATCTTACACATAATGGATAACTTACCGAAGGTCAAAGAAGGTTGTTATGCCACCGAGGTTTTCTCGTAAGTTTTTCCAAAACCTTCTTTTACCCTCATCTTTGTTACAGTAGCACTTTTTCGTTGACCATTTGAGGGAGGCCTTTCACCTACTAAGGAGTTTTGAGCCATGTTTTATAATCTCTACAGATAAATTTACAGCAAGGGATCCACAATGTGAATGAGATGAACAAGATGTTTGATTACAAGAACCGTCTCGACAAGAAAGACTTGGTGAGTATTGTGCCCACATCATCAATCTTTTTTAGTTGGCACCCACAAAGATGTCCAGCTTGCACATGACACATCCGTTAGTTGGCGATACTTGTTGCAACCCGTTTTAACTTGACCAAGTCTTTTACTGTTTTTCTTAGCTACATCTTGTATTTGTGTCGAAATCGTTCACGCTTGCAGGTCATGCTGCCGGTGCTCGAGTCTTGAGATATAACCGATAAGGACGGAGGGAGGCATTATTGGGTCTTTAGTGTCAACTTGAGGGACGGGCGCTTCGAAGTTCTTGATTCAAGCAGGACGCTGGACAACATTGAGCTGATGAACAACGCCTCTACCATTGCGGGGGCAGTACGCCAACTATGGAGGAAGCATTACCCAAAGTTCAGCATCGAGCACTTCCAGATTATTGACATTGACGTACCAAAGCAGCTTGGCAAGTAAGACAATAAGCATTTCATTCCTTCTCAATCAAATACAATCATTTTGTAGTTTTTAAATTTTTCTACATGTGCAATCTTTAGTATTTTTTAGACACAGTACTAGTCTTCAATCTGTTTTATCATTTTTATGAGTTTCTAATGGATTATCTAGCTAGTTGCAGAGTGGCGCATAAGTAGTTGCACAGTGGCACATAATGAGTTGCAGTAGAACACAAGCAGTTGCACAGTAGGACATAAGTAGTTGACCCAATTATTTTGGTTTTAATTTTATGTGTCATTTTTTTTGCCCATTTTTTGCAGTAATGAGTGTGGGTTGTTCGCACTGCTTAACGCCACCGAGTGGAATGGTAGCCAACTGCCCAACTACGACCCCAAGGAAGTACTCAACATCAGGAAGAAGCTGGCGTATGATTGGGTCACCAGCGTGCACAACACCGCCCCATGGAGGAAGTTGCTGAGATACGACAAGGAGTAGGTCAAGATTACTTTTTTTTCTGCTCCATGGAGGAAGTTGCTGGTTTGTACAATTTTATTAAGTAGATTTTGTAGTTGCACACTGCTAGTAATTGCGTTTGCAACTCAATATCATCACTTTTGTTAATACATTAGGAGCCTTTGGATATACAATTGTTCAACAACTAAATATTTAACCAGTTGCCAACAAAGGCACAAATAGCAACTTTTTTACACGATTGCATGAACTAATTCAAGCAGCATAAATTAGATAAAGAGGAATCATAGATGCTGAATGTGTCCACTTGGTCCCAACATTGCTAAAAAGACATCATTATTTTCCTTTTTTGTTCCAAAGTTACAAATGAGGAAACATAATCACAGAACCTCTGTGGACACACACCAAGCAGTGTGCTCTATAGATTGGCACTTGCTGCATTTGTTTTTCTTCTTTGGGTGTAGCTCAGCGTCGATTTGTACCGTCGACTCTTTGCCCTACCCTTTGTAGTAGACCTTGGAGGATCCCTGGGCACAAAATCATCGAAGCTTGTGCAAGGGATGCAGCCTCCAACGGGCAAGATGGGACCGCCACGATCACGTGTAATAATCATATAAAAGTTTAGTATTTTTGTTATTGTGCAACCAGCACGATGTTCGTGCAACCACACAAGACATTTTGTGCAACTAACTGGTTCTTTGTGTGCAAGTTAAGTTGAAAAAACACCTGCAGTAGTACGGCCTGTCATGGTACTTGGATTGTAGTCGCCTATGGGCAGAACATGAAAACAAGTTAGATTTTAGCTTGATCCTCAAACTAACACAGCGCATTTAACTAGGCAGCATGTCTCATTCAACTGGGCACTATGATATGTGCAACTAAAGTCACTCACCCTAGTTTTTGTTTTGGAGTCGGTGAAGGTACTAACCTGGGTTATGAGCCCCCTGAGTCCTGCCTGTAGGTCCATTGGGAGTAGCACAAAGGGCACTGCTAGTTGGGCCTGGCGGGGGAGGAGGTCTTTGAGGGTTGGCATCACCTATAGGCAGAACATGACAAACAAGTCAGTTGTGTTTATCTTTTTGATGCTCGAACTAACACAGCATGCGCAACTAGGTAGCCTGTTCGGTGCAACTGAGCACCATGATGTGTGCAATTGGAGTTAGAGACCTAGTTTGATAGGGAGTTGGGGCAGGTAATTACCTGACGCAGAGCCCCTGAGTGCTGCTCAGAGGGTCATTGGGAGGAGCATGCGGTTGAGGAGGTGGCGGAGGATGCCGTGTACAGCCGGGGGGGGAGGAGGTCCTTGAGGGTTGACATCACATATATGCATAATGGAAAAATAAGTTAGCTGTGTTATCTTGATGCTTGAACTAACACAGCGTGCGCAACTAGGCAATATGTTCTGTCCAAGTGGCTACCATGGTGTGTGCAAGCTGGGCACAATGATGTGTGCAACTGAAGTTACACACCTAGTTAGATCAGGAGTTGGGGCAGGTAATTACGGATGATGAGCCCCGATTGCTGCTCGGAGGTGGAGGAGGTCCTCGAGGTTGCCATCATCGATGGCCCGTTGCAGCGATCGGTTTTTCTTTTCTTGGACTTGTTCGGTGGCGATCTCGATGCGTGCTGCACGCATATGCTTGTATACAATAGCTTGTGCTGGATCGTAACCACTCGCAAACTTTGCTAGTTTCGAAAATCGTATATCATGTTCCTCTCCTTATCTCGCTTCTTTGATTGAGGAGGCATTTCATCCGGTTGCTCATAACCAGTCCTGGCGCACTAGGTACAGCAGTAGGTGTCCACCGTCTTAGCAGTACCTTTCGGTATGACATCAACGCCAACATGGGTGAACACCTTGAGGATGTGGCAACAGAGGATGCCGTCCTTGTCCATTTACAACACTCACACAAATAGGAACCCTCCTCCACCCTTGCTCGCACCAAGTAGTTTGAGAACCATATTTCGCAACAAATTCCTGGTTCGGTCTCGAGCTCAAACGCATCAGTGATAACTTGGAATGCATTATAACGTCAATCAGCTCAAACTCTTCTCTAAACTTGCGGTAAAGGTCTCTAGTATAGGTTTTGTAAGCTTGCTTCTCTATTGGGAAGTTGGACCACAACTCAATCTCAAGGTGTTGTGTCCTGTAATCATTGCAGCCTTCCTTGGCAAGGATGTGGTTCTGTATTTTTCATATTGCTTGTGAAGTTCAGCATTGAGTTGTGTGGGTTCACATATCTTTTGAGGACGGCGTTGAACCCCTCACTACGTTGTGTAGGCTGGAGGAAGGAAAGAACTGTGTTTGAAGTAGCACGACACCCAAGTTGACTCTGTATTCGTACAACTTCTCAAAGTGCGTGTGTGTCATAGCCTCATACTTCATCATTAACCCAACCCAATTCTGCTCAAACTCGTCTATAGTGAAGCTGAAGTCAACACACTTGTTGAAATCATCGAGAGTCTGGATTCGGCACAACAACCAACCAACCTTTTCCCGAGCCTTTTTCATGATGTGCCATCGACAACAACGGTGCACGGTGGTTGGAAAGATGCTTTGTATTGATCGCCTCATCGCACCATCGATCGGTGATGAAGTTGTCGGGAGGTTTGCCATCCATAGCCTCTAGGAATGCTCCAAAGACCCAATCAAAGCTCGATGCCAACTCCTGCCTCAAAAGCGCAACCCAAAGCATGAAAGATTGGCCATGTCGGTTTATTCCTATGAAGGCGTGAAAGGCATATTGTACAAGTTGGTCATGTAGGTGGTGTCAAAGCGATATGCAATCGTGGTACGCCTCCGTATAAGCTTTTCGAGCTAAGCCGTCTACCCAAAATATGTTGACAACTCTGTCCTCTTCATCATATTTCACCTTATAGAAGAAGTCTGGATCGGTTTTTGTATATCCTTGAAGTGCGAATTGTCTCAATCAGATCACCCTCCTTTGTGTCATCTCTACGGAAACTTGTACAAAGATTTGTTATTGCCTTTGGTCGAACGGCACCATCATCTCAGATCCATAGAACTCTGCCATTACATGCATCATTAATCCGCATAATACAAAAACAAACAGTATATCCTTTTTTAGTTGCACAAATCGCACATCCAGCTGCACAATAATAGGACACGTGTTGGCATAGAAGATAATCACAGGAAATGGACACCTAGCGCACCTTTTAAAAACACTTTGTACACAGTAAAGACAATCTAGTTGCACAAGAAGCACCAAAAGTGAAATATAAAAAGCATGGGAAGTTGGACAGCAGTTGCATAGTTAAGCCATTTCAGTTGCACAAGAGTACCATAACATTTGCACCTTTGGACTGCCTAGAGGGAAACTTAATTCTTCAAGGGATATAGAAAAACACCACACTGTAGTCAAGTTGAAGTTATACAAGATCGCAGAAACTCCTTTTCATCGGTGAGATGCCTTGGTGGGATCTCAAGTATTTGGACAATGAAGGTTTGTTCACGAGCGGATGATTGTGGTCACGAACAAAGTCGTCACCTCCCATCGCCCATCTATCGCTTCACCAACATTTTCGCCTTGCATTCGATGCGCTTTATTGTCTCGCGTTTGCGCTTCTTCTTCTTCTTACTAGTACCAGCCTCCTCTTGACCAAATATTGAGGTTCTTCTTCCATCTCCTCATCATCATTAACAGATGTTGGATCGGAATAGGGTCTGTAAGGAGGAGCCTCGGCTCCTCCATCATCGACTTTGGGCTTCTTGAATTTGTTGCAGCAAAACTGTTGTTTTATCAATTCATTGGTGCGGTGTGACCGTCTAGAGGTGTTCATCTTGATAGAGAAACCCATCCGTAAAGCGAATCTTGTTGTAGTGATCCTTAGCAATTTGAAGGCTGTCAAACCTCATGCCAACATAGGGTTCCATAGGTTGAGAACCAGCCTCATCCTCTCCTTCTTCTACTTGCACAGCTCCGTCAATAGCCCGAGCTCCTAGCTCAGTCCTGGTTGGACCAGGAACATTTGCCTCGGTTCTGTGTCATCAAGAGTATGGCTCTCGATCGCAAAGACACCACTACAGGGCACCATCGGCGATGGTGGCACGCCACATTGTCATGGCCCGTAGGGTTACCATCATGACTTGCTGCGTGTAGTAAACAGATCGACCATTTTCTGTCCAGTTTCCTTGTTGTATGTTGGGTTCTTTGCTGATCCATATCATGAGGAAGCTCATTCAGATCTGGAGGCAACTCATTGAGATCAAGCATTTTTCCCTTTGTTTTTGGATCTGCCACACACTCCTGCACATATATAAAAAGAAGAAATTGATGTCATCAGTTGGTAACCACAGAAAAACTGTGTTTCAAACAACGTAAAAGCAACATGACCGTAGCATAATCTTTTATTATAACAGTTATGAATTTTTTGTTTGCACAGAGTTGTTATGTTAGTTGCACAGTTTGCGATAAATAAGCGGCAAGAGCATGACTTCTTTTTGCTACTGAGTTTTTCTTACCTTTTCCGTTTTGTTTTGTTGCAATGATTTGTAGGTTTTGTTTCGCAAGGAGCTCTTTTCAGATTTTTCTGCACATAATTGGATGCTACATTTGAGAAGGAAAATCCGGTGAAAGAAGAAAGAAGAAGTGGAGGACAGATTATAGTTAATATGGTTCTAGATCTGGTATATTTGAACATATTAATATGGTTTGGAATAGGTGTGGGACCAGAATATATCGTGGGACAAGATTATGTGTGTGAATATGTTAATATGGTTTGTGGCTTCATCAGCCATGGACAAAAGTTCCTATGTTTTTCCTCTTGCAGTACAGATTTGTGGTTTTCGCTAGAATAGACGTCTCAATTTCCAGGATTTCCACTTGGCCAGCATACATATTCAGTTGGACATTCAATGCTTTTAGTTGGCTAGAATAGATGTCTCAGCTGGCCAGGTTGCATTTTTTTTCAGTTTGTGGCCAACATGCATGTTCAGTTGGACAGTTAATGCATTCAGTTGGCTAGAATCGATGTCTTAGTTGCCTAAAATATATGTCTTAGTTGGTCATCAGTTTTTGGCCAACATGCATGTTTAGTTGGCCAGGAAACGTGTTTTTTTATTTCCACATATAATGCATTTTTTCCAAAGTGTTCACTCAGAAACATGTATTGCCAACTATATGTTTAGTTGGCAGGATACATGTTTAGTTGGCCAGGATACATGTTCAGTTGGCTGGGATGCATGTTCAGTTGCACATTTATGAATTTTTCGTTGCACATGTTCAACAAAGCATTGGGCAGTCAATTTTTTGTTCATTCTGCAAACAATAACTAGAAGTTGGCTTTAATCCTGTTTTAATTGGCCAGAGAACTTGTTTTTAGTTGGCTTGTTTTAACACATCCAGGTGGTAGTTTTTGGCATGTTTAACACATCCAGCATGTTTAACATCTGGTGTGATGTGTCAGATTCACCTCTTTTTCCTGTTGCACTACAGATTTGTGGTTTTCGCTAGAATAGACGTCTCAATTTTCCAGGATTTCCACTTGGCCAGCATACATATTTAGTTGGACATTCAATGCTTTTAGTTGGCTAGAATAGATGTCTCAGCTGGCCAGGTTGCATTTTTTTCAGTTTGTGGCCAACATGCATGTTCAGTTGGACAGTTAATGCATTCAGTTGGCTAGAATCGATGTCTTAGTTGCCTAGAATATATGTCTTAGTTGGTCATCAGTTTTTGGCCAACATGCATGTTTAGTTGGCCAGAAAACGTGTTTTTTATTTCCACATATCTACATTTTTTCCAAAGTGTTCACTCAGAAACATGTATTGCCAACTATATGTTAAGTTGGCAGGATACATGTTTAGTTGGCCAGGATACATGTTCAGTTGGCTGGGATGCATGTTCAGTTGCACATTTATGAATTTTTCGTTGCACATGTTCAACAAAGCATTGGGCAGTCAATTTTTGTTCATTTGCAAACAATAACTAGAAGTTGGCTTTAATCATGTTTTAATTGGCGGAGAACTTCGTTTTTAGTTGGCTTGTTTTAACACATCCGGTGGTAGTTTTGGCATGTTTAACACATCCAGCATGTTTAACATCTGGTGTGATGGGTGTGATGTGCCGATTCACCTCTTTTTGAAGCAGATTCTCCATGGATCCATGAAGAAGGGGAAGTGAAGTGGAGAGGGGCTTACCTGCTCGATCTTCGCCTGGTATGGCTCGACCACCCTGCCCTTTAGATCTTGAAGCAGCTCCTTCTACTTTGGGGCTCCCATGGCGGCTGTGTAGGAGGAGGTAGAAGGGCTGGGGCAATTGCGTTGGATCTGTTTACGGTGCGAGAAGAAGAAGAAGGCAGCCTCGGTGGGGAAATGAGGCGTGAAGCGGCGATGGCGTGGATTACGCAACCTGGGCAGATCCTCCTTCTTCGTGAGGAAGAAGATAGCCGGCGCAGATTTGGCGAGGAGGTGCACGTGATCTGCGGGGCATGCTTTGGCGAGGAGGTGCACGTGATCCCGCTGGGATCTGCTTTCCTCTGTTTCTCCTCTTTTTTATTTCGAGGGGACCAGGTGGTTTTTTTGGTGGTGGCTGGCTAGCGATCCCAGGGCGGCCGGCCGCTTCCTCTTTTCGCTCGAGGGGGGACCAGGTGGTTTCCTTTTTCGGGTGGCCGCTGGCTAGCGATCCCAGGACGGCCGGCCGCCCACTAGACGCGTCCACTGAAAATAGCTTCGCCGCCTGATCGCTAGTGATGAATGAGATGATTAGTGCACAGTGCCGCATCCTGTCCTGCCTGAAGCCGAAGCTAATGCTGCGGCGGCCGAGTGAGCGATTTGAAGTTCAGTTTCCGAAGGCTGCCGAACAATTCGGAACCGACCCGTCAGTCGGTCCTTGGGAAAAGAGATGTGAGCTGTCCGAGTGGGGCTCCGATCTTTGCTGCGGCGATGTTTTAGTCAGGGAAAAGAGACCGAGTGAGTCAGTGAAAAGACAGTGGGAGTGCACCCAGGTCTTTTTTTCTTTCTCACTAACCGGACCGCAATCTGCAATGCTACCGACAGAAAAGCCGAGGAAAGAGAACCACAGAAGGTGATCATGCATGGTACTCTTTATTTATACCCTTGCCTACTTTTTTCACCTGGGCTAACAATGCATTTAAGTTACTTCTGATTCCTCCTAGTACCAGGAGCAGGTAACTTAGCCACGCACATGTTCTAATGGTGGGTTTTAGACGCTACTGCTATTCTCTTTGACATGTTCAGGTTAATAATCAGAGCTACGCTAGTGCGTGCATGCATGCATCAAGCCAAGCCCAGCCCAGTAGCCACACATGGCAGTCGTTCACAAGCTTTGGACCAACATTCACCGGCCAGCTGGTGATCGATCGGATGGAGTGGGAAAACGAGCAGAGGAAAGGAAGGGTAGATCGTTGACATGCAAGGCGAGATCGAGGGATAGGAAATGCAAAAGCAACGAGTGGGTGGCGGCCGGCAATGTGGCCAGATCTCGGTGCCAGGCGGAGCCGGCGCAGGGGACCATGGCGCTGCAATGCAAGAGGATACAAACGCATCCCATACGGAGGCCATGCATGTGGTTCGAGGGCCCATCCCATTCCAGCAAACAATCATCGCTAGGGGACCTCACCCCCACCGCCACGATCCACAACTTGTCCTCGCGCGATCGAATCTGGATCATTTCCTTCTCATTTCTCACCTTTAATTCCACACAGGCATGTAGGTTAGCCAGTCACTCAGTTAGTTACCAGCAGTACTATAGTAATAGTATTACTAGATTGCAAGGAGATGGAGATGGGGTAACTTGAAAAATGTTACTACTAGCAAAGAAACAAGGGATCCAAGAAACAATGATGATACACTTTGCATGGAGATGGAGTATTGTACTCCCTCCGTAGACTAATATAAGACCGTTTAGAATACTAAAATACTGATCTAAACATTTTTATATTATTTACAGAGGGAGTACATGCAATTACGCATCGAAGCGCTTTGAGAACGTTCTATTCATCTGCCCTTGCAGGCTTGCAGCTCCTTCCGTGTTGCTCTGCTCTTGGATCCCATGAGTGCCGAGGCAACCTTTTCCTTTTCCAACAAGAGGAAATTCAGTACGTGTAATTAACAAGAGGGTGGCCTACCGGAATAAGGAATCTACTGATGAGGGGCCGGTGTAAGTAACTACCACACGTACGGTACGCTGTGCCGGCAACCAAGAACACCGTCGGCTTCCCAGACACATTATTCCCTTGTAATATGATTGTCAGATGTACATAACTCCTTTTCTTAATCTTCCCCAACCATGACTGTGGTGGCGAGCGCACTCATCCCTCCAAACTTTGTCGGCGAGCCCGTGGATCCACCTCCCTTCTACGGTTCTGCCTGTTGCTTAGGGAGGGGGATATCCAGTGCCTCAACTCCAGCTAGTAGTTTAGGTTGGAGGTCTTTTTTTTCCTCGCCGGGGTGGAATTCGGGTGGATGACAGTGGTTCATCTTCAAGTTGGTCTTTCGGGCTTTCCTTTGATAGTCCTCGAGTTCATCTATCGGGGTGGAGTTGACGGAGCTTCGACGTGGATTCCTACCATCTCTTTGGGGCAGCGTTGTCGAGGTTTCTCGCCCTGCGTGGGCGACGATGAAATTTAGTGTTAGACGCTTCAGATCGATTCAAGACGCCACTACCACTACGAGGTTATGGTTTCTCACTGTACGTACGTGTGCAACATCATGAACGTGGCGATAGTTACAAGTCCGAGACTCGTTTTGGTGTGCATCGTCCTTGATGTAATATTTATTATGTTTGAAATACTTAGTACTTTGTATATGGACCTTTATAATATAATGGATCAATTTTTTCATAAAAATATATATTATTTTTAGTCCTATAATTGCTACACTATCTTGGTCTTTGCTGAAAAAGAAAACAAATAGCATTTCTGGCTCTTCTTTCCTATGAGTATAGACTTTTGCCCAGGCCAGCTCCGTGCGTACTTGGCATGATCATTCGCTGAATCGCTGGTCATGACTCATGCAAGCTTGACATTACAACCGATCAAGATGGCCGTTTTTAATTGCGGTAATACGGATGTGGACTGGATCTTAACTAAAGTGCTAGTAGTGTATAGAGGTGAGTATCTTGAACTGTTTGGGATGACCGCTGACCGGAGCAGGTGGACGAACGGTTTGGGAAGTTAATTAGTTCACGACGAAGTGAGTCTGGCATCACACATCTTCGATGATGATCCGTACGTACGCCCATCCATGGCGTGAAGGTACAGTGGGGGAGGCATGGCCAGGAATGCATGGTACCGACCGGGGCCATGCATGCATGGGGCTAGGATGGGTCACACATGCATGCATGATCTGGATCCCGTCTATCCACCCACATGGACGACGACGATGAAGAAAATAAAGTTCAAGTTTACATCACAACTGCAGCAGTTAACCCTAAAAAAAAAAACTGCAGCAAACAGGTCAGAGCAACTCCAACGCGGCGGCGATCCATTCCGTAGCACGTTCATTTGGATCGGTGCGGACAGAAAAGTCAGTGCAACGCGCCAATACAAACGGACGCGCATCCGCTTTTCGTCCGCCTGCCGACCCATTCCCGGCCTAATTTTGAGCCTCATTTCCATCGGCGTGGACACGAAACGGACGCGCGCGGCGCCCGCCTCCTCCTCCCCTGGCCCGCTAGTCGTCCTCTCCCACCCCAAGACTGACAGCAAACCCTCGCCCACCTCCCTCGCGTCGCCGCCGCCACCCATTTTCCGGTGCCGACACACCTCCCCTCAACGCCGCCATCTCCCATGTCGCCGCCATCACCGTCTCGCCGCCGGGGCACCGAAGCTTCCCACCCCCACCTCCCGACGCCGACGCGAGCAGGGAGCCGCCTCGCCGCCCCGGCCAGCTCCTTGACACGATCTTGGCACGCTCGTCGGGACGCCTGTGGCAGCCATCCGTCCAAGGGAGGCGCGCGTCTCCTCGCCGGCCGGCTCCTTCGTCGACAGCCGCAAGTTGTTCGATAGTTTGCCAAGATACAAAATGGACTCTGCCGACGAGTTCTTTTTCCACAATTTTCTTTGCGACTCAGACGATTCCTCGTCCGATGATGAGGAGGAGATCTCGGCTACTGTGTTGGTCCATCATCATCTTAATAGCCAGCAGCCGTTGTTCCATGGCTCCATCCAAGGGCACCTTTCGGCGTTGAATAGCAACCATGAGAGCGGCCATTTACTTCTTTGGAAGGACTACTTTGACAAAACCAACTAGCTATTCAAACATCAGAAATTTAGGCGGCGTTTCCGTATGGCTAGGCATGTTTTGAACCGTATTAGAGAGGGGGTGGTCGGATACGATAACTATTTCGAGTGCAAAGAGGACGCCCTTGGAAAGAATGGCTTCTCATCTTATCAGAAATGCACTGCAACCATTCGGATGCTTGCATACGGAGTGCCCGATGATCTTATGGATGAGTACGTCCGTATGAGCGAGTCTACCTGCCTAGAGTCCATGTACATATTCTGCAGGGCAGTGATTGTTGTGTTTGGCCCTGAGTACTTGAGAGCTGACTCCTCAAGATACAACCCGCTTGTTGGCGATGAATGCCAGCAGGGGCTTCCTAGGGATGCTTGGCAGCATAGACTGCATGCACTGGGAATGGAAAGAACTGCCCTTCCGCTTGGCAATGGCAGTATAAGGGCCATGTCAGGGCTTACACTGTCATACTTGAGGCCGTTGATGAGGATACAGACCTGGGGTAGGGTCATAGGCCTGACCTACACACCCTACCCAAGGTCACTACCCCAGAAGATGAGAAGACCAAGAATCCACTCGACGATGCAATCACTTGACCAGAATTCTCTACCTTCACTCGACCATATGGGAACCACTCGACTACGTCGAATACCAGGAGTCAGTAGGACGCACAACGGCCAGATATTCACTCCTTAGTCTTCATGGGCATTAGGAGTACTTAATGTTGGCGTTACCAGTAACGCCCCTTACTTTATGTACATTAATTCCCTTGTAATGGAGGCAGGCTGGGGTCCTGGCGCACTCTATATAAGCTACCCCCTCCTCTGGCACAAGGGTTCGCACTCTCTGTAATACAACACACATAATCCAAACGACCGCCTCCGGGCACCGAGAGGTAGGGCTATTACTTCCTCAGAGAAGGGTCTGAACTCGTAAATCTCGTGTGTACATCTTCGCCATAGCTAAGATCTGGCCTCTCCATACCTACCCCATTTCTACTGTCAGGCTTAGAACCACGACAGTTGGCGCCCACAGTGGGGCAAGTGTCTTAGCGACTTATTGGTGAAGTTGCAAGTTTTTCCGATCACCATCATCATGGTTTCCGGCGGCGGATTGGCTGAGGGCCGCGAGATCCGTCTCGGCGCGCTCGTTTTCGTCGCCGACGACTCCGCGTGGCTCCAAGAAGCTCCCCTGGACACTGAGGCGCTCCCCGTCCGAGGAGCGACGCACTTCCGCGCGTGCGTTCGTGGCGTTCTTCTTCGATAGCCGTCGACTTAATACCAGTCGGCTCCAATGGTGTTCCCCGCCCCCCTGTCCGCCGCTGCAAGCGATCCGGTCGATTGCAGCTTCAGCGGTGGGTGAAACACGCGGTGGCTCAGCAATCGAACACCCACCAAGTCGTGGCAATCGAGCCCGACGAAACTCTCCACGGCATGTTCGATCTCTCGACTGGCTCCGCGGAGACCGCATCCAAATGCGATAGCAGCGATCCTGCGGCCGAAGTCTTAATGGTCGATGAGCCTCACAACCCACCTGGTTTCCACCGCGATGGCGGCGGAGACTGAGGCGGCGATCCATCGCACGCCCACGAGGAATACCGACCCGAGCCCCTCTCTTCTCAGCAGAGGGAAGAACTTCGTCGCCGCAACATGGATGCACTCCACACGCCCATCGTAGGAGAAACCCCGAGGCTCGGGCCTTGGAGGAGGTGCGCTTAACTAATCTGGCTGAGCACACTCGACTGGATAACCTCCAGCGGGCTCTCAGCGGCGCCAGAGGCGGATCCATGAGTCGGTCGGCGACAACTCTTTCCGCCTCCACCTAAGGTATACCGCACTCCGATTCAGAATCTCACAGCCGCAACCCGCATAGCAGAGTCGATCCAACCTTCGATCGAGGCTGGCGAGAGGTTTGATGCGAATCAGCCCCCTTTCAGGCGGCAGGAGAGCGAAACTGCGATATCTCGATCCACGAAACAGGATTCACAGCAGATCCGTTGCAGCGGACACGGTTCAGTCGGCTCACAACCCCAGATCACCTCCGCGGCGTGAAGGGAGTAGGCAATATGATCATCCACTCGACCGGGACAATCACCGTCGAGGACCCACGCCTCCCCCGAGGAGTGCGTCGTATGTGCCTCGGTGGAACGATGACAGGCGCCGTCATAGTGGTGAGCGCAGAGCTTCAGTCGACCCAAGGGAACCAGGCTTTGACGCGAGATCTATCTCGTTCAAGGCTGGTCGACCAAACAACGAGCGCCAGAGAAGACCGAGCGCAGACCGTCCATGTGACAGTCGAGTGCATGTTTCTGGTCCCGAGTGTTTTAGCAGAGCCATCAGAGCAGCAGTGATTCCGCCCAACTTCAGGTTGGCGGCCGGGGTCAGTAAGTTCACCGGAGAATCCAAGCCGGAAACTTGGCTTGAAGATTACCAGTGGCTGTGCAGATTAGGGGCGGCAGCGGCGAGATAGCGATGAAGCATCTCCTTCTTATGTTGGAAGGGTCGGCCCGAGCGTGGCTGACTCGATTGACTCGAGCGGTATTCACGGTTGGGAAGAGCTATCCAGTGTTCGTGAGAACTTTCGAGGGCGTGCAAGCGACCAACAGGTTTGCTCGAGCTGCAGCATTGTGTGCAGAAGCCGAATGAGACTTTGAGGGAGTTCATCCAGAGATGGTCCACTTTGCATCACACCGTCGAGAATGTTTCAGAGCATCAAGCTGTATGTGCCTTCAAGGAAGGCATCAAGTACAGGGAGTTGGTCTTGAAATTCGGTCGGACTGGAGATATGACTCTGGCTCGGATGATGGAGATAGCCACCCGGTACGCTAACGGAGAAGAAGAGGATCAACTCCGTAGCGGGAAGAGCAAACTGGTCAGCCAAGACGCCGGTGGAGGTAACTCCAGTCGGAGGCAGAATCGTAAAGCCGAGCCAGTAGCTCCTGGAGAGATCGCAGCAGTGAATCAAGGAAAGTCCTCCGAGTGGATCAGCAGAAGCCACACAAGCTCGCCCCCGCTTGGGAAGGCCCTTTCGTCATCACCAAGGTGCTCCACAACGAAGCATATCGTCTCTTCAACGTCGAGCACAACAAAGATGAACCACGCGCCTGGAACGCGGAACTGCTTCGTCCTTTTTACTCTTAAGTATTTAGACTAATGAGATGTAATAAGAAGTATCTCTTAGTTTGTTTATCAAAAGACATCATTTTACAGTCTTCCGAATGATTGTTGTTTATTTCTTTTGTATGCATTGCCTTAGTAGCGAACCTGTTTCGCCTAAGATAAAGTTATAAAATCCTACCGAGTGGTGAGTCCGCCTCCCACTCGGGGGCTTAGTTGCAGCCCAGTGCTCCCTAAGTTTATAAAATCCTACCGAGTGGTGAGTCCGCCTCCCACTCGGGGGCTTAGCAGCGAACCTGTTTCGCCTAAGATAAAGTTATAAAATCCTGCCGAGTGGTGAGTCCGCCTCCCACTCGGGGGCTTAGCTGTAGCCCAGTGCTCGCCTAAGTTTATAAAATCCTACCGAGTGGTGAGTCCGCCTCCCACTCGGGGGCTTAGCTGCAGCCCAATGCTCTCCTAAGTTTGTAAAATCCTACCGAGTGGTGAGTCCGCCTCCCACTCGGGGGCTTAGCTGCAGCCCAGTGCTCGCCTAAGTTTGTAAAATCCTACCGAGTGGTGAGTCTGCCTCCCACTCGGGGGCTTAGCTACAGCCCAGTGCTCGCCTAAGTTTGTAAAATTCTACCGAGTGGTGAGTCCGCCTCCCACTCGGGAGCTTAGCTGCAGACCAGTGCTCGCCTAAGTTTGAAAAATTCCTACCGAGTGGTGAGTCCGCCTCCCACTCGGAGGCTTAGCTGCAGATCTCGCACTCGCCTAAGTTTGAAAAAATCCCACCAGTGGTGGCGAACCTCCCACTCGGGGCTTAGCTGCAGCCAAGACTCGCCTAAGTTTGAAAAAATCCTGCAGTGGTGAGCAAACCTCCCACTCGGAGGCTTAGCTGCAGTCTCGCACTCGCCTAAGTTTGAAAAAATCCTACCGAGTGGTGAGCAAACCTCCCACTCGGGGGCTTAGCTGCAGCCCAACGCTCGGCTAAGTTTGAAAAAATCCTACCGAGTGGTGAGCAAACCTCCCACTCGGGGGCTTAGCTGCAGCCCATCGCTCGCCTAAGTTTGAAAAAATCCTACCGAGTGGTGAGCAAACCTCCCACTCGGAGGCTTAGCTGCAGTCTCGCACTCGCCTAAGTTTGAAAAAATCCTACCGAGTGGTAAGCGAACTTCCCACTTGGGGGTTTAGCTGCAGCCCAGTGCTCGCCTAAGTTTGAAAAAATCCTACCGAGTGGTGAGCAAACCTCCCACTCGGAGGCTTAGCTGCTGTCTCGCACTCGCCTAAGTTTGAAAAAATCGTACCGAGTGGTGAGCAAACCTCCCACTCGGGGGCTTAGCTGCAGCTCAGCGCTCGCCTAAGTTTGAAAAAATCCTACCGAGTGGTGAGCAAACCTCCCACTCGGAGGCTTAGCTGCAGTCTCGCACTCGCCTAAGTTTGTAAAAATCCTACCGAGTGGTGAGCAAACCTCCCACTCGGGGGGCTTAGCTGCAGTCCCGTACTCGCCTAAGTTCAAAAAAATCCTGCTGAGTGCAGAGCAATCCTCTCACTCGGGGGCTTAGCTGCAGTCCCGTACTCGCTTAAGTTTGAAAAACCTTACCAGGTGGTTGACAGGAACGTCAAGGTCATTGCGGAGTGCCTTGCTGATGAGCTCATCAATGCTACTCAAGGATAACCCAATCGATTGGCGGGAACGTCAAGACTATTGATGAGTGCCTTGCTGATGAGCTGATCAATGCTACTCAAGGATCACCCGATCGGTCGAATGGAATGTCAAGACCATTGCTGAGTGCCTTGCTGATGAGCTGATCAATGCTACTCAAGGATCACCCGATCGGTCGACTGGAACGTCAAGACCATTGTTGAGTGCCTTGCTGATGAGCTGATCAATGCTACTCAAAGATCACCCGATCGGTCGACTGGAACGTCAAGACCATTGTTGAGTGCCTTGCGGATGAGTTGATCAATGCTACTCGAGGATCACCCGATCGATCGACCGGAACGTCAAGACCGTTGCTGAGTGCCTTGCTGATAAGTTGTTCAATGCTACTCAAGGATCACCAATCCGGTCAACTGGAACACAAAATCATTGATCAGGCGACTGGCCCTCCTCTTCCAGAAGCTGCATTAAGCAAACAAACAGTAGTTCGAGAGAAAAGCGGATTTCGGTCGAAGGCAGACGCAATATATGAGATGATATATTCGGAAGTTCTTAACCGCAGAATAAAGTGCTCAGGCATCAGGCCCGAAGGAGTTTTAACGGTTACAAATCCACTCGGCATTCTGAGGCAAATAAAAGCGGTGGCATAGTGCTTTTTAATCACTCGGCAGGAGAAGGACTGGCCGGGTCGCAGAAGCTGTCCAGATCGATGCTGTCGGCGATTCGAGTGGCTGCCTTGAGGAAAGTGTCCATGAAGTCCTGGAAGGAATGCTTCTTAGTGTTTGCCACTTTGAGAGCTGCCAGCTTGTCGTCCTTAGCTTCCTTGCAGTGCCCTCGGACCAAAGACAAGGCGACGTCAGCACCACATCGGGCAGCAGATTTCTTCCACTCTTGCACTCGACCTGGAATCTGATTCAGCCGAGTCATTAAAGACTCGAGGTCTTGAGACATTTCCGCCTGAGGCCAGAGTTCGGTGTCCACTCGAGCCATCACCGCCTTCAATTCAGCCGAGCCAGATAGTCGACTTCACCGTCCAAGCGTGATTCCAATCGAATCAAGTTCATCGCGACTTCGTCTTTCATGGGACAGTTGATGGGGTCGAGACCTGTCTCGACCCGTCCAGTCTCGGATTCAAAGTCCTGGCAGAGTTCTGGTCCATCACAACAAACAATGAGTCGACAGTAACATAAATTTCAGTCGACAACAGTTATCTAATGGAACAGTCATACCTTCAAGATTCGAGACGAGCTTTGCCGCAAGTTGTTCCAAATGAGACTCTAGATTTCCCGTCTTGGTCTTGAGACCATCAACTTCAGCGGTCAGATTCTCCTTGTCCTTCCTCAGTTGTTCGACTTCACGATTGGCGTTCAAGACAGCCGTCTTCAATTTCGCGTTCTCATCCTCCAACTTGCCGACTGAAGCCAACTTCTGGTCCGCGAGCTTCTTCTTCTCGCGTGCCTCCTTCTGAGTAGCCGCCAGATCCAGATCCTTCTGCTCCAAAGCTTCCTTCATCCTCTCTAAAGAAACAACACTCTTCAGACGAGATTTGAGTTGGCGATTTTCACTACGCACATCTGCTTATGTGAAGTCACTCGGTTCAAAGAGACTGAAAGAAAGGAAGTGGAAAGTCCACCAGGCAGACGAAACAGTCGAATGGTTATCTCCCATGATGGCCGTTTCTTGTTGGGTAGTCTTCAGATTCTTCTTCGCCAATTCGAGGTCAAGTTCAACACTGATATGCTTCTTCTTCAACTCGGTGAGCCGAGCTCCAAGATCACAAGACCTCTGCTGTAGGAAAGACAAGCATTTCAGTCGACAGAAATAAGAGACTATGAAGAAAAAGATTTACTCTAAGACTACTACCGAATCAAATATTCAACAGTAGTCTCGGGGACTACACCTAGTGGGTGCACTTAGCGTGCCCTCACTGGATCAGATCAATACTCAACATGAGTTAAAAAAAAAGAGGACAGAGAGATATATTATCAGACCCCAGTCGACTGCCAGCAGCTGACCGTGGTCTCGGGGACTACACCCTGTGGGTGCACTCGACGTGCCCCAACTGATTTGGAAAGTGCAAAATTGAAGATCTCCTGAGTTCTAATCGAAGGAACACCCAGTGGGTGATTAGATATAAAGTAACACTCAAAGATTCGGTCGGAATTCTACTGACCTAGACATTGGTGCGAAGGCGGTCTGAGCATTGTAGGCTATCTGACTAGCTTCATGCATCACTTTCACCTGCTCCATGACAAGATTCGCCTGGCGAAGAGCTTCCCTAGCGGCACTCGGCGAGTTGTCCGGAGTTTGATATGCAACAAGAGGATGGCTCGGAGGGTTGAAGCGATTCTTTGGATCGGATGAGTGGAGTTGCACGGTGCGTGAGCGTCCGTCTGATCGACCCGACGGACGATCAGTCGTCAACGGGTTAGCAAACGTGACTTTAGCCCGAACCATCATCTCAGGCACCGGTGTCGACTGCACCGGTGTCGACTGAGGGATTTGGACTTCAAGCCTCCTCCTGCTCGAACCTCCACTCTTCTTCCTCCTCTCCCGTAGAGGCGCTTCTTCTTCTTTGTCGTCAGGAAGAACAACGACCTCTTGCGGAGCTACATAAGAAGAGAAGTATCAAATTTTCAGTCAATCGACCACCCACTCGGTTAAGCAGAGCTGAGTTAATGAACTTACCAGCTCGTGAGGTGGCTTCTTCGTCTCCTGGCGCCTTGTCAACATCCATGTCGGTAGCAGCAGAGGTAGGGCTGAAAGGACACAAGAGTTGGTCGGTCAGATCAAGAAAACTTTCAGTCGACTTACAGAAACTTAACCAAGATACTCATCCTGAGGCAACGGGTACGTCCATCTTGATCGCGGCAAGGTCTTCCGGGTCTTGGAGGGAGCAACTTTAGGCTGCTTGGCTACCTTCTCCGTCGGCTCCGGAGTCGACGTCCGAGTGCGCTTCTGAGTACCGACACTCGGACCCACGCCTTTCCCACGCCCGCCGACCGGATCATGCTGCTGTGTGGATCGACATTTGGAGCGTGGCGGCGAGTCGATTTCCTCCTCCTCGTCTGATTCCTCGCTCTCCTCCTCCTCCTCGTCACTTCCCTGAGAATCCCACTCGACACTATCCTCCGTGTTGTCCTCCCCCTCCCGGGCCTGTTCCAAGGCCTGTTCACCGTTGGGCATCGAATGCATCTCGGTGAACACCTACAAAGTAAATTGGTCGAACGAGAGTCGGTCAATATCAAGTGCAGTTGGAGCATGAATGAGAAACAGTCGGAATGAAAAGAGAACCTTGTCGGGTGGATTTGCGCTGCTGAAGGGAACGACCCGCCTAGACCCTCTGGGGTTGTCCTGATTGCCTGTGATGCTCCTCAGCCACGAGGCTACTGTTGCAGGCGGCACTTCTTCCGGATGGGTCCGAGCGGTGTCGTCCGGCCTGGAATACAGCCACATCAGGTGATCGCGGGCCTGGAGGGGCTGGATGCGTCGACTAAGGAACACCTCCAACAGATCCAGACCCGTGACACCATCGTTGATAAGCTGAACCACCCTGTCCACCAACATCCTCGTCTCCATGATCTCACGGCGGTCACTTCGATTGGAGCAGGTGTGCGGACTCGGTCGAAGCGAGAAGTGGGGAGACGGTCGGTGACCGAGGTCGCGACATCTTGGCAATAGAACCAGGTCGACTGCCAGCCTCTAACAGAGTCGGGAAGGGTCATGGCAGGAAAGGCACTCCCTTTTCTCTTTTGGATGCCTAAACCCCCACACATCTGGATGACATGGGTTTTCGATTCACTCGACTTGGTCTTTTTGACCGACTGGGAACAAATAGTGAAGATGTGTTTGAAAAGACCCCAGTGCGGTCGACACCCTAAGAAGTTCTCGCACATCGACACGAAAGCAGCTAAATGTGTAATGGTGTTGGGGGAGAAATGGTGGAGTTGAGCGTCGAAAAAGTTCAGAAACCCCCGAAAGAAAGGATGCGGGGGAAGCGAAAAGCCACAGTCGACGTGGGTGGCGAGCAGAACGCACTCACCCGGTCGAGGTTGAGGACTCATCTCCCCCTCCGGCAGCCTCGCTGCTCCCTTGGCGATCAACCCCAACTCCATCAGCTCGTCCAGGTCCGCCTGCTGAATCGAAGACCAGATCCAATCTCCCTGGATCCAGCCCGGCGGCAGCCCCGCGCGCGACGACGACCTGCGCTGCTGCTTCTTGCCCTTCGCCACATCCTTCGTCTTCTTTGCGCGCTCTAGCGCCGCCGTCTTATCCTTCACCATAGCAACGGGGCAGCGGCGTCGGGGTGGAAGAGTAAGGTGCGGCAGAGAAGCAGAGAAAGGAGGAAGAAGAGAAAATGCGCACAGTGCAGACGCCTCGGTCCGGCCGCCTTATAAGAGGTCATTTCCGAGTGACTGATGAGTGGGGCTGGGCGATCCCGTCAAATCCCGCAACAGTCGTGCGCAGCGTACGTGCTGAAAAAGGCGGCGCGGGAATCGAGGAATCACTGCTTATCCGCTCCGCCCGCTTCGGCCTCCCCTGTTTGGCGCGCTCCCCCAATATTTCGTATCCCGCGAAATCCGGGATACGCTGCAGACAATCGCGCCCAAAGACCGCGCGCTCCAACATAACACTCGGCACACGAGATCAACAGTTCATTCGACTGTCTGCTGAATGGATCAAGGCAACTGAGTCGACGTCAAATATCAACGCAGGCGTTCAGACTTTCAGAAAGCACTCTCGAAGTCCCGAAGCTCGGAACAGGTTCAATTTCAACCTACATTACACTCACACCTTAATCCATTCGAGGGCTACTGTCATCTTCGCCATAGCTAACATCTTGCCTCTCCATACTACCCCCCTTTCTACTGTCAGGCTTAGAACCACGACAATTGGCGCCCACCGTGGGGCAGGTGTCTTAGCGACTTATTGGTGAAGTTGCAAGTTTTTCCGATCACCATCATCATGGTTTCCGGCGGTGGATTGGCTGAGGGCCGCGAGATCCGTCTCGGCGCGCTCGTTTTCATCGCCGATGACTCCGCGTGGCTCCAAGCTCCACAGACCGAGGCGCTCCCGTTCGAGGCGGCGCACTTCCGCAGCGGCGCGTTCGTGGCGTTCTTCTTCGGCAGCCGTCGACTCAATACCAGTCGGCTCTAATGGCGTTCCCCCCTCCCGCTGTCCGCTGCCGCAAGCGATCCGGTAGATCGCGACTTCAGCGGTGGGTGAAAGACACGGTAGCTCAGCAATCGACCACCCACCAAGTCGTGGCAATCGAGCCCGACGAAACTCTCCACGGCCTGTTCGATCTGTCGACAGGTTCCGCGGAGACCGCATCCGAATGCGATAGCAGCGATCTTGCGGCCGATGTCTTAATGGTCGATGAGCCTCACAGCCCACCTGGTTTCCACCGCGAGGGCGGCGGAGACGGAGGCGGCGATCCATCGCACGCCCACGAGGAATACCGACCCGAGCCCCTCTCTTCTCAGCAGAGGGAAGAACTTTGTCGCTGCAACATGGATGCACTCCACAAGCCCATCATAGGAGAAACTCCCGAGGCTCGGGCCTTGGAGGAGGTGCGCTTAACTAATCTGGCTGGCGCACTTTCATTGGATAACCTCCGGTGGCTCTCGGCGGCGCTTTCGGGGCGGATCCATGAGTACAGTCGACGACAACTCTTTCCGCCTCCACCTAAGGTATACCGCACTCCGATTCAGAATCTCACAGCCGCAACCCGCATAGCAGAGTCGATCCAACCTTCCCAGTCAGAGGGTTGATGCAAATCCGGGCCCTGCTCAGGGCGGCAGGGGAGCAGAATACAGCAGTATCTCAGTCGCGAAATAGGATTCACAGCAGATCCGTTGCAGCGGACACGGTTCAGTCGGCTCACAACCCCAGATCACCTCCGCGGCGTGAAGGGCGCAGGCAATATGATCATCCACTCGACCGTGACAATCACCGTTGAGGACCGACGCCTCCCCCGAGAGGTGCGTCGTATGTGCCTCGGCGGAACGATGACAGGCGCCGTCATAGTGGTGAGCGCAGAGCTTCAGTCGACCCAAGGGAACCAGGCTTTGACGCGAGATCTATCCTCGTTCAAGGTCTGGTCGACCGAAACTGGGCGCACAGAGAAGACCCGGGCAGTGACCGTCCATGTGGCAGTCGAGTGCATGTTTCTGGTCCCGAGTGATTTGGCAGAGCCATGAGAGCAGCAGTGATTCCACCCAACTTCAGGTTGGCGGCCGGGGTCAGTAAGTTCACCAGCGAATCCAAGCCGGAAACTTGGCTTGAAGATTACCGAGTGGCTGTGCAGATTGGGGGCGGCAACGACGAGATAGCGATGAAGCATCTCCCTCTTATGTTGGAAGGTTCGGCCCGAGCGTGGCTGACTCAGTTGACTCCAGGCAGTATTAACAGTTGGGAAGAGCTATCCCGAGTGTTCGTGAGAACTTTCGAGGGCACGTGCAAGCGACCAGCAGGTTTGCCTGAGCTGCAGCATTGTGTGCAGAAGCCGAATGAGACTTTGAGGGAGTTCATCCAGAGATGGTCCACTTTGCATCACACCGTCGAGAATGTTTGAGAGCATCAAGCTGTATGTGCCTTCAAGGAAGGCATCATGTACAGGGAGTTGGTCTTGAAATTCGGTCGGACTTGAGATATGACTCTGGCTCGGATGATGGAGATAGCCACCCGGTACGCTAACAGAGAAGAAGAGGATCGACTCCGTAGCGGGATGAGCAAACCTGTTAGCCGAGACGCCGGTGGAGGTAACTCCAGTCGGAAGCAGAAGCGTAAAGCCGAGCCAGCAGCTCTTGGAGAGATCGCAACAGTGAATCAAGGAAAGTCCTCCGAGTGGATCAGCATAAGCCACACAAGCTCGCCCCGCAGGAAGGCCCTTCGTCATCACCAAGGTGCTCCAAGCAGACATATCGTCTCTTCAACATAGAGCACAACAAAGATGAACCACACACTTTGGTATGCGGAACTGCTTCGTCCTTTTTACTCTTAAGTATTTAGACTAATGAGATGTAATAAGAAGTATCTCTTAGTTTGTTTATCAAAAGACATCATTTCTGATCTTAGAATGATTGTTGTTTATTTCTTTTGTATGCATTACCTTAGCAGCGAACCTGTTTCGCCTAAGATAAAGTTATAAAATCCTACCGAGTGGTGAGTCTGCCTCCCACTCGGGGGCTTAGTTGCAGCCCAGTGCTCGCCTAAGTTTATAAAATCCTACCGAGTGGTGAGTCCGCCTCCCACTCGGGGGCTTAGCAGCGAGCCTGTTTCTCCTAAGATAAAGTTATAAAATCCTACCGAGTGGTGAGTCCGCCTCCCACTCGGGGGCTTAGCTGCAGCCCAGTGCTCGCCTAAGTTTATAAAATCCTACCGAGTGGTGAGTCCGCCTCCCACTCAGGGGCTTAGGTGCAGCCCAGGGCTCTCCTAAGTTTATAAATCCTACCGAGTGGTGAGTCCGCCTCCCACTCGGGGGCTTAGCTGCAACCCAGTGCTTGCCTAAGTTTGTAAAATCCTACCGAGTGGTGAGTCCACCTCCCACTTGGGGGCTTAGCTGCAGCCCAGTGCTCGCCTAAGTTTGTAAAATCCTACCGAGTGGTGAGTCTGCCTCCCACTCGGGGGCTTAGCTGCAGCCCAGTGCTCGCCTAAGTTTCTATAATTCTACCGAGTGGTGAGTCCGCCTCCCACTCGGGAGCTTAGCTGCAGCCCAGCGCTCGCCTAAGTTTGAAAAATTCCTACCGAGTGGTGAATCCGCCTCCCACTTGGAGGCTTAGCTGCAGTCTCGCACTCGCCTAAGTTTGAAAAAATCCTACAGAGTGGTGAGCGAACCTCCCACTCGGGGGCTTAACTGCAGCCCAGTGCTCGCCTAAGTTTGAAAAAGTCCTACCGAGTGGTGAGCAAACCTCCCACTCGGAGGCTTAGCTGCAGTCTCACACTCGCCTAAGTTTGAAAAATCCTACCGAGTGGTGAGTAAACCTCCAACTCGGGGGCTTAGCTGCAGCCCAGCGCTCGCCTAAGTTTGAAAAAATCCTACCGATTGGTGAGTAAACTTCCCACTCGGAGGCTTAGCTGCAGTCTCGCACTCGCCTAAGTTTGAAAAAATCCTACCGAGTGGTGAGCGAACTTCCCACTCAGGGGCTTAGCTGCAGCCCAGTGCTCGCCTAAGTTTGAAAAAAATCCTACCGAGTGGTGAGCAAACCTCTCATTCGGAGGCTTAGCTGCAATCTCGCACTCGCCTAAGTTTGAAAAAATCCTACCGAGTGGTGAGCAAACCTCCCACTCGGGGGCTTAGCTGCGGCTCTGCGCTCGCCTAAGTTTGAAAAAATCCTACCGAGTGGTGAGCAAACCGCCCACTCGGAGGCTTAGCTGCAGCCTCACACTCGCCTAAGTTTGTAAAAATCCTACCGAGTGGTGAGAAAACCACCCACTCGGGGGGCTTAGCTGCAGTCCCGTTGTCGGTGTCAAAACCGGCGGATCTCGGGTAGGGGGTCCCGAACTATGCGTCTAGGCAGATGGTAACAGGAGACAAGGGACACGATGTTTTTACCCAGGTTCGGGCCCTCTCGATGGAGGTAATACCCTACTCCTACTTGATTAATATTGTTGATATGGGTAGTACAAGAGTGGATCTACCACGAGATCAAGGAGGCTAAACCCTAGAAGCTAGCCTATGGTATGATTGTTGTTCGTCCTACGGACTAAAACCCTCCGGTTTATATAGACACCGGATAGGGTTAGGGTTACACAGAGTCGGTTACAATGGTAGGAGATCTACATACATATCGCCAAGCTTTCCTTCCACGCCAAGGAAAGTCCCATCCGGACACGGGACGAAGTCTTCAATCTTGTATCTTCATAGTCCCGAGTCCGCCAGCGGTGATAGTTGACTATCCGGACACCCCTAATCCAGGACTCCTCGGTAGCCCTGAACCAGGCTTCAATGACAGCCAGTCCGGCGTGCATATTGTCTTCGCATTGCAAGGCGGGTTCCTCCTCGAATACTTCATAGAAGGTTTTGAACACAAGGATAGTGTCCGCCCTGCAAAACAAGTTCCACATACTACCGTAGAGAGAATAACTTTTGCACAGATCTGCTGACGTATCCCGTGGCGTGACATCACACCACGGCCAAGCCTTTATTGAATCGTTTTTCTTGTTCCACCTCAGCGCATTTAGCGAGGCGGTTTCCTTAACGTCTTATCAAAGCGGAGATCGTGCCCCTTATTCGGGATCCTCATCAATGCGGACGTGGGTAACCCAACCGTGCCGTTAGCACGCCTCCTCCATCGGCGAGTCCCGAGCGATCACGGGAGGGCTCTTGGTATTCAACCTCTTTATAATGAGACCAAGGCCGCCCTTCTTTTCAATCTCAATCGAATCCGCCCCTCGCCTCGGTTCCAACACCCAAAGCTCCAGTTTAGGCGCGGACCTTCAACGATGTCCAGCTCCGACCTGCTGCGGCGGTGGATGTCTTCCTCCGTCACGGAAGAAGATGTGCTAAAGTCGAGAGGCGCGGGTATCTTACCAGCGAAATTTCACATAGGCTGCCTACCCAAGGGCAGGTTATTCCCACTCCTGAGCCTGGTGAGAGCGTGGTATTCGTATCTCACTTCCTTCGGGGTTTACGCTTCCCGACGGACCCTTTCGTGAGGGGGCTCATCTTTTATTATGGGCTGGAGTTCCATGACTTGGACCCGAAGTCCATCCTCCACATATCGTCATTCATTGTTGTATGTGAAGCCTTCCTCCGCATTACCCCTCACTTCGGATTGTGGCTCAAGACCTTCAAAGTGTAGCCGAAGATGATCAAGGGGCATCAGGCAGAGTGCAGAGGGGCTGTTATAAGCAGGAATGTGGATGCTCCATGGCCCGAGGGCTCTTTTCAAGAGGAGCTTAATTTATGGCCGCAGGAGTGGTTTTATATCACCGCTCCCAGGGGCTCCAAATGGGCGGCGCCACCTGCTTTCCGCTCGGGTCCTCCACTACGGCTGGCGTCATGGGTTAACAAAGGGCTCAACTGGGGACCGTCCATGGACGTACCTCTGTTGCAGGGCCGTATTCGAGACCTCCTGGAGAGAGAGATCAATCTGGTCGTAGTAGCGCAGGTCATGTTGATTAAATGCGCACCTTGCCTGTAAATGTCGCCCCCTCCTTTGTGGGAGTTTAATCCGAAGGACCACGAGCTCTTCAACATTTTATGGGCGTAGCGCCCGTGGAGATGTACCAACTGTTCTTCGGATCACAAGCAATGTGTCCGGACTTGACCGAGGACGCAGGTCTGAGCTGCAATCACCCTGATACTCAAGTAAGTAGTCCTGCACCCGGACATGCTATCCACATATTTATCATAAACTTGCCCTTAAAAGAGCTATCCTTTAAGCAGGAGTGGATAGCGAAAGCAAAACTGATCAGGTGTCCGGCCCCCCTCCCTGAGACCACGCCGAATCCTGTATTAACCAGGATGCTAGAGGCCGTGCCCTTTGAAGAAGGCGAAGGGGGGGAACAAGGGAACTACTACCTCCGTGAAGAAGGCTATCAAGAAAGGGGGGATCGAGAATCCCTCCCTCCAAGGGGAGAAGAGGACCGCTTCGAAGATCCGGAGGCCAAAGCCACGGCGGGGAAGAAATCTTCACGGAGGGTCTGCGGCGGGAGATGCCCGTCCGCACTATTTCCCTAAGGAGATCAGCCCTCAATGAGCCGTAAGTAAAGGCGTTTTTCTTAAAAGAGACATCCTGTTTTATTTCTTAAGGTTAACGAAATTTACCTAGTAGTTGAATCTCAGCCCTTCACGTGAGCTCGTCTTGAGGATCTTGATCGGAGATGATGGAAGCGAACGCCGCCGCCTGCCGTACCGTTATGCGAGGTGGGCGGCGCTGAGGTGTCGTCGCGAGGGCTTCTCGAATCCGCAGAGCGGAAGGCAGCCGTATGTCCCCTCAAAGTCCTCCGTGTCCGGCCTTGAAAAGGCCACGGACGAGTCCGGCACCAGCGGGTGTACGGTCGGAGGGCTGAAGGATCTTCTTGGGCGGCGTCTATCTCGAAAGATCATCGTGCGTTAATGGGTACGGTGATTGAAAGGATTTCATCCGCGAGGCGGATTGCATGAAGCCGTCGTAAGTTCTTGACGGGTTTTGAGGTACGCAAAATGATGTACCTTCGACAGTTCTGCATATAAAATTCGCCTGTATAGATAGTAGCCCACGAGACTTAGTGCGGTGTCAAAAATGACGGGCGCCGAGGATCATAACCCTAGGTATAATATCGCTCTTCCTATGCAGGTGGCGAAGCGTCCGTGGCTAGCGGATGATGAATTGCCGAACTAAGCGGCAACTTGGCGGCGGATCACGGACATCACGCTTGTTAATAAGCGGCAGCGAGTCACAAGGTATGCAACTTCTCGCGGACACCTGGTAAGGGAGCTTGGCGCCCATGCCTTACAACATGTATGCTTAATGCAGATGGTGCCGCTGCTGTGGAGAACCTTCGGGCGGAGCTCGCCCGAGCCAAGGAGCAAGCCAAAAAAAGTGATGTGGCGGCCTTAAAGGCGGCCGAAGAACTAAAAGCCGAACATGCTGCTCACTGCCGAAGAAATAAAGAAGTGGCCGAGATGGCCGTGAAATTGAAGAATGCTACTGACCGTTGCGAGCTTCTTGAAAAAGAAGATCGAGCGAAACAAGAGGACCTGAAAAAGGCCACCACCGAGGCCAAGGATGCTTGTTCTGCGATGAGAGCTGTGAAGGAGGAGCTACGTCAGGCCGAAGATATTGCGGCTGGAAAGCCCTTTCTCCTGCGGAGGAGATTCACGGATCCTAAGTACGCTCAATTGGACCGGCTGTGGGGTGCGGAGGATGCTTATCTGGATTTGGCGGCGAGTGCCGCAGACGCGGCCAAACACTTCCGAGGTCAAAAGGATCACGGAATGGAAGAGCTTTTTTGGTCGCAGTTCCCTAGTCCGGAGCGTCCACTTTCGTTGACCGATCGTTTGGCCGAATGGGCTGAGCTGAATAGGTTGTTCGGACTTGCCATGAAGGCTGTCGTGACTCATTTGTGGCCGAAAAGCCCCAAGCCGAAGAGTTATTTTGGCTTGGTGCAACAGTTCCTTGGTGCGGTGCCGCATATCGATGCAATGAAGCGGTCAGCATGCATAGAGGGGTGTGGATGGCTCTTGCCGTGTCAAGACATCTTGGGCGGAGATGAAGGCCACCGACGTTGCATCCCAAGATTGAGACGAAGCCAAGTACTGCCGAGCACTATTTTGAAGAAGTCTGCAGGCGCTCGTTTAATAGAGACTTGATGCTCGAAGGATATTATGTTTAAATGACATGTATGATTTGTGAAAACAATGTTTCAATATAATATAAGAGCTTTTTATACTTGTGCGTTCAAGTATTAAAACACCTCTGTGCGACCGTTGATGTATGTGTATATAACTTTGAAAGATGGCAGTCTTGACTTCATCCCCACGCACATAGTTGCAGAGGTGTTTGCAAAAAGGTGAATTTTCACACTTAATCCAACGTCTTGGTCCTGTAAAGGAGGTGATAGCGTAGCAGACTAGGCAACTGGACTATAATGCTTTATCACTTTCACTTAGCCATAGGAGTTCGATGGTGGGGCTACTATATAGCCCCTAGGGGCACCGCGCTCTCCCGAATTGGGCGTATGTGCTGACCGAAAGCGACCCTTCGTCAATCGGGAAATTCTAAACATTCTGCTGGGTCATCAGTGGTTGACCAGTCTCACGCTATATCATGACGATCAGTTTAGCTTTCTCCTCCGAGGTGCTCAACCCAGCTCAACAGGGCACAATCGCAGTGGTTCTCCCAGCGCTACCTTAGCCGATATAGCAAGCGTAAGGTACCAAAACAAGGGGCGGGCAAACCCAATATTTGACCAAAGACATGATTGAGCTGATGCATATAAGGCCTAACTCAAGGCGCGAACACTCCCTAAGGTATTCGGTCTTTATGAAAGCAGGCAGAATAATGCCCTAAGCCCCCAGTGTCCAGTGCAGCATAAAGATTCAGTGCGGCCGATGCCAAAACACCAGCCTCCTCCTCGGTTATAGCAAGAAACCGGGGATGTGTATCAACAAGAGACAGTAAAAAAGGTTTACGCAGGTCTTAATCTGAAAAGAATCCTTGCGGCGGGTCCCTCTGCGTCTCGCCCGTGTCTCCGTTGTGCCGTATCACGGGCCAGGCGTAGTACGTTGTTCATCTGTAAAGAGAAGAACTTAGTTGAAAAGAAAGAAAAAATAAGATCGCGATGCGAAAAGCGTACTTTATATTAAATAAATAGAGTGCAGTTCGAAAAGTGAATAAAATTGAGCTTTATTGTCTCTTGTTGTACATCGTGCAACCCCTAATGCGGGGTATGCCGCTAGTAGGCGCCGGACTCGTCTAGCCATGTCCGGGGTTGAATGACCTATTCAGTGCTTTGATTAGCGAGCGGATTGGTGTGGGGCTGTCAAGGTAGTCTCACGTTCTTCCGTGCTCGAGTGACATAATACTCCCTTTTAATGAGATGATGCAGCGTGGGACGGGCATTTTAAGTGTAAGAGATGCATAATGCGGTATTGCGTTAAAGCGGCGAAAGCTTCACGTGATGGTGCTTGATAGCTACTTTGAATGGGGCGATGTGGAAGGTTAACTTTTGGCGGAAGTTGTCGGGTGAGCGAACACAACTTCTAGCAGCAGAGAGCCCGTACAATGGGCATATAGGCTGGCATTACCCTTTGAAGGAGGTGTCGCTATGGCAAATTTTGGTTGGGTCTATCCCCATTTTGCGGTGTATCCGATATAGCAGGTTTAGATCGCTACCTCCGTCCATTAGGACTTGTGTAAATTGGAGTCCGTCGATTATAGGATCTAATATCAAGGCAGTCCATCCTGCGTTTGGATACTTCGGAATAGTCACGATGATCGAAGGTGATTGGTTTTGACAACCATCGTTGGGACTCTGCTGGGATAGACCGTGCGGCACGTGTTTCTATGGGCGCGCTCTGTTTTCCCTTTTGTCACTTGAAGTGAGTTCACTGTTTTGATTTTTGTGGGAAATTCTTTTGTTTTCGGTGCTCTGCTTGTGGGGTTCGTCATCGTCCTCGCTTGGTGTGTCGAGCACCTTGTGTTCGACATTGAGTTTGCGGACTGCTTGAAGACCCAACAATCTCTGTGGGTATGGTTTGCAGGCTTCCCGGAATCTTGTGGTTGGCATATTTTGTCCAAGGTTTTGTTTAAGTTGGATAGCTTGTCGCTGCTGTCCTTGAGGGCAGTTTTTGATTCTGGGAGCTTCGAATCCGGCATTGACCGCCGTGCTCTTGGGATGTTTCCCTTTGTCCGCGCTGGTCCTTGCTGCGTTGTGGTTTTCCATTTCCATCCACGACTTGGATGTACTTGGGTTGCTGGTACTGCATCTTGCCAGCCAACTATCCTCTCCAGCATAAGCGGGTCATAAAACTTGTTAATGCAGCCATAGTTCTCGAGTTCTCTGGCGAGGTGTCTCAAGCGAGCCATTCATCTCGGACGTTGTGTTTGAAAGCTGCTAAGGCTTGGCGCCCGAACGATCGACTATTTGATTCTTTTTGGTAAGGAACCTGTTCCAGAATTTATGGCTGACTCTCCGGGTTGTTGAGTTATATGACTTAAATAAATGCGCATCCGGAGGGCGGACATAAGTCCCTTGAAAACTTGCCTGAAAAGCATCCTCGAGCTCTTCCCAACTACCAATGGTATTTTCAGGGAGGCTTTTGAGCCAATGCCGAGCTAGTCCTTTGAGCTTGAGGGTTAAATATTTTATGGCGTGGAGATCATCTCCTCTAGCCATGTGTATGTGGAGGATGTAATCCTCAATCCAGACTCCAAGGTCTGTGGTTCCGTCATATGCCTCTATGTTTACGGGTTTGAATCCCGCTGGGAATTCGTGATCCAGCACCTCATCGGTGAAACACAGGGGGTGTGCGGCACCCCTATATTTGGGTGTGCCGTGATGTTCGGATATTTGGCGTGTTGCATTGCTTAGAAGAGCTTGCTTTCTCGGCCCATAGATGGACCTAACTGGGCCATCCTTTTGATCGAATCCTTATGCGGATCGCGTGCAGACTTTGTCGGTGCGCTTGCCGCTCCGTGTTTGTCATGTGGTGCGTCTACCCGGCCAGGCGGCCTCTTTGTTCTTTGATTGCGGGGCTTTAAGGCCTCCTCATCGAGCTCGGGCAGTAATTTACGCTTGGGTAGCTCTTTGTTTGGCATTATTGCCGTATTTCTCTGCGGTGTTGAGTACTTTGCTCCATCGATTACGAGTGCATCTTCCGCTGTTTTGAGCTTCGCTTACCTTTTTCAGGCTACAGCGATGGCAGCGAGCCTTTGTGGATGTTCTTCTGCTCCAACAATTTGTCCGGTGTGAGATCGTCCGGACTGTTATCTTCGCCGTGGACGGGTTGTTTATCCAAGTTGTCCTGTTCGGACGGTTGCTCGATAGCATGTTCGTCGTCCACCGGCTCGCCCTGCTCTATGGTTGGGTCTTTGTCGAGGCGGGACTTGGTGCGGCGTTTATGTTGCTGTTTTGACTGCTTTTCAAGGGATTTATCCTTCGTAGTGTCCCTTTGTTCCTCGTCGTCGCTTCCTTTAGGTGTATCCACCATGTATACATCGTGGGATGAGGTGGCTGTCCAGTATCCTATAGGTGCTGGTTCATGGTTGTTTCCTACATCGTCGTCCATACCGTCGATGTCTTGAATCGAAATCGAACACGTCGTTTAAGCTTTCGGCGGTGGCTACAAAGTGGGCGGTGGGTGGGCATTGAATTTCTTCGTCGTCGCATCCCAACCTTCGACCATAGTCGGCAGGGCTCTCGATAAAGAGAGACTTGAGTGAATTCAGGATGTCACCAAAGGGCGAGTGTTGAAAGATGTCCGTGGCAGTGAACTCCATAACCGGCTCTCAATTGGATTCGATTGGCAGGGGCGCGGAAGGTTCGGAGTCCGGAGAGGAGTCCGGCACCTTGGAGTCACGGTCTTCGCAAAGGACAGGGATGGAGTTCGGCTCAATCGCCGTAGAAATCGTAGCCCCCGAGGCGGTGTCCAACCACTCGTCCTCGATCGGGTGAGTCGGCTCCGAGCTAAGGGTCGGAGCGGACGCTGGTGCGGCCTCCAGGGTACTGTTTGGCGGCAGAGCTAGATCGTGCCCATCGAGACAGTGCGGTGCGCTTGGCTGTGGCTCGAATCCGTCGAAGATCAAGTCTCTGCGGATGTCGGCCGAGTAGTTCAAACTCCCAAATCTGACCTGATGGCCAGGGGCGTAGCTTTCGATCTGCTCCAGATGGCCAAGTGAGTTGGCCCGCGATCTTGAAGCCGCCCGAATCTGAAGATCTGTCCGGGAGAAAAGTCTCACCACTGGACTGCGTCATCGTTGATGATCGAAGGAGCCATCGGACCTAAGGATGGCGACAGGAGGAACTCTCAATGAAAGCACCAATGTCGGTGTCAAAACCGGCGGATCTCGGGTAGGGGTCCCGAGCGTGCGTCTAGGCGGATGGTAACAGGAGACAAGGGACACGATGTTTTACCAGTTGAGGCCCTCTCGATGGAGGTAATACCCTACTCTGCTTGATTAATATTGATGATATGGGTAGTACAAGAGTGGATCTACCACGAGATCAAGGAGGCTAAACCTAGAAGCTAGCCTATGGTATGATTGTTGTTAGTCCACGGACTAAAACCCTCGGTTTATATAGACACGGATAGGGTTAGGGTTACCTGAGTCTGTTACAATGATAGGAGATCTACATATCCGTGTTGCCAAGCTTTCCTTCCACGCCAAGGAAAGTCCCATCCGGACACGGGACGAAGTCTTCAATCTTGTATCTTCATAGTCGAGTCGCCAGCGGTGATAGTTGACTATTGGACACCCCTAATCCAGGACTCCCTCACCCGTACTCGCCTAAGTTCAAAAAAATCCTGCCGAGTGGAGAGCAATCCTCTCACTCAGGGGCTTAGCTGCAGTCCCGTACTCGCCTAAGTTTGAAAAACCTTACCAGGTGGTTAACAGGAACGTCAAGGTCATTGCGGAGTGCCTTGCTGATGAGCTGATCAATGCTACTCAAGGATAACCCAATCGATTGGCGGGAACATAAAGACTATTGCCGAGTGCCTTGCTGATGAGCTGATCAATGCTACTCGAGGATCACCCGATCGGTCGACCGGAACGTCAAGACCGTTGATGAGTGCCTTGCTGATAAGTTGTTCAATGCTACTCAAGGATCACCCATCCGGTCGACTGGAACACAAAATCATTGATCAGGCGACTGGCCCTCCTCTTCCAGAAGCTGCATTAAGCAAACAAACAGCAGTTCGAGAGAAAAGCGGATTTCGGTCGAAGGCAGACGAAATATATGAGATGATAAATTCGGGAGTTTTTAACCGCAGAATAAAGTGCTCAGGCATCAGGACCGAAGGAGTTTTAACGGTTACAAATCCACTCGGCATTCTGAGGCAAATAAAAGCGGTGGCATAGTGTTTTTTAATCACTCGGCAGGAGAAGGACTGGCCGGGTCGCAGAAGTTGTCCAGATCGATGCCGTCGGCGATGCGAGTGGCTGCCTCGAGGAAAGTGTCCATGAAGTCCTGGAAGGAATGCTTTTTAGTGTTTGCCACTTCGAGAGCTGCTAGCTTGTCGTCCTTAGCTTCCTTGAAGTTCCCTCGGACCAAAGACAAGGCGACGTCAGCACCACAGCAGGTAGCAGATTTCTTCCACTCTTGCACTCGACCTGGAATCTGATTCAGCCGAGTCATTAAAGACTCGAGGTCTAGAGACATTTCCGCCTGAGGCCAGAGTTCGATGTCCACTCGAGCCATCGCCGCCTTCAATTCAGCCGAGCCAGATAGTCGACTTCACCGTCCAAGCGTGATTCCAATCAAAGCAAGTTCATCGCGACTTCGTCTTTCATGGGACAATTGATGGGGTCGAGACCTGTCTCGACCCGTCCAGTCTCGGCTTCAAAGTCCTGACAGAGTTCTGGTCCATCACAACAAACAATGAGTCGACAGTATCATAAATTTCAGTCGACAACAGTTATCTAACGGAACAATCATACCTTCAAGCTTCGAGACGAGCTTTGCCGCAAGTTGTTCCAAATGAGACTCTAGCTTTCCCGTCTTGGTCTTGAGACCATCAACTTCAGCGGTCAGATTCTCCTTGTCCTTCCACAGTTGTTCGACTTCACGATTGGCGTCCGAGACAGCCGTCTTCAATTTCGCGTTCTCATCCTCCAACTTGCTGACTGAAGCCAACTTCTGGTCCGCGAGCTTCTTCTTCTCGCGTGCCTCCTTCTGAGTAGCCGCCAGATCCAGATCCTTCTGCTCCAAAGCTTCCTTCATCCTCTCCAAAGAAACAACACTCTTCAGACGAGACTGGAGTTGGCGATTTTCACTATGCACATCTGCTTATGTGAAGTCACTCGGTTCAAAGAGACTGAAAGAAAGGCAGCGGAAAGTCCACCAGGCAGACGAAACAGTCGAATGGTTACCTCCCATGATGGCCGTTTCTTGTTGGGCAATCTTTAGATTCTTCTTCGCCAATTCGAGGTCAAGTTCAACACTGATATGCTTCTTCTTCAACTCGGTGAGCCAAGCTCCAAGATCACAAGACCTCTGCAGTCGGAAAGACAAGCATTTCAGTCGACAAAAATAAGAGACTATGAAGAAAAAGATTTACTCTAAGACTACTGCCGAATCAAATATTCAACAGTATTCTCGGGGACTACACCCAGTGGGTGCACGCTACTGGATCAGATCAATACTCAACATGAGTTCAAAAAAGAGAGGACAGAGAGATATATTATCAGACCCGAGTCGACTGCCAGCAGTTGACCGTGGTCTCGGGGACTACACCCAGTGGGTGCACTCGACGTGCCCCCACTGACTCAGAAAGTGCAAAGATCTCTTGAGTTCTAATCGAAGGAACACCCAGTGGGTGACTAGATATAAAGTAACGCTCAAAGATTCGGTCGGAATTCTACTGACCTGGACATTGGTGCGAAGGGCATCTTGGCATTCTGAGCTATCGACTAGCTTCATGCATCACTTTCACTGCTCCATGACAAGATTCGCTGGCGAAGAGCTTCAAGCGGCACTTTCGGCGAGTCGTCCGGAGTTTGATATGCAGCAAGAGGATGGCTCGGAGGGGTGAAGCAGTTCTGGATCAGATGAGTGGAGTTGCACCGGTGCAAATGTAGCGTCTGTGTAGTCGACCCGACGGACGATCAGTCGTCAACAGGTTAGCAAATGTGACGTTAGCCCGAACCATTGCCTCAGGCACCGGCGTCGACTGCACCGGTGTCGACTGAGGGATTTGGACTTCAAGCCTCCTCCTGCTCGAACATCCACTCTTCTTCCTCCTCTCCCGTAGAGGCGCTTCATCTTCTTCGTCGTCAGGAAGCACAACGACCTCTTGTGGAGCTACATAAGAAGAGAAGTATCAAATTTTCAGTCAACCGACCGCCCACTCGGTTAAGCAGAGCTGAGTTAATGAACTTACCAGCTCGTGAGGTGGCTTCTTCGTCTCCTGGCGCCTTGTCAACATCCATGTCGGTGGCAGCAGAGGTAGGGCTGAAAGGACACAAGAGTTGGTCGGTCAGATCAAGAAAACTTTCAGTCGACTTACAGAAACTTAAACAAGATACTCACCCTGAGGCAACGGGGACGTCCATCTTGATTCGCGGCAAGGTCTTCCGGGTCTTGGGGGGAGCAACTTTAGGCTGCTTGGCTACCTTCTTCGTCGGCTCCGGAGTCGACGTCCGAGTCCGCATCTGAGTATCGACACTCGGACCCATGCCTTTCCCACGCCCGCCGACCGGATCATGCTGCTGTTTGGATCGACGTTTGGTGCGTGGCGGCGAGTCGACTTCCTCCTCCTCGTCTGATTCCTCGCTCTCCTCCTCCTCGTCACTTCCCTGAGAATCACACTCGACACTATCGTCCGCGCTGTCCTCCCCCTCCTGGGCCTGTTCCAAGGCCTGTTCACCGTTGGGCATCGAATGCATCTCAGTGAACACCTACAAAGCAAATTGGTCGAACGAGAGTCGGTCAATATCAAGTGCAGTTGGAGCATGAATGAGAAACAGTCGGAACGAAAAGAGAACCTTGTCGGGTGGATTTGTTCTGCTGAAGGGAACGACCCGCCTAGACCCTCTGGGGTTGTCCTGATTGCCTGTGATGCTCCTCAGCCACGAGGCTACTATTGCAGGTGGCACTTCTTCCGGATGGGTCCGAGCGGTGTCGTCCGGCCCGGAATACATCCACATCAGGTGATCGCGGGCCTGGAGGGGCTGGATGCGTCGACTAAGTAACACCTCCAACAGATCCAGACCCGTGACGCCATTGTTGATAAGCTGAACCACCCTGTCCACCAACATCCTCGTCTCCATGATCTCACCAGCAGTCACTTTCAGTGGAGCAGGTGTCTAGACTCGGTCAAACGAGAAGTGGGGGAGACCGGTCGACTGACCAGGGGTCGCGACATCTTGGCAATAGAACCAGGTCGACTGCCAGCCTCTAACAGAGTCGGGAAGGGTCATGGCAGGAAAGGCACTCCCTTTTCTCTTTTGGATGCCTAAACCCCCACACATCTGGATGACATGGGTTTTCGAGTCACTCGACTTGGCCTTTTTTACCGACTGGGAACGAATAGTGAAGATGTGTTTGAAAAGACCCCAGTGCGGTTGAAACCCTAAGAAGTTCTCGCACATCGACACAAAAGCAGCTAAATGCGTAATGGTGTTGGGGGAGAAATGGTGGAGTTGAGCACCGAAAAAGTTCAGAAACCCCCGAAAGAAAGGATGCGGGGAAGCGAAAAGCCACTGTCGACGTGGGTGGCGAGCAGAACGCACTCACCCGGTCGAGGTTGAGGACTCATCTCCCCCTCTGACAGCCTCGCCGCTCCCTTGGCGATCAACCCCGACTCCATCAGCTCGTCCAGGTCCGCCTGCTGAATCAAAGACCGGATCGAATCTCCCTAGATCCAGGCCGGCGGCAGCCCCGCGCGCGATGATGACCTGCGCTGCTGCTTCTTGCCCTTCGCCACATCCTTTGTCTTCTTTGCGCGCTCTAGCGCCGCCGTCTTGTCCTTCACCATAGCGACGGGGCAGCGGCGTCGGAGCGGAAGAGTAAGGTGCGGCGGAGAAGCAGAGAAAGGAGGAAGAAGAGAAAATGTGCACAGTGCAGACACCTCGGTCCGGTCGCCTTATAAGAGGTCTTTTCCGAGTGACTGACAAGTGGGGCCGGGCGATCCCGTCAAATCCCGCAACAGTCGCGCGCAACGTACATGGCGAAAAAGGTAGCACGGGAATCGAGGGATCACTGCTTATCCGCTCCGCCCGCTTCGGCCTCCCCCGTTTGACGCGCTCCCCTAAAATTCCGTATCCCGCGAAATCCGGGATACGCTGCACACAATCGCGCCCAAAGATCCCGCGCTCCAACATAACACTCGGCACACGAGATCAACAGTTCATTCGACTGTCCGCTGAATCGATCAAGGCAACTGAGTCGACGTCAAATATCAACGCAGGCGTTCAGACTTATAGAAAGCACTCTCGAAGTCCCAAAGGTCGGAATAGGTTCAATTTCAACCTACATTACACTCACACCTTAATCCATTCGGGGGCTATTGTCATCTTCGCCATAGCTAATATCTTGCCTCTCCACGACAGTTGGCGCCCACCGTGGGGCAGGTGTCTTAGCGACTTATTGGTGAAGTTGCAAGTTTTTCCGATCACCATCATCATGGTTTCCGGCGGCGGATTGGCTGAGGGCCGCGAGATCCGTCTCGGCGCGCTCGTTTTCGTCGCCGACGACTCCGCGTGGCTCCAAGCTCCCACAGACCGAGGCGCTCCCGTTCGAGAGCGGCGCGCCTAGCGTGCGTTCGTGGCGTTCTTCTTCGGCAGCCGTCGACTCAATACCAGTCGGCTCCAATGGTGTCCCCCCCCCCCCCGCTGTCCGCCGCCACAAGCGATCCGTTCGATTGCGGCTTCAGCGGTGGGTGAAGCACGCGGTGGCTCAGCAATCGACCACCCACCAAGTCGTGGCAATCGAGCACGACGAAACTCTCCACGGCCTGTTCGATCTGTCGACTGGCTCCGCGGAGACCGCATCCGAATGCGATAGCAGCGATCCTGCGGCCGATGTCTTAATGGTCGATGAGCCTCACAGCCCACCTGGTTTCAGCAGAGGGAAGAACTTCGTCGCCGCAACATGGATGCACTCCACACGCCCATCGTAGGAGAAATCCCCGAGGCTCGGGCCTTGGAGGAGGTGCGCTTAACTAATCTGGCTGAGCGCACTCGACTGGATAACCTCCAGCGGGCTCTCGATGAGCGCGCTCAGGAGCGGATCCATGAGTCCAGTTGACGACAACTCTTTTCGCCTCCACCTAAGGTATACCGCACTCCGATTCAGAATCTCACAGCCGCAGCCCGCATAGCAGAGTCGTTCCAACCTTCCCAGTCAGAGGCTGGCAGAGGGTTGATGCAAATCCGGCCTGCTTTCGAGCGGCGGGAGAGTAGAATACTGTGATATCTCGATCGCGAAACAGGATTCACAGCAGGTCCGTTGCAGCGGACACGGTTCAGTCGGCTCACAGCCCCAGATCACCTCTGCGGCGTGAAGGGGTGCAGGCAATATGATCATCCACTCGACCGTGACAATCACCGTCGAGGACCCACGCCTCCCCCGAGGAGTGCGTCGTATGTGCCTCGGCGGAACGATGACAGGCGTCGTCATAGTGGTGAGCGCAGAGCTTCAGTCGACCCAAGGGAACCAGGCTTTGACGCAAGATCTATCCTCATTCAAGGCCTGGTCGACCGAAACAGGGCGCACAGAGAAGACCCGGGCAGAGACCGTCCATGTGGCAGTCGAGTGCATGTTTCTGGTCCCGAGTGTTTTAGCAGAGCCATGAGAGCAGCAGTGATTCCACCCAACTTCAGGTTGGCGTCCGGGGTCAGTAAGTTCACCGGTGAATCCAAGACGGAAACTTGGCTTGAAGATGACCGAGTGGCTGTGCAGATTGGGGGCGGCAACGACGAGATAGCGATGAAGCATCTCCCTCTTATGTCGGAAGGGTCGGCCCGAGCGTGGCTGACTCAGTTGACTCCAGGCAGTATTAACAGTTGGGAAGAGCTATCCCGAGTGTTCGTGAGAACTTTCGAGGGCACGTGCAAGCGACCAGCAGGTTTGCGAGCTGCGACATTGTGTGCGAAGCGAATGAGACTTTGAGGGAGTTCATCCAGAGATGGTCCACTTTGCATCACACCGTCAAGAATGTTTCAGAGCATCAAGCTGTATGTGCCTTCAAGGAAGGCGTCAAGTACAGGGAGTTGGTCTTGAAATTCGGTCGGACTTGAGATATGACTCTTGCTCGGATGATGGAGATAGCCACCCGGTACGCTAACGGAGAAGAAGAGGATCGACTCCGTAGCGGGATGAGCAAACCGGTTAGCCGAGACGCCGGTGGAGGTAACTCCAGTCGGAAGCAGAAGCGTAAAGCCGAGCCAGCAGCTCTTGGAGAGATCGCAGCAGTGAATCAAGGAAAGTCCTCCGAGTGGATCAGCAGAAGCCACACAAGCTCGCCCCCACTTGGGAAGGCCCTTTCGTCATCACCAAGGTGCTCCACAACGGAGCATATCGTCTCTTCAACATCAAGCACAACAAAGATGAACCACGCGCCTGGAACGCGGAACTGCTTCGTCCTTTTTACTCTTAAGTATTTAGACTAATGAGATGTAATAAGAAGTATCTCTTAGTTTGTTTATCAAAAGACATCATTTTACAGTCTTCCGAATTATTGTTGTTTATTTCTTTTGTATGCACTGTCTTAGCAGCGAACCTGTTTCGCCTAAGATAAAGTTATAAAATCCTACCGAGTGGTGAGTCCGCTTCCCACTCGGGGGCTTAGTTGCAGCCCAATGCTCGCCTAAGTTTATAAAATCCTACCGAGTGGTGAGTCCACCTCCCACTCGGGGGCTTAGTAGCGAACCTGTTTCGCCTAAAATAAAGTTATAAAATCCTACCAAGTGGTAAGTCTGCCTCCCACTCGGGGGCTTAGATGCAGCCCAGTGCTCGCCTAAGTTTATAAAATCCTACCGAGTGGTGAGTCCGCCTCCCACTCGGGGGCTTAGCTGCAGCCCAGTGCTCTCCTATGTTTGTAAAATCCTACCGAGTCGTGAGTCCGCCTCCCACTCGGGGGCTTAGCTGCAGCCCAGTGCTCGCCTAAGTTTGTAAAATCCTACCGAGTGGTGAGTCCACCTCCCACTTGGGGGCTTAGCTACAGCCCAGTGCTCGCCTAAGTTTGTAAAATCCTACCAAGTGGTGAGTCTGCCTCCCACTCGGGGGCTTAGCTGCAGCCCAATGCTTGCCTAAGTTTGTAAAATTCTACCGGTGGTGAGTCCGCCTCCCACTCGGGAGCTTAGCTTCAGCCCAGTGCTCGCCTAAGTTTGAAAAATTCCTACCGAGTGGTGAGTCCGCCTCCCACTCGGAGGCTTAGCTGCAGTCTCGCACTCGCCTAAGTTTGAAAAAATCCTACCGAGTGGTGAGCGAACCTCCCACTCGGGGGCTTAGCTGCAGCCCAGTGCTCGCCTAAGTTTGAAAAAATCCTACCGAGTGGTGAGCAAACCTCCCGCTCGGAGGCTTAGCTGCAGTCTCGCACTCGCCTAAGTTTGAAAAAATCCTATCGAGTTGTGAGAAAACCTCCCACTCGGGGGCTTAGCTGCAGCCCAGGGCTCGCCTAAGTTTGAAAAAATCCTACCGAGTGGTGAGCAAACCTCCCACTCGGAGGCTTAGCTGCAGTCTCGTACTCGCCTAAGTTTGAAAAAATCCTACCGAGTGGTGAGCGAACTTCCCACTCGGGGGCTTAGCTGCAGCCCAGTGCTCGCCTAAGTTTGAAAAAATCCTACCGAGTGGTGAGCAAACCTCCCACTCGGAGGCTTAGCTGCAGTCTCGCACTCGCCTAAGTTTGAAAAACTCCTACTGAGTGGTGAGCAAACCTCCCACTCGGGGCCTTAGCTGCAGCTCAGCGCTCGCCTAAGTTTGAAAAAATCCTACCGAGTGGTGAGCAAACCTCCCACTCGGAGGCTTAGCTGCAGTCTCGCACTCGCCTAAGTTTGAAAAATCCTACCGAGTGGTGAGCGAACCTCCCACTCGGGGGCTTAGCTACAGCCCAGGGCTCACCTAAGTTTAAAAAAATCCTATCGAGTGGTGAGCAAACCTCCCGCTCGGAGGCTTAGCTGCAGTCCCGCACTCGCCTAAGTTTGAAAAAATCCTATCGAGTGGTGAGCAAACCTCCCACTCGGGGGCTTAGCTGCAGCACAGCGCTCGCCTAAGTTTGAAAAAATCCTACCGAGTGGTGAGCAAACCTCCCACTCGGAGGTTTAGCTGCAGTCTCGCACTCGCCTAAGTTTGAAAAAATCCTACCGAGTGGTGAGCGAACTTCCCACTCGGGGGCTTAGCTGCAGCCCAGTGCTCGCCTAAGTTTGAAAAAATCCTACCGAGTGGTGAGCAAACCTCCCACTCGGAGGCTTAGCTGTAGTCTCGCACTCGTCTAAGTTTGAAAAAATCCTACCGAGTGGTGAGAAAACCTCCCACTCGGGGGCTTAGCTGCAGCTCAGCGCTCGCCTAAGTTTGAAAAAATCCTACCGAGTGGTGAGCAAACCTCCCACTCGGAGGCTTAGCCGCAGCCTCGCACTCGCCTAAGTTTGTAAAAATCCTACAGAGTGGTGAGAAAACCTCCCACTCGGGGGGCTTAGCTGCAGTCCCGTACTCGCCTAAGTTCAAAAAAATCCTGCCGAGTGGAGAGCAATGCTCTCACTCGGGGGCTTAGCTACAGTCCCGTACTCACCTAAGTTTGAAAAACCTTACCAGGTGGTTGACAGGAACGTCAAGGTCATTGCGGAGTGCCTTGCTGATGAGCTGATCAATGGTACTCAAGGATAACCTAATCGATTGGCGGGAACTTCAAGACTATTGCTGAGTGCCTTGCTGATGAGCTGATCAATGCTACTCAAGGATCACCCGATCGGTCGACTGGAACGTCAAGACCATTGCTGAGTGCCTTGCTGATGAGCTGATCAATGCTACTCAAGGGTCACCCGATCGGTCGACTGGAACGTCAAGACCATTGCTGAGTGCCTTGCTGATGAGCTGATCAATGCTACTCAAAGATCACCCAATCGGTCGACTGGAACGTCAAGACCATTGCTGAGTGCCTTGCAGACGAGATGATCAATGCTACTCGAGGATCACTCGATCGGTCGGCCGGAACGTCAAGACCGTTGCTGAGTGCCTTGCTGATAAGTTGTTCAATGCTACTCAAGGATCACCCATCCGGTCGACGGGAACGCAAAATCATTGATCAGGCGACTGGCCCTCCTCTTCCAAAAGCTGCATTAAGCAAACAAACAGCAGTTTGAGAGAAAAGCAGATTTAGGTCGAAGGCAGACGCAATATATGAGATGATAAATTCGGCAGTTCTTAACCGCAGAATAAAGTGCTCAGGCATCAGGCCCGAAGGAGTTTTAACGGTTACAAATCCACTCGGCATTCTGAGGCAAATAAAAGCGGTGGCATAGTGTTTTTTAATCACTCGGCGGGAGAAGGACTGGCGGGTCGCGAAGCTGTCGGATCGATCTTTGTCGGCGATCGAGTGGCTGCCTCGAGGAAAGTGTCCATGAAGTCCTGGAAGGAATGCTTCTTAGTGTTTGCCACTTTGAGAGCTGCCAGCTTGTCGTCCTTAGCTTCCTTGCAGTGCCCTCGGACCAAAGACAAGGCGACGTCAGCACCACAGCGGGCAGCAGATTTCTTCCACTCTTGCACTCGACCTGGAATCTGATTCAGCCGAGTCATTAAAGACTTGAGGTCTTGAGACATTTCCGCCTGAGGCCAGAGTTCGGTCTCCACTCGATCCATCGCCGCCTTCAATTCAGCCGAGCCAGATAGTCGACTTCACCGTCCAAGCGTGATTCCAATCGAAGCAAGTTCATCGCGACTTCGTCTTTCATGGGACAATTGATGGGGTCGAGACCTGTCTCGACCCGTCCAGTCTCGGCTTCAAAGTCCTGACAGAGTTCTGGTCCATCACAACAAACAATGAGTCGACAGTATCATAAATTTCAGTCGACAATAGTTATCTAACGGAACAGTAATACCTTCAAGCTTCGAGACGAGCTTTGCCGCAAGTTGTTCCAAATGAGACTCTAGCTTTCCCATCTTGGTCTTGAGACCATCAACTTCAGCGGTCAGATTCTCCTTGTCCTTCCTCAGTTGTTAGACTTCACGATTGGCGTCTGAGACAGCTGTCGGTGTCAAAACCGGCGGATCTCGGGTAGGGGGTCCCGAACTGTGCGTCTAGGCAGATGGTAACAGGAGACAAGGGACACGATATTTTTACCCAGGTTCGGGCCCTCTCGATGGAGGTAATACCCTACTCCTGCTTGATTAATATTGATGATATGGGTAGTACAAGAGTAGATCTACCACGAGATCGAGAGGCTAAACCCTAGAAGCTAGCCTATGGTATGATTGTTGTTAGTCCCACGGACTAAAACCCTCCGGTTTATATAGACACGGATAGGGTTAGGGTTACTGAGTCGGTTACAATGGTAGGAGATCTACATATCCGTATCGCCAAGCTTGCCGTCCACGCCAAGGAAAGTCCCATCCGGACACGGGGCGAAGTCTTCAATCTTGTATCTTCATAGTCTAGGATTCCGCCACGATGATAGTTCGCTATCCGGATACCCCTAGTCCAGAGTCCTCGGTAGCCCGAACCAGGCTTCAATGACGACGAGTCCGCGCGCATATTGTCTTCGCATTGCAAGGCGGGTTCCTCCTCCGAATACTTCATAGAAGGTTTTGAACACCAGGATAGTGTCCGGCTCTGCAAAACAAGTTCCACATACTACCGTAGAGAGAATAATTATTGCACAGATCTGCTGACGTATTCTGTGGTGTGACATCACACCACGGCCAGGTCTTTATATGAATCGTTTTTTAGTGTTCCACCCTAGCGCGTTTAGCGAGGCGGTTTCCTTGGCACGTCTTATCAAAGCATAGATCATGCCCCCTTATTCCGGGATTCTCATCAATATGGACGTGGGTAACCCATCCGCGCCATTGATTCTGGCGCTTGGGAGATAAGCGAGTTTTACCATCTGTGGGGGGACGATAGCCGTCCGTCCATATAAGGGATAAGGATCCACCTTTTCACCTCGCCTTCTTCCTCCTTTGCTCATCCATTTCCTTTTCGAGCTCCAGCGCCCAAGTCCGCACATCCCACCTCAACCTTCTCCAACTATGTCCGGAGCGGGAGGCAGGTTTATGGCCTCCTCCGTCACGGAGGGGCACATCACAAAGCTGCGGGAGGCCAGATACTTGTCCGGCGACATCGCGTGTCGGCTCCCCAACAAGGGGCAGCTCATTCCAACCCCCAGGCCCCATGAGAGGGTGGTGTTTCTCCCCCACTTCCTCTGCGGACTAGGTTTTCCACTTCACCCATTTGTCTGGGGGCTCATGTTCTACTACGGCCTAGACTTCCACGATCTGGCCCCGAATTTCATCCTCAACATCTCGGGTTTATCGTCGTGTGCGAGGCCTTCCTCTGCATTAAGCCCCACTTCGGTTTATGGATGAAGATCTTCAATGTCCGGCCGAAGGTAGTGGGCGGCCGCCAAGCGGAGTGCGGAGGCGCCATGGTTGGCAAGATGGCCAAAGTCCTATGGCTCGAGGGCTCCTTTGTGGAGACAATAAGGGGGTGGCAATCGGGGTGGTTCTACATCACCGAGCCACGCGACTCTAAATGGGCGGCGCCCCCCGAATTCCGATCTGGCTTCCCCACACGGCTCACATCATGGAAGGAGACGGGCCTGACATGGGGGCATTCGGATGAGCTGTCCGGACTCCAAACATGCATCCGAAACCTGGTGGACAAGAATCTCAGGCTCGTCAACGTAATCCAGGTGATGCTCATCCGCCGGATTCTGCCATGCCAACAACGGGCCTTCAAATTGTGGGAGTTTAATCCAGCACAGCACTCGACTCTGAAAAGGCTCTTCGACACTACATATGAAGATGCCTGGAAGGTGCTGTTCAAGGGCGCCGAGGCTCCCTCATCCGCTACTGAAGATCGCGGATTCAGCTCGCAGCGTCAAGCCAGCGAGGTAAGTCATTTTACCCTTTATGGGACTCTTTTTTCATAGTTTGAATCTATCGGGATCTAAACCTCCTAACCTTTGACAGATCTGGTGAAGACGTCCGGACAGATTAACCGTCGGCCCCATTGCCGAAGACCAGCGGACGCCCGATTGATGGGGCTGCTGGCCCGGCACCTCATGTGGTGCCGAGAGAAGAAGGCCAAGAAGGAGGCCACGGAACTCGAAGGAGCTCCGGCGCCGAGGCTGTCGGACTCATCCGCGACAACCGGCGGAATCCTCCTCTCAAGAAGAGGAGGAGGAAAAAGCCTCTCCCCGGAGAGGAAGGGAAGAAAGGAAGGCCGCCCTAACCGGGAGGCCGGAGGGTCAAGAAGGAAGGGCCCTTCCTCCGAACTTCTCCACCAACGTCGACAACGACGAGGAGGAGGGCCAACAAGGGCCAAGCCCTGGCGAGATCGTAAGTGTCCGGATACCCATGGCTTTTTATCATTGCATAGTGTTCTCTAATGCGAACAATCATGCAGCCCGCCCAAGGACGAGTTCGCCGCTTCGTTGAGCGGGTCCCTGAGTTCGTCGAAAATGGAGAGTACCTCCCTTCCGGCCGCCTCCTCATCTCACGCTGCGGACGACGCCGTGGTGGGGCCCCAAGGGGGGCCTGGTCGAGAGGAGGTGGCGCAGGAGGCGCCGCAAGGCTCCCGGACTCCAGGCGCGGGGGAAGCGAGACCCCCAGGGGCTCTAAGCCCGACCCTTGTCCGGACTCCATAACGGAACCTTCAGCGGTTCGAAGTCCGACAAGCAGCCCTTCGTAGGAAGGTAAGACGATGTCCTCCGCCCAACGGAGGCACGGATAACTCTTGGGCGCTTAACAGCGCTTCCATCGAGGAGGAGCACCGCACTATTATGAGTGTGGTGATCCGAGAAAGTTCATCCGCCAAGAGCGGGCTGACGAAGCCTATACCAGCCTTCTAACAGGCTTTGAGGTAAGTTTAGAATATGTAAAAATATTACCGCATAGACAGTAGCCCACGATGCTTAGTTCGGTGTTCGGAAAGTAAAGCCGTACTAAGGATCTAAAAAAATATCGCAGGAGTCTAACATAAGTATGTCAATATCACGAATGCAGAGCGCTTCTTGACCTCTGCCCGACCGATCATGGAGGTCAATGCATTGAAGCAGAGCCTCGGCGGTCCGAGAACGAGCTCGGCCTTGCCAAGAAGCAGCTCGAGGACAAGGAAGGTAAGTAAGACCTTATTAAAGAAATACCTTATAGAAAGGATTCAGTTGCAAAAATGGCGGGAATAACGTGGGTATTGTAGGGGCCACGAACGAGGTTGGCGACCACGAAGAAGCGGTGTCCATGGCCGAAACAAAGCGGCCGTGGAGTGCACCGAGCGAGAGAAGGGGGGCGAGCTGGCGGAGAATGCGGCAAGAGCTCAGGCTCGTGAAAAAACACGAGGGTTTGGGCGTGACTCAAGAGACCGAGATTCGAGCTTGCCTCGGCTCTTGAGAGTGCCAAAGCTGCTAAGGCCGAGGCCCAAAAAGCCCTCAAGAAATTGAATCGTTAAAGAAGATAACGGCGGGTAAGGCATTCTTTATGCAAAGCAAGCATGTGAAAGTGAATTACCTATTACTTACTCGGATTGAGCTCTCCGGGAGCATTAGCAGATCTGCCCGTGGTGTGTACGATCTTTGCGCGTTCTACCGCACCAAAGAGGGAGCTCGACGGAGAAGGTGTTCGGTCTCGGTATCTTTGAGGCGGACAACCGGTGCCCTGAGCGACCAGTGAAGCAGCTGGTCGAGCTCCATAAGGTCGCCGAACAGGCCATGAAGGGCCTCATAGTTCGGCTGTGGCCATTGGAAGCCATGCATGGGAGCTACTTTGGGCTGGTGCGGCGGCTGGTGGATGCCTGTCCATGGATTGAAGTCATCAAGCGCTCCGTTTGCATTGAAGGTGCCCGTCGGGCCCTTGCCCGTGCTAAAGTGCACTGGGGCAAGCTGGATGCGGAGAAGCTTGTGACGGACGGGCCACCGAAGGGCAAGGAGCATCGCACGCCAGAAATGTACTATGAGGGCGTCCTGAAGGGTGCCCGACGTATAGCGGATGAGTGCTCCAAAGATGTAATTTTTGAGTAGACTCGCATTTGTTATCATGTACGCTGAAAACTTGTTCATATGCGCTAAGCAACACTTGTTAATTTAAAATATTACCTTCGTGCGGCCGTTTATCAACTTTGAGAGATGGCAAGTCGTTGGCTTCACCCCCATGCCACGAAAGTCTTTGGGGTGTTCGGGATAAACTTGAGCGATCTTGTTCCCATTCTTGGGTCCATCGAGGAGGCACTCAGCATAGCGAACAAGGCAACGGACTTATAATGCTTGAACACTCTCACTTAGCCATAGAATTCTATAATTTTAAATTTGGAAGCCCCTAGTATTGGGAAGACCGAGTTCGGGCGCTATCCACATATGGCCGGCAATTCGGTTCCTCACTCTAAGCGGCATAAGTCTTTAGGGACCCGAAAAACCTCTCGAACAGCGACCGGCTCTCGCCCTATCATGACGGTCAGTTTTAGCTTTTTCCACTGAGGTGCTCAACCCAGCTCAACCGGGGCACAATCGCAGTGGTTCTCCCGGTGCTACCTTAGCCGATATAACGGAACGGAAGGTACCAAAACACGGGAGCCGGGCAAACCCAACTATTGACCCAAGACATGATTCGGAGCCGATGCATATAATGCTATAAGTTCGGGGTGCCGCACTTGTGAAAGTGTTCGGACTTATCACACCATGATTTTGGGGTACTTAAGCCCCTAGTGTATTGGCCGTACCAAATTGTACGGTTGCGCAATGTCATAGATGAACATATATAATGGTAAGGAATGCAATAATAGGTAAGAGCTATATATTGGTTATTAAAAAGAAACTGCAAATAAAAGCAGAACGATACAAATTGTGCGATAAGAAAGGGGTGGGACTATTGAACATGTCCCCCTCCAGGGGTAAGATGCGGGATGGTGTGTAAAACAGGTATAATGCTCGTAGTAGAGACCACCTGGACACTCGACACAGTTTTCTGCTTCCCTGGCTGTTGCATCGTGAGTTCGGCGCGAATGCCGGACATGGCTTCTGGAGAACAGAGTCCTGAAAGTAAGAAAAAGGAAAAAGAAAAGAATGACACAATCGGGCCCCCAGTGCGGTTGAGCCGCGTGCAGGCGTGCCGTGGTCGTGCCCTCCCCGATGCCCATGGTATCTCCAGGCGTAGTTATGTACAAGTAGTCTTGGCTTCGCAATTTCGCGAGGGCTGGGGTTGGGGCGGATTACTACGCGATGCTTGGATTGTGCCAGCGGTCTTGTTGTAGGTTATTCGGGCGCAGCGGTGTCCGGACGTTTAGTGGACGGACTCGAGAATTGCTGTGAGAGGCTGCTTTGCACCTCCGCGCGAGGGTCGCCGTGTGCTCCTCCGTTCGGAGAGAGGCGTTCGTGTTTCCGCTGACCGTGATTACTCCTCGAGGGCCTGGCATCTTGAGCTTGAGGTATGCGTAGTGCAGCACCGCATTGAACTTTGCAAATGCGGTTCATCCGAAAGCGATCGCGTGATAGCCGCAGCGGAGCGGGACTATGTCGAAGATTAACTCTTCGCCGGAAGTTATCCGGGATCCGAAGACCACTTCGAGTGTGGCGAGCCTGTACAATTGGCCTCTACACCTGGTATGGCGCTTTAAAGGTCGTCTTTGTGGGTTTAATCCTTGAGGGTCTATGCCCATTTTGTGCATCTGTATCTGATAAAGCAGGTTCAGTAGCTACCGCCGTCCATCGGGACTCTGGTGAGGTGAAATCCGTCAATGATTGGGTCAAGAACCAATGCGGCGAAACCGCCGTGGCGGATGCTAGTGGGTGGTCCTTGATCGAAGGTGATCGGGCAGGAAGACCATGGGTTGAACTTGGGCGATGGCTCCATCGCATATCGTCCCTTAAGCGCACGCTTCGCTCCCTTTTGGGTATGTGGGTTGCGTATATCATGTTCACCGTCCGCACTTGTGGGGAAACCCTTCTGTCCTCTATTGTTCGTGGTCGGGCTCTTCCTCGTCATCGCTATGCAGCCCCTTGTCATTGAGTTCGCACTTAGCTTGCTCGCTTGCTTGAACACCCAACAATCCTGTTGGTGTGATTGGCTGGTTTTTCGGGATGCCATGTATCCGCACAAGCGATCGAGTATTTGGTCCAAGTTGGACGGGCCCTGGGTATTTCTTTTGAATGGCTTCTTCCGCTGACCGGGTTTAGAGCCTCTGAATCCGGCATTGACTGCCGTATCTTCAGCATTATCGCTGTTAATGCGGCACTTGTTCTTGTTTCGACGCGACCTGCCATTGCTGTCCTTGGTATCTGAACTACCAGGGTGTTTGGCCAAGTTGTTGCTTCGAGCTAGCCAGCTGTCCTCTCCCGCGCAAAAGCAGGTCATGAGTGTTGTGAGGGCTGCCATGGATTTCGGCTTTTCCTGTCCTAGGTGCCGGGCAAGCCACTCGTCGCGGATGTTATGTTTGAAGGCTGCAAGGGCCTCTGCATCCGGACAGTCGACGATTTGATTTTTCTTGGTTAGGAACCGTGTCCGAATTGTCCGCCGATTCTTACGGCTGCTGAATTATATGGCTAAGGTCATCGCGTCGGTGGTCGCACATATGTGCCCGGAAGTTATCAAGGAATGCGGCTTCGTGTCCTCCCAACAACCAATTGATTCTGCGGCAAGCTGTTAAGCCAATGCCGAGCTGGTGCTTTAAGCTTGAGCGGGAGGTATTTGATGGCATGTAGATCATCATCGCGGGCCATGTGGATATGGAGGAGATAGTCCTCGATCCGGACCGCAGGATCTGTGGTACCATCGTATGATTCGATGTTTACGGGTTTGAAGCCCTCGGGATTTGATGATCCATTACTTCATCGTGAAGCATAGTGGGTGTCTTGGCGCCCCAGATTGGGCTATATCACGACGTAGCTCATATGAGCTTTGTCTCATCGTGTTCGCCCGGCGGGTTTGTTGTATCCGCGTGATGTTATCATCACGTGTCGTTACGCCCACGCGATCGTAGATCGATCTTGTATGCTTTGCCTTATCCTCCAATATATCTCGCAAGTCGGTAGCGTTTTCCCATGCCTTGGTACTTTTGGCGGCATCGAGTGCGGCTTGAGCGGAGGGTCTAGAGGCCTCTCTCGTCAGCGCCACGGGTGGCCGGTCTGCCATGTCGTGCGCTAGTGACTTGGGTTCTTCCTCCTCTGATCGAGGCAGCGGCCTGCGTTTGGGGTAGCTTTTGGAGGCGCTCGAGTTCATACTCTTCGACCGCAAGGACTTGATCCATCCGTCGCCTAGCAGGTCTTGGTCAGCTCTAAGCTGTTGCTGCTTTTCTTGAGGCTGCTTGTCGTGGCCATAAGCCAGCGTTTGAAACGCTTCGCTTGGCGGGTCCTCGAGCACGACTAATTCGTTGTCGTTGAGGCTTGCCTCATCTTGGAGGAGGCACGTAATTATCGTCCTCTACCTCTCTTTTCTGCCAGACCGTGCGGACTTCCTTCTCCCTCCTCTGTCTTTGAGTCTGCTGGAGGGTTGTCTTCGCACTATCCGGTGTTATTATCTCCCGTGCGAAATCACCGCTTTTGGCCGTGGCGGGATTTAGAGCGGCGCCACGACGTCGGCGCAGGCTGTTTCTTGGAGGATCATCCTCCGCTGTTTCATCGCTGTTCCCATCTTTTGGGATGTCCACCATGTATATGTCGTATGACGAGGTGGCCTTCCGGTGCCACGTAGGCGCTGGGTCTTGGTAAATCTCGGCATCGTCGTCCATACCGTCGATGTCTTGAGTCGTAGTCGAGCATGTCGGTTAAATCATCGGCAGTGGCTACAAAGTGGGTGGTGGGTGGGCGTTGAATTTCTTCATCGTCCGCATCCCAACCTTCCTGACCGTAGTCCGGCCAGGGCTCTCCGGATAAAGAGAGAGACTTTAGTGAACTCAGGATATCGCCAAGGGGCGAGTGCTGAAAGATGCCCGCGGCAGTGAACTCCATGACCGGCGCCCAACCGGATTCGATTGGCAGGGGCGCGGAGGGTTCGGAGTTCGGAGAGGAGTCCGGCACCTTGGAGTCACGGTCTTCGCAAAGGACATGGATGGAGTTCGGCTCAATCGCCGTTGAGGTTTCAGCCCCCGAGGTGGTGTCCAACCAACCATCCTCGATCGGCGAGATCGGCTCCGAATCAATGGTCGGAGCGGACACTAATCGACCTCCGAGACCATTGTTGGCGGCGAGTTAGATCATGCCCATCGAGATAGTGCGGCGCTGCAGCTGCGGCTCGAATCCGTCGAAGATCAAGTCTCCGCGGATGTCGGCCGTGTAGTTTAAACTTCCAAGCCTGGCCTGACGGCCAGGGGCGTAGCTTTCGATCTGCTCCAAATGGCCAAGCGAATTGGCCTGCAGTGCAAAGCCGCCGAATACGAAGATCTGTCCAGGGAGAAAAGTCTCACCCCGGACTGCGACGTTGTTGATCATCGAAGGAGCCATCGGGCCTATAGGTGACGACATAGAGGAACTCTCAATGAAAGCACCAATGTCGGTGTCAAAACCGGCGGATCTCGGGTAGGGGGTCCCAAACTGTGCGTCTAGGCGGATGGTAACAGGAGACAAGGGACATGATATTTTTACCCAGGTTCAGGCCCTCTCGATGGAGGTAATACCCTACTCCTGCTTGATTAATATTGATGATATGGGTAGTACAAGAGTAGATCTACCACGAGATCAGAGAGGCTAAACCCTAGAAGCTAGCCTATGGTATGATTGTTGTTAGATCCCACGGACTAAAACCCTCCGGTTTATATAGACACGGATAGGGTTAGGGTTACACAGAGTCGGTTACAATGGTAGGAGATCTACATATCTGTATCACCAAGCTTGCCTTCCACACCAAGGAAAGTCCCATCCGGACACGGGACGGAGTCTTCAATCTTGTATCTTCATAGTCTAGGAGTCCGGCCACGATGATAGTTCGGCTATTCGGACACCCCCTAGTCCAGGACTCCCTCAACAGCCGTCTTCAATTTTGTGTTCTCATTCTCCAACTTGCCGACTGAAGCCAACTTCTGGTCCGCGAGCTTCGTCTTCTCGCGTGCCTCCTTCTGAGCAGCCGCCAGATCTAGATCCTTCTGCTCCAAAGCTTCCTTCATCCTCTCTAAAGAAACAACACTCTTTAGACGAGACTGGAGTTGGCGATTTCACTAGCACATCTGCTTATGTGAAGTCACTCGGTTCAAAGAGACTGAAAGAAAGGCAGCGGAAAGTTCACCAGGCAGACGAAACAGTCGAATGGTTACCTCCCATGATGGCCGTTTCTTGTTGGGCAGTCTTCAGATTCTTCTTCGCCAATTCGAGGTCAAGTTCAACACTGATATGCTTCTTCTTCAACTCGGTGAGCCGAGCTCCAAGATCACAAGACCTCTGCAGTTGGAAAGACAAGCATTTCAGTCGACAGAAATAAGAGACTACGAAGAAAAAGATTTACTCTAAGACTACTACCGAATCAAATATTCAACAGTAGTCTCGGGGACTACACCCAGTCGGTGCACTTAGCATGCCCCCACTGGATCAGATCAATACTCAACATGAGTTCAAAAAAAAGAGGACAGAGAGATATATTATCAGACCCCAGTCGACTGCCAGCAGCTGACCATGGTCTCGGGGACTACACCCAGTGGGTGCACTCGACATGCCCCCACTGATTCGGAAAGTGCAAAATTGAAGATCCTCCTGAGTTCTAATCGAAGGAACACCCAGTGGGTGATTAGATATAAAGTAACGCTCAAAGATTCGGTCGGAATTCTACTGACCTGGACATTGGTCTGAAGGGCAGTGCTGGCATTGTAGGCTATCTGACTAGCTTCATGCATCACTTTCACCTGCTCCATGACAAGATTCGCCTGGCGAAGAGCTTACCTAGCGGCACTCGGTGAGTCGTCCGGAGTTTGATATGCAGCAAAGAGGGATGGCTCCAGAGGGGTCAAAGCAGTTGCTGGATCAGACGAGTGGAGTTGCTGGGTCGAAGCAGCGGGCGTCTGTGCAGTCGACCCCGACGGACGATCAGTCGTCAACGGGTTAGAAAACGTGACGTTAGCCCAAACCATCGCCTCAGGCACCGGTGTCGACTGAGGGATTTGGACTTCAAGCCTCCTCCTGCTCGAACCTCCACTCTTCTTCCTCCTCTCCCGTAGAGGCGCTTCTTCTTCTTCGTCGTCAGGAAGCACAACGACCTCTTGCGGAGCTACATAAGAAGAGAAGTATCAAATTTTCAGTCAATCGACCGCCCACTTGGTTAAGCAGAGCTGAGTTAATGAACTTACCATCTCGTGAGGTGGCTTCTTCGTCTCCTGGCGCCTTGTCAACATCCATGTCGGTGGCAGCAGAGGTAGGGCTGAAAGGACACAAGAGTTGGTCGGTCAGATCAAGAAAACTTTCAATTGACTTACAGAAACTTAAACAAGATACTCACCCTGAGGCAACGGGGACGTCCATCTTGATTCGCGGCAAAGTCTTCCGGGTCTTGGGGGAGCAACTTTAGGCTGCTTGGCTACCTTCTCCGTCGGCTCCGGCGTCGACGTCCGAGTGCGCTTCTAAGTACCGACATTCGGACCCACACCTTTCCCACGCCCGCCGACCGGATCATGCTGCTGTTTGGATCGACGTTCGGAGCGTGGCGGCGAGTCGACTTCCCCCTCCTCGTCTGATTCCTCGCTCTCCTCCTCCTCGTCACTTCCCTACGAATCCCACTCGACACTATCCTCCGCGCTGTCCTCCCCCTCCTGGGCCTGTTCCAAGGCATGTTCACCGTTGGGCATCGAATGCATCTCAGTGAACACCTACAAAGCAAATTGGTCGAACGAGAGTCGGTCAATATCAAGTGCAGTTCGAGCATGAATGAGAAACAGTCGGAACGAAAAGAGAACCTTGTCGGGTGGATTTGTTCTGCTGAAGGGAACGACCCGCCTAGACCCTCTGGGGTTGTCCTGATTGCCTGTGATGCTCCTCAACCATGAGGCTACTGTTGCAGGCGGCACTTCTTCCGGATGGGTCCGAGCGGTGTCGTCCGGCCCGGAATACAGCCACATCAGGTGACCGCGGGCCTGGAGGGGCTGGATGCGTCGACTAAGGAACACCTACAACAGATCCAGACCCGTGACGCCATCGTTGATAAGCTGAACCACCCTGTCCACCAACATCCTCGTCTCCATGATCTCACCAGCAGTCACTTTCAGTGGAGCAGGTGTCTCGACTCGGTCAAACGAGAAGTGGGGGAGACCGGTCGACTGACCAGGGGTCGCGATATCTTGGCAATAGAACCAGGTCGACTGCCAGCCTCTAACAGAGTCGGGAAGGGTCATGGCAGGAAAGGCACTCCCTTTTCTCTTTTGGATGCCTAAACCCCCACACATCTGGATGACATGGGTTTTCGAGTCACTCGACTTGGCCTTTTTTACCGACTGGGAACGAATAGTGAAGATGTGTTTGAAAAGACCCCAGTGCGGTCGAAACCCTAAGAAGTTCTCGCACATCGACACAAAAGCAGCTAAATGCGTAATGGTGTTGGGGGAGAAACGGTGGAGTTGAGCGCCGAAAAAGTTCAGAAACCCCCGAAAGAAAGGATGCGGGGGAAGCGAAAAGCCACGGTCGACGTGGGTGGCGAGCAGAACGCACTCACCCGGTCGAGGTTGAGGACTCATCTCCCCCTCCGACAGCCTCGCCGCTCCCTTGGCGATCAACCCCGACTCCATCGGTGTTGGGGAACGTAGCAGAAATTCAAAATTTTCTACGCAACACCAAGATCAATCTATGGAGTAATCTAGCAATGAGGGGAAGGAGAGTGCATCTATATACCCTTGTAGATCGCTAAGCGGAAGCGTTACAAGAACGCGGATGAAGGAGTCGTACTCGCAGCGATTCAGATCGCGGTTGATTCCGATCTAAGCACCGAACAACGGTGCCTCCGCGTTCAACACACGTACAGCCCGGGGACGTCTCCTCCTTGATCCAGCAAGGGGAGAGGAGAAGTTGAGGGAGAAATCCGACAACACGACGGCATGGTGGTGATGGAGCTCGCGGTTCTCCGGCAGGGCTTCGCCAAGCACTACGGAGGAGGAGGAGGTGTTGGAGGAGGAGAGGGCTGCGCCCGGGAAGGTGCGGCTGCCCTCTCTCTCTCACTATACATAGGGGAAGGGAGGAGGGGGGCGCCCTAGGTTTCCCTAGGGGAGGCGGCGGCCATAGGGGAAACCCTAGATGGGTTTTGGCCCCACCCCTAGGAAACTTGCCCCCAAGCCGGGAGGCGGCTGCCCCACGGTGGTGCCCCACCTCTCCAGAGTTCGTGAGATGGGGTGGGAGGCGCTCAGCCCCTTAGTGGGCTGATGTGCCCTCTCCCTTGGCCCATAAGGCCCCCAAAGCTTGCGGGGCCTCCAAACCCCTTTCGGACACGCTGGTCATCACCTGGTACCCCCGGAACAATTCCGGACTCCAATACCCTTCGTCCAATATACTGATCTTCACCTCCGGACCATTCCGGAGCTCCTCGTCGTGTCCGGGATCTCATCCGGGACTCTGAACAACCTTCGCTAACCACATACTATTTCCCATAACAACTCTAACGTCACCGAACCTTAAGTGTGTAGACCCTACGGGTTCGGGAACCATGCAGACATGACCGAGACGTTCTCCGGTCAATAACTAACAGCGGGATCTGGATACCCATGTTGGCTCCCACATGTTCCACGATGATCTCATCGGATGAACCACGATGTCAAGGATTCAAGCAATCCCGTATGCAATTCCCTTTGCCTAGCGGTATAGTACTTGCCCGAGGTTCGATCGTCGGTATCCCGATACCTTGTTCAATCTCGTTACCGGCAAGTCTCTTTACTCGTTCCATAACACATCATCCCGTGATCAACCCCTTGGTCACATTGTGCACATTATGATGATGTCCTATCGAGTGGGCCCAGAGATACCTCTCCGTCACGCGAAGTGACAAATCCCAGTCTCGATTCATGCCAACCCAACAGATACTTTCGGAGATACCCGTAGTGCACCTTTATAGCCACCCAGTTAGGTTGTGACGTTTGGTACACCCAAAGCATTCCTACGGTATCCGGGAGTTGCACAATATCATGGTCTAAGGAAATGATACTTGACATTAGAAAAGCTTTAGCATACGAACTACACGATCTTTGTGCTAGGCTTAGGATTGAGTCTTGTCCATCACATCATTCTCCTAATGATGTGATCCCGTTATCAACGACATCCAATGTCCATGGTCAGGAAACCGTAACCATCTATTGATCAACGAGCTAGTCAACTAGAGGCTTACTAGGGACATGGTGTTGTCTATGTATCCACACATGTATTTGAGTTTCCTATCAATACAATTATAGCATGGATAATAAATGATTATCATGAACAAGGAAATATAATAATAATAACTAATTTATTATTGCCTCTAGAGCATATTTCCAACAGTCTCCCACTTGCACTAGAGTCAATAATCTAGTTCACATCGCCATGTGATTAACACTCACAGGTCACTTCGCCATGTGACCAACATCCAAAGAGTTTACTAGTGTCACTAAACTAGTTCACATCATCATGTGATTAAGACTCAATGAGTTCGGGGTTTGATCATGTTTTGCTTGTGAGAGAGGTTTTAGTCAGCGGTGCGCAACATTCAGATCCGTATGCACTTCATAAATCTCTAGGTCATATTGTAAATGCTGCTTCCACGCTCCACTTGAAGCTATTCCAAATGGTTGCTCCACTATCGTATCCGGTTCGCTACTCAGAGTCACTCGGATAGGTGTTAAAGCTTGCATCGACGTAACCCTTTACGCTAAACTCTTTATCACCTCCATAATCGAGAAACATGTCCTTATTTACTCCAAGGACACTTTTGACCGCTGTCCAATGATCCATTCCTGGATCATTATTGTACCCTATGAGTGACTCATGGCAAGGCACACTTCCGTGCGGTACACAAGCATAGCATACTATAGAGCCTACGTCGAAGCATAGGTGCGACCTTCGTCCTTTCTCTCTCTTCGTCGTGGTCGAGCTTTAACTATTAACTTCATACCTTACAACTCAGGCAAGAACTCCTTCTTTGACTGATCCATCTTGAACACCTTCAAGATCATGTCAAGGTATGTGCTCATTTAGAAGTACCATTTAGCGGTTTTTTGATCTATCCTCATATATCTTGATGCTCAATGTTCAAGCAGCTTAATCCAGGTTTTCTATTGAAAAACACTTTTCAAATAACCCTATATGCTTTCCAAAAATTCTACATCATTTCTGATCAACAATATGTCAACAACATATACTCATCAGAAATTCTATAGTGCTCCCACTCACTTCTTTGGAAATACAAGTTTCTCATAAACTTTGTATAAACCCAAAATCTTTGATCATCTCATCAAAGCGTACATTCCAACTCCGAGATGCTTACTCCAGTCCTTAGAAGGATTGCTGGAGCCTTGCATGCTTGTTAGCATCTTTCAGGATTGACAAAACCTTCAGGTTGTATCACATACAACCTTTCCTTAAGAAATTTGTCGAGAAACAATGTTTTGACATCCTATCGCAAGATTTCATAAATAATGCAGAATCGCTAATCCAATTCCAACAGACTCTTAGCATCGCTCTGGTGAGAAAGCCTCACCATGATCAACTCCTTGAACTTGTCGGAAAACATCTTAACGACAAGTCGAGCTTTCTTAATGGTGATACTTACCATCATTGTCCGTCTTTCTTTTAAAATCCATCTTACTCAACAGCCCCACGACCATCGGGTAGTTACGCCAAAATCTACACTTTGTTTTCATACATGGATCCTCTCTCGATTTTATGGCCTCGAGCCATTTGCCGAATCCGGGCCCACCATCGCTTCTCCATAGCTCGTAGGTTCATTTTTGTCTAGCAACATGACCTTCAAGACATGATTACTGTACCATTTGAAGTAGTACGTATCCTTGTCACCCTACGAGGTCCCACCTCTCCAGGTTACGTGAGATGGGGTGGGAGGGGCGCTCAGCCCCTTAGTGGGCTGATGTGCCCTCTCCCCTTGGCCCATAAGGCCCCCCAAAGCTTGTCGGGGCCTCCGAAACCCCTTTCGGACACGTTGGTCATCACCTGGTACCCCCGGAACAATTCCGGACTCCAATACTCTTCGTCCAATATACCGATCTTCACCTCGGACCATTCCGGAGCTCCTCGTCATGTCCGGGATCTCATCCGGGACTCCGAACAACCTTCGGTAACCACATACTATTTCCCATAACAACTCTAGCGTCACCGAACCTTAAGTGTGTAGACCCTACGGGTTCGGGAACCATCGAACATGACCGAGACGTTCTCCGGTCAATAACTAACATGGGATCTGGATACCCATGTTGGCTCCCACATGTTCCACGATGATCTCATCGGATGAACCACGATGTCAAGGATTCAAGAAACCCGTATGCAATTCCCTTTGCCTACGGTATAGTACTTGCCCGAGATTCGATCGTCGGTATCCGATACTTTGTTCAATCTCGCACGGCAAGTCTCTTTACTCGTTCCGTAACACATCATCCCGTGATCAACCCCTTGGTCACATTGTGCACATTATGATGATGTCCTACCGAGTGGGCCCAGAGATACCTCTTAAATCACGCGGAGTGACAAATCGATCTCGATTCGTGCCAACCCAGCAGACACTTTCGGAGATACCCGTAGTGCACCTTTATAGCCACCCGATTACGTTGTGACGTTTGGTTCACCCAAAGCATTCCTACGGTATCCGGGAGTTGCACAATCTCATGGTCTAAGGAAATGATACTTGACATTAGAAAAGCTTTAGCATACGAACTACACGATCTTTGTGCTAGGTTTAGGATTGGGTCTTGTCCATCACATCATTCTCCTAATGATGTGATCCCGTTATCAACGACATCCAATGTCCATGGTCAGGAAACCGTAACCATCTATTGATCAACGAGCTAGTCAACTAGAGGCTTACTAGGGACATGGTGTTGTCTATGTATCCACACATGTATTTGAGTTTCCTATCAATAGAATTATAGCATGGATAATAAACGATTATCATGAACAAGGAAATATAATAATAATAACTAATTTATTATTGCCTCTAGAGCATATTTCCAACAATCAGCTCGTCCAGGTCCGCCTGCTGAATCGAAGACCGGATCCAATCTCCCTGGATCCAGCCCGGCGGCAGCCCCGCGCGCGATGACGACCTACGCTGCTGCTTCTTGCCCTTCGCCACATCCTTCGTCTTCTTTGCGCGCTCTAGCACCGCCGTCTTGTCCTTCACCATAGCGACGGGGCAGCGGCGTCGGAGCGGAAGAGTAAGGTGCGGCGGAGAAGTAGAGAAAGGAGGAAGAAGAGAAAATGCGCACAGTGCAGACGCCTCGGTCCGGTCGCCTTAAAAGAGGTCGTTTTCGAGTGACTGGCGAGTGGGGCCGGGCGATCCCGTCAAATCCCGCAACAGTCGCGCGCAGCGTACGTGGCGAAAAAGGCGGCGTGGGAATCGAGGAATCACTGCTTATCCGCTCCGCCCGCTTCGGCCTCCCCCGTTTGGTGCGCTCCCCCGAAATTTCGTATCCCGCGAAATCCGGGATGCGCTGCAGACAATCGCGCCCAAAGATCCCGCGCTCCAACATAACACTCGGCACACGAGATCAACAGTTCATTCGACTGTCCGCTGAATGGATCAAGGCAACTAAGTCGACGTCAAATATCAACGCAGGCGTTCAGACTTACAGAAAGCACTCTCGAAGTCCCGAGGCTCGGAACAGGTTCAATTTCAACCTACATTACACTCACACCTTAATCCATTCGGGGGCTACTGATGAGGATACAGACCTGGGGTAGGGTCATAGGCCTGACCTACACACCCTACCCAAGGTCACTACCCCAGAAGATGAGAAGACCAAGAATCCACTCGACGATGCAATCACTCGACCAGAATTCTCTACCTTCACTCGACCATATGGGAACCACTCGACTACGTCGAATACCAGGAGTCGGTAGGACGCACAACGGCCAGATATTCACTCCTTAGTCTTCATGGGCATTAAGAGTACTTAATGCTGGCGTTACCAGTAACGCCCCTTACTTTATGTACATTAGTTCCCTTGTAATGGAGGCAGGCTGGGGTCCTGGCGCACTCTATATAAGCCACCCCCCTCCTCTGGCACAAGGGTTCACACTCTCTGTAATACAACACACATAATCCAATCGACCGCCTCCGGGCACCGAGACGTAGGGCTATTACTTCCTCAGAGAAGGGCCTGAACTCGTAAATCTCGTGTGTACATCTTCGCCATAGCTAAGATCTTGCCTCTCCATACCTACCCCCCTTTCTACTGTCAGGCTTAGAACCACGACAGCCGTGGCCTCACAAGATCTCTAGATTTGGCACTCTTTCTTCGGCATGTCCGGATCACACAATGATATCAACTTGCTTCAACGCTCGCCTGTGTTTGCAAGGCTTGCCGAAGGCAACAACCCACCGGTGAATGTTACCATCAACGGCCACAACTACGACAAAGGATACTACCTAGGTGACAGTATCTATCCTCAGTGGACCACTATTGTGAAGACAATTCCCAACCCTGCCGGAGAGAAGAGGAAAATATTTGCCCAAGAGCAAGAGAGTGCGAGGAAGGACGTCGAGCGTGCCTTTGGTATTTTGCAATCTCGATGGGGCATCGTTCGGTATCCTGCTAGGACTTGAAGCACGAAGAAGCTGTGGGAGGCGATGGCGGTTTGTGTGATCATGCGCAATATGATCGTAGAAGATGAGCGCCCGGAATGTATCTGTGACGGGGGTTTCAATTTCAGGGTGAAAATGTTGTGCCTGAGTATGGAGGAGCGACAACGTTTGAACAGTTCACCCAATTTCATCATGACATGTGTGATTGAGAAACTCACATAAAGCTGCAAAATGATTTGGTTGAGCATATATGGCCTCATGTTGGCAACCAATAGATGTATCCTTTTTATTCGGCTTGTAAAACAATGCGAGACTATTCTATTTTTATTCGGCTTGTAATACTATGTTTAATTTATTTTGGCTGTGAAACTATGCTATTTATTTGGTTGTGGAACTATATGTTTGCTTTTGAAATAATGCAAAAATGTGTGCATATTTGGTGAAAAAGGGCGGCCAGCCGGCCACGCCGGCAAATATGAGTAGGCGCGTTGGACGCACTGCCGAACCAAATCAAAAAGAGGGCGGACGCCGAGCGGGCGGCCGGTCCAAGCTGACAAAAAGCAGCGCCGTCCGTTTGGGTCGGCGCGTTGGAGTTGCTCTCAACTAAAAATCGAATATGTTGAACTGTCTATCCACCCGGCGGCGCTGACAGGCATGTAAGAGCATCTAAAAGCGCAACTCACAAATCCAGGCCTCCATACGTTGGCTGTGAATCACAGGAGATCCATCCAAGTGTAGGGGAAAGAATGTAGCAGCCATGTAGGAACAGAAAGTTTCCGCTGGTGATGCGGTTCATCAATCTGGTTCAATCGAATGGAAATAAAAGATAGAGAGCTTCCCGTGTCTCTGTCCATGGGATATTATCACTGTGGCTGTGGGTTGCTAGAATATATGGATGCAGAGAAACTGAAAGATCTTCACGAATAAAACTCCTAAGATCATGGAAATTCAAGCTAAAACATGACCTTTTACTGGTCAGGATCAGGACTAAACGAAAGAATGTGGACAGTCTGGATCAATGGATTGATTCCTTGGTCCTCTAGGTTTCCTCTCCCATGATTGTCACCATGTTAGAAAAAGACTGGTATGATGGTATCAGATAGCTCTTCGGAGCTGTTTTTATTTCCTTCCCTTTAGTTTGATGTAAATATATTTTTTAGATGTTGATGGAAATAACTTCAAAAAAATCTCTGTCCATAGGAGATACAGGTAATGAGGTGAAGGTAAAAAAGCTATGGAAGGTTTAATAGCATGAACATTCTAATCATACCAGTCTTGTGATTTTACTGTTTATAGTGACTCAACTCAACGATTCTAACACGAAACCACATGAAACTCTTGTATTTACTAATCCTCTGTTTTCATATGCATTTTCTATCCTGTTTTTATTTTCCCTATCACTATGTTTCCATAATCCCGCGAATCAAAGATGCCCCCAACATACATGCAAAGGTCACCTATCTAATCTTGTAACAATAGAAAGTCTTTTCATCAGATTTGTCAAGTTTCCGCGGAAATTGTCAGTTCTACTTCAACCAAAGTTCACATTGTCAACACTACCACCGTGGAAAATATGTTGAAGTGTGCTAGTTATGTGAGGCTAGTGGCTACCCACTTAATATAAACTTAGATAACAAGATAGTACTCCCTCCGTCCCATAATGTAAGGCGTTTTTGACACTGGTGTAGTGTCAAAAACGTCTTACATTATGGAACGGAAGGAGTAAGTCCCAAGATCTTGGACCAAGGAATAACAACTCTTGACCAAACAGAAACTCCAAAACAATCAATATCTGTAGCTACCTTAAGTACAGTTAAAAAGTGCTGGCACACTGGAAAACTCTACTAGCTCCTGAGAAGACCCTAGCAAGTGCAAACTGCATACTTTAGTTTCAGGTGTGATTGGGCCACATGAATAAAAACGTAACAATAAAGAAAACACAGGAATATACAAGTGCCAAATCGATGATTAAAGAATATGTGAAAGTTGATAGATTATGTAAAATGAATGGGTGAACAAAATGTTTGACTGAATGTAAAAAAGTTCGAGTGTAGGTGGGCATTGAATTAAACAATTCTTAGGAATTTTGTAATAAGCATACTATCTAAAAAAACGTATGTCTACCTTTCACACTGTAATTATGGCTCCACTAGCTCCATATATCTGGCGACGCATAGCACCAATGAGGCTACGGGTGCCTCAGACGCGTCGTCGGCTTCTTAGCCATGTCATCGCAAACGTGGCCTCTGAACAAGCTGGATAAGACACTGAGAATAAAAAGGGATGACACTGGATATCCACTGGGCACCTTCGTAACCCCCAATTAGATTGATTACACTGTTGATGACTTCTTCATTGACTCGGAGAAGGCAGAGTGCTTAAAATCAGGTAATATGTCTATTGTAGATCCCTCCTTTATCCTTGATAGCTCAGTCAGATATGGCTGTAGTTAATCCTACTGCATCGAGATAACCGAGGCACTGAACAACCTTGTAGCAAAATAACAAAATAGCAACCTGGGGCATATTTTGAAATGTCAGTGACCGAGAGTAAAATCTAATACGAGGAAACTGAATTATCTGATAGTATTATGCAAGCTCACCAGAACATATATAGGTTGACCAGCTAATAGTATATCAGTTGTTAGGTAACTATGAACTTGCAAATAAATTAAAATACTGACCTGCGGTTTGCTTTTAACGGCCTTCTAGATGCGCAATATCTGAAAATATGGCTTCCCGTGCTGTGACGCTAATTGTTGAGTTGGTCGATGGTTTGCCTGAATGCACTCCACTGATCTGAAGAGATGATCTTGCACCATCCTGAAACTGGAGTGCGACCTCAAGGTTCCAGAGCACATCCCCCATTGATGGCCTATCTATGCTTCGATCAGCTACACATTTCTCCGCTATCTCTGCAAATATCCTGAAGCACTCAGGGGTGATTTCCTCCTTAACACAGGGGTCGACAATCTCCACGAGTACACCATTCTTCCAGCAAGATAGTGCCCAGTCACGCAAGCTCACTTGCTCCTCAGGGAGCTCGGTGTTTATCACAGGGCGTGCACACAGGGTCTCAAACAACACGACCCCGAAAGAATACACATCTGATTTTTTGGTGAGACGCTGCAGCCGGAAGTACTCCGGATCAAGATATCCAAAGGTGCCTTTCACAGCGGTGCTCATGTGGGTGTTGTCAATGTCTGGACTAGCCTTAGACAGACCGAAGTCGGAAACTTTTGCCATTAACCTATCATCCAGTAGGATGTTGGTTGTCTTGACGTCACGGTGGATGATTCCTTGCTCGGCGCCGGTGTGGAGGTAATGAAGTCCTCGGGCTGCACCGATGCAAATCTCAAGGCGCTGCTGCCACGGCAGGGGTGGATTTCTAGTGTTGTATAGATGCTCACGCAGTGTTCCATGAGCCATGTAGTCATACACCAGAATCATCTCATTCTTCTCCTCACAGTAGCCAATCAAAGATACAAGGTGGCGATGGCGGAAATTGCACAGCATCTCGATTTCAGTCTGAAACTCATGAAGGCCTTGCCGGGATTTCCTGTTGAATCGCTTGATCGCCACCTTTGTCCCTCCGTCTATCTCTCCATTGTAGACATCCCCGAAACCGCCTCTGCCAATGATAAGTGCTCCATCAAAGTCTTTGGTGGCAACTTGAATTTCTGTAAATGAGAAGTGACGGACAAGATCACATGTGGACTTTCTGAGTTCAGTGGGATGATTCAGATGTCCATAGTCGGTCTTGCAAGAAATTTTTGCTACCTTCTTCCGTGTGCAGATAACAAACGTGCTGAAAAGGGCAATCAACATCAAAGCAGAACCGCCGGCAATTCCACCCATGACTGCTGGTATGTCATCATAGGATTTTCTTGCAACACTGTCATGATCAGTGAATTGCCAAAGTGGAGGATTGAGCCCAGCAAGATTGTTCGATTCGTAATCCTGTAGCTTGAAAACCTCAAGACCATTAAGTATTGCATCAAAATACTCTGGTTCACTTGAAAGATCAGGGTGAAGTGCAATCCATATGTCCACCTGACCGGAGCCAATAGCCATGATAGCATAGTCTTTGTATGCTGTTCTACCGATTCCTCCGCTCCAGACAATGACATCCATTCGCTGCTGCGCTGTCTGGTTGTTGATGTAGATGAAGAACGACATCTGATTCACCTTGGTAATAGGATACTTAATCTGACAGAAATGGAACCTTATGAGGTAAGCGAACCCTGCATCAACGGGTAAAATCCATGTAAGGTTGTTGTTCAGGTTGTCCTGTGCATTTGGCCCCATTGACCGAGCTGTACCATAGACATCAAATGGCGCAGTGTAATTCGGCACTGTGGGTGTATACTGAATGGTCAAATTGAAATCTTTGGAGACGGTCACTCCCGAGCCACCAAATAAGTACGAGGAATCACTGTTCCATGAGCGGTAAAAGCCCGAGTCATATATCGGCAAAATGGCATCGCCCCCGACATTGAGCCGGTACATAGTCTGGAAGCCTGTGTCAGCGGTGAATGAGAATGGAAATGTGTTACCGCCGTCGACAAATCTTGAGTTAGATGTTGTAAAGATGTCAGGCGTAGACACAATCTCAATGCCATTGACAAATGCATAAGAACCATTCTGATATGCTGATGGGGCAAAGGTGAGGTCCAAGTTGCCTGAAGAAACATTCACTGAAAATTCACGGACAAGGTAGGCAGAATTGATCGCCTGAGCAGTTTGCGAAGCATTGAAGCCATTTAAGAGTACAAGATTTCCTGCCGTGACATCAAAGAAGGCATCGAAGACAGCATAGTTTGCATAAGCAATCGGATAGAAGTAGAGGCGTAAGAACAGGCGGCCTGGACTGACAGGGAAGTGATAGGTGTAATTTGAAGTGAAGATGCGTGTAGTAATATAAGGGACCAAGGAGGGGAGTGAAGGGTCTTCGTATGAAGCAGTGGCTGCAACTCCTTTCACTGATGGCGCGAACTTGGAGCCAGCGTCCCCATCCCAAATACGACCACTATCATCAACATTTGGGTTTGATGCTCCGCAATCTAGAAGAATGAGGCCAGTGGCCGTGGAGTTGCTATCAGCTGCCATGACAATCGACAAGAGAGCTAACAGTGTGAGGCATGTGAGGGTAACTGGTAGGGTTGGGAACGCCATTGCCATGGTTGGCATGCCCGGATTAAAAAGTTGGAGACCCTTACATCAACTTGCCACAGGACGTCTCTAGGGGGCAGTTGCATAGGGCAAGAACATTGTGAATTTCTTGATAAGATTTGGGGCAAGAAACAGTCAGAAAAATTGAGGATCTTAGGATATTACTATTGTTTAGTGAAGAACACACGCCTAGAGAGCCACAGAACCTGGAATAGCAGGAAAAACAAAAGAAGCAAATTCAGTAAAGTAAACCATGGCAATATGAACAATAGCTGATTGATGCAAGGCAGAACATCCACATGTCTGAGTAAGAGAACAGTACTAACAATTGCACGAACGTTAGCAAATTGAAGTTCCTGGTAGGTATCAGCAGAAGTTGGAAATTGTACCAGAAGACATAAACAGACAAAAACAGCTCACTGGTTTCTTTCCAACAGTAGTGAAAGATCACAATAGCTAAACAAAAGTAGCCAATATATATATCTTACAAGGAGAGATCCAGCGTCTTACTATATAACATGTATACACAAAAAGTTTAACAAGGAAATCAGGTAAAAGGCAGTACAAATTTGTGGACAAAACATCAGCATGGAGCAACAGTCCTGAATGATGATACATCTAGAAAAGAAACTGGTGGATAACTTGCCTTTTGACGTTTCCCCTAAAAAGATGGTCTACTCTTCTTGCTAGGTTGGAGAACATACTTTTTACATGTCTGAATCAAACAATCTAAGCAGGAAACTCTCAATTTTAGCCACTCCAAAACACACAGTAGAAGGAACATGGATGAAAGAACTAAACTCGGGGGAACCCATTGGCCAAATTTAGGGCGGAACTATAAATATTGGAATCCTTCAAAGATTCAAGCCCAAGGATAGATACACAGAGCATATCTAACTGAATCAAGTGAGATAAAGGAGCTCGAAAAGAATGAGGATGATGATGCATGGTTACCTGAACAGGAAGGCCGAGCTTCTGTGGGAAGAGAGATCGAAGCCACGGGCGAGATGAAGGCATGAGCGGCAGCTGTTACAGCGCTTTTGGTGGGAAAAAAGACAAGAGATTGAGCATGCAGGCGCCGAGTAGCTTAGCAGGTAAAAATATGTGACATGCCACACAGAGGCGTAATACTGAAGACTAAATAAACAGAGCGCCAGGGCAAAGGATAGTCAAAGAATAAATGTTGAAAGGTCTCGTGTTCAAAGCAAAACAATCATCTCACCATCTTTGATTTTTCACTCCAAAAGACTACATTTCGCATCCACAAGAATGGCCTACTGGTTTTCCATGTCCATAGCACGACTGTGCAGGGAACTAATTATTTCAAATTGAACATATATGTTCCGTAGAAACTTGCCACAGCCACAGCTTGGTATACTAGAAAATCACGAACTATTATTCAGATAAAAGAAGGAAAGATTTAACTAGTTATTTCGGCGAGATCACATTAGCACAGTGCAGATTAATCCTGCTACTACTCCCGTCTCCTAGTCATAAACCACTTAGCTTAAACCTCTATTGTCCACCGGAAAGTCATGGTTTCACGAAAGCATAGGGTTGTTTATACTATGTACCAAGTGGAGCAATTTGTGACCAGTCAGCCAGTCAAGAGAATAGAAAGCTACTGTCAGGATAAGGACATCATTTTGTACTACCATGCCATGGACGAGAGTAGCTGGACGACTAAATCCATGTTAATTCCTCGTTCCAGATTGGCACAAGGGAACAGCTTGGTTGTGATTCTATTGCAAATCGCATTCGATTTTCCATGTGGAGAAGCTTCCTAGCAAACACCAGGACACTACGTAACTGTAAACTAATTAAACATGAGATTCAAGAGTTATCTGTCAGAACTCGGTGGTCAATGGATGGACTGCACGTAGGTGCTGTAGCTTCCGGTATCAAATTGACATCTCCGTCGATCCCATCCACCAACGTACATCATCAAGCCATTACGACAGGTGACGAAATTCTTGTGCTTTACATCAGAAACTTCTGAATCTGACAATGCACAAACTTTCCCTTCAACTAGGCTCTCTTTGAAACGCTTTTATCTGTGCCTGTGATGTATATTGGCTTGCATGGTTTGTCCCTGCAAGTGAAAGGCCGAAGCAAGCATCAGTATGTTGAGAAGACCAAAAGATAAGGGAGCTAACTGGACAATTCTGTTTGGTGTCGAGGATCAGGCAGGGAGTGTGTCAGCCACCTTATCGTCGATCGAAAAATCTCGAGGCTGACCACTGCGTCGTCATGATTTGGATTGAGACCCCCCCCACACACACACACACACACATCAGTTGGATGCGTACCCGGACCCGGACTCTGTACCTCTGCTTTGAAGCTGTTAACTGAGACACAATGGGGTGAACTGAACCTCAGCTGCATCCATTTTGGCCTTAACGGATTCAAACTTAAGCTCTGCATACCATCTGGACACAAAATAAAATAAATACAGTTTGATGAATCCTTTGTGGTGTCTACATATATATGTCAAGCCCAACAATTGTGCAAAAAACTTACGAATGTACAACAATATTTTTCACCATGAAGCTGGAAAAAACCTGAATGAGATGCAAGATGGAGCCGCTGTCGCGCTCGAGCCTCGAGCCCACCCGACCCCACCACCACCGTCCATCCCCGCCCGTCTCCACCACCACCAGGCGTGGGCGCTGGCACTGGCCCAACCGCCGTTTCCGGTCACCCGCGGCCGGCGTCGCCAGCCCGGCCATCCCTCTAAACACCCCGCACCACGACATCTTCTCCGACGCCAGCGAGCCCCCGCACTCTCAACCCTAACCTACTCAGGCAGTCCCCGTCTCCGGTGGCTCGTCAACCGCCTCATCTCCGCCGGAGACAGCCGCGTCATGCTCTGGCTTTGGCCGCTTCGCCCCCGCTCCGCGGGCTTACTGGGCCGGGCCCATTGACGATTGGTCGCCAGCAGCAACCTCCTTGTGTGTTGGCAAGACGAAAAGACTAGAATACCCTTTGAGCTAAAATATATAATCAGATTTGGGAGGGGCGCGTGTGTAGAATTGTACTGTAGCTAGGACCTTCTAGATGATGTGAAATAATCAGTTGCAATGCATCATGTTATTTGGATTAAATAGCCTGATTTGGTCCTCGGGTGGCACACCGGAGAGGCGCCATGAATGCGTCCTCATCGAACCAAAAAAGCCCCCATTAGACCGTTGGGTTTTGGTGCGGGCCCCTCCCGTCGATCCAACATGGCGGACATGTCCGGGCGCTCCATAGCCATTCCACATACGGGTTGGGTGTGGGGGTGCCCGATAGCCTAAATGTCTAGAGCCAATTTTGAGGGGTTAGATGGCAAATTCGTGACCAAGCAATGACCGGGCCATATGCACGAACATATATAAATGGTTTGAGGGGGAGTGCAGAGGCCGGGCTCCATGGAGCTCATTTTGCAAAAAAGTAAAAATAAATAAGTTTCAAGAAAATGTCATTTTCTTATACAAATACATATGCACGTTCTTCGAGTATGTACAAAGTTTCATCAAGTAATTTGATTATTTGTATACTACACAAAAAAGAAAAGGCCCATTTTAATCTGTGTATTTATCTTTTTTTGGTGTACATTACATATGAACATATATGTTTATGAAATTTTGTACATGTATACTACAAATATGCATTTGTATAGATACTTTTTTTCAGATTTTTTCAATATGTGGAAATTGTATTTTCCTTGGAGAAAAAAATAAAGAGCTTTATGGAGCTCAACCTCTGTATGTATTTTACCCCAAACGGACGTCCGCTTTGCCCGGATTCGGTCTGTTTGGGGTGGCAATGGGTGGCAAAACGGATATGCATGTCCGGGTTTAGTTGGAGGCGCCTAACGCGCAGACCGACCCCAAAACGTCCGCCTCGGCCACGCGCCTCACCCGCCCACGCCACGCCAAGCGCCCGCGCTCTCGCTCGCCGGCCGACGCCATCGCTGAGCTCGGCCTCGCGCCCTTCACCTTGCTCGTCGCTGCCGCTGCCCACCCGCACCCGCCTGCACCTACTACCCATACGTTGCGCGCTGTGGCCGCCTCGCCCCGCCCATCGACGCGCCTAGTCGCCCGCACTAGTAGAAAAAGGGGTAAAGGGTCGTTACTAAAGCCTCCCCCTTTAGTCCCGGTTCTTACAGAACTGGGACTAAAGGGTCGTTACTAAAGCATCCCCTTTTAGTCCCGGTTCTTACACGAACCGGGACTAAAGGCCGTCCACATGGCCAGAACCGGGACTAAAGGGTCGTTACTAAAGCATCCCCCTTACGAACCGGGACTAAAGGCCGTCCACGTGGCCGCTGCCTGGAGGTTCACCTTTAGTCCCGGTTGGTAACACCAACCGGTACTAAAGGAAATTTTATGATTTTTTTTTTGAAAATTTTCTTTTTGAATTTTTTTATTTTCAAATTTCTAAATTATTTTAACCTCTAATCTCTAATCAACCTCATCACTGCTCAGTTAACCTCTAATCTCTAATCACCCCTCATCATTCCAAATCATCTAACTTCCTGGATGGTCACCCATCTCACTACTCCAACTTGAGCACGCTTAACTTCCGGGTTCTATTCTCGCTCGTTTCCAAGTCTGCACTTGTTGTTTTCCTGACAATAGTAAGATGTCAATCCTATTAACCCTCAGGAATTTAGCTTGCGGATGAAGTCACACATTTCACTGTTTGAGTTTGAAATTATTGTTCTAAAAAACAACAATTATTTAGTAACACTAATATTTCTTGAATAAGTAGTTTGACCACAGTTTGACCATAGTTTGACCACAGTTTGACCAGATTTGACAAAATTCAAAAACACTGAAATAATTATTTAGTAACACTAAAATTTCTTGAATAAGTAGTTTGACCATTGTTTGACCACAGTTTGACCAGATTTGACCAAAATTCAAAAAAACTGAAATAATTATTTAGTAACACTAATATTCTTGAATAATTATTTAATAACACTAATAATTCTTGAATAAGTATTTTGACCATAGTTTGACCAGATTTAACAAAATTAAAAAATATAAAAAAAAACTGAAATTTGAGCATAACTTTTTTTCCTTTTAGAATTTGAGGATTCTAAAAATTTGCAAACAGGCCATAGGCAGTCAAAATCGGATGCGGATTTTCGTGCTGAACATTTTGATATATTATACGTTTTTTTCTGACATAGTATGCAAAAGTTATAGCCGTTTTACATTTTTCCTACACTTTTTGCAAAACATGTCCAAATTTAAGTTTTTAAATTTTCTTAACTAGTAAATGTAGTAACATAACTACATCTCGAAGGATTTTAATTTTTGAAGTTTTTATCATTTTCTTTTGCTTTTACAAAACTGAAAAGGCAATCACGGGGGGGGGTGCAGTTTGAAAATGGGACCTTTAGTACCGGTTCGTGCCACGAACCGGTACTAATGCCTCAAACCCCATTAGTACCGGTTCGTGGCACCAACCGGGACTAAAGGTCCCATTTGAACCGGGACTAATGCCTTTCTGCATGAACGGGACCAATGCTCACATTAGTCGGTTCATGATCAACCGACTAATGGGCTAACCCGGCTGGACCAAAGCCCTTTTCTACTAGTGCCGCCGCAACCATGCCCCTTGGCGCGCCGCGCCCGCCGCCACCACCGTGCACGCGAACCGCGCCGCGCCAGCCGCCCACCACCAAGACGAATCTGCGCCCGTGCCCGCCGGCGCCGCGCCCACCGCCCACCACCGCGCCCGCCTAGCTGCCCAGAATCGCGCCATGTGGCCCGCGCCCTCCGCTCCAGGCTCCGGGCGCCCGCCTCGCCGCCCACCGTCGCGCTCGAGGTTTGGAGCCTTGGTTTGGAGCAACTGCGTAGCAAAGCAAATGAATAGTGCCGAGGGAACCATGGTAGTAGCTGTGAATCACAGGAGACCCAAGTGCAGGGGAAAGAATGTGGCAGCAATGTAGGAACAGAAAGTTTCCGCTGGTGACGCGGTTCATCAATCGGGTTCAAACGAATGGAAATAAAAAGTAGCATGAGAGCGTCCCCGCGTCTCTGCCCTTAGCCGCGTCTCCTTGGTCCTCTAGGTTTCCTCTCCCATGAATGTCATCATGTTAGAAAAAGACTGGTATGATGGTATCGGATAGCTCTTTGGAGCCGTTTTTATTTCCTTCCCTTTAGTTTGATGTAAATATTTTTTTTAAATGTTGATGGAAAACAACTTGAAAAAAATCTCTGTCCATAGGAGATACAGGTAATGAGGTGAAGGTAAAAAAGCTATGGAAGGTTTAATAGCATGAATATTCTAATCATACCAGTCTTGTGATTTGACTGTTTATAGTGACTCAACTCAACGATTCTAACACGAAACCTCATGAAACTCTTGTATTTACTAATCCTCTGTTTTCATATGCATTTTCTATCCTGTTTTTATTTTCCCTATCACTATGTTTCCATAATCCCACGAATCAAAGATGCCCCCAACATACATGCAAAGGTCACCTATCTAATCTTGTAACAATAGAAAGTCTTTTCATCAGATTTGTCAAGTTTCCGCGGAAATTGTCAGTTCTATTTCAACCAAAGTTCACATTGTCAACACTACCACCGTGGAAAATATGTTGAAGTGTGCTAGTTATGTGAGGCTAGTGGCTACCCACTTAATATAAACTTAGATAACAAGATAGTACTCCCTCCGTCCCATAATGTAAGGCGTTTTTGACACTAGTGTAGTGTCAAAAACGTCTTACATTATGGAACGGAAGGAGTAAGTCCCAAGATCTTGGACCAAGGAATAACAACTCTTGACCAAACAGAAACTCCAAAACAATCAATATCTGTAGCTACCTTAAGTACAGTTAAAAAGTGCTGGCACACTGGAAAACTCTACTAGCTCCCGAGAAGACCCTAGCAAGTGCAAACTGCATACTTTAGTTTCAGGTGTGATTGGGCCACATGAATAAAAACGTAACAATAAAGAAAACACAGGAATATACAAGTGCCAAATCGATGATTAAAGAATATGTGAAAGTTGATAGATTATGTAAAATGAATGGGTGAACAAAATGTTTGACTGAATGTAAAAAAGTTCGAGTGTAGGTGGGCATTGAATTAAACAATTCTTAGGAATTTTGTAATAAGCATACTATCTAAAAAAACGTATGTCTACCTTTCACTCTGTAATTATGGCTCCACTAGCTCCATATATCTGGCGACGCATAGCACCAATGAGGCTACGGGTGCCTCAGACGCGTCGTCGGCTTCTTAGCCATGTCATCGCAAACGTGGCCTCTGAACAAGCTGGATAAGACACTGAGAATCAAAAGGGATGACACTGGATATCCACTGGGCACCTTCGTAACCCCCAATTAGATTGATTACACTGTTGATGACTTCTTCATTGACTCGGAGAAGGGAGAGTGCTTAAAATTCGGGTAATATGGCTACTGTAGATCCCTCCTTTATCCTTGATAGCTCAGTCAGATATGGCTGTAGTTAATACTACTGCATCAAGATAACCGAGGCACTGAACAACCATGTAGCAAAATAACAAAATAGCAACCTGCGGCATATTTTGAAATGTCAGTGACCGAGAGAAAATTCTAATATGAGGAAACTAAATTATCTGATAGTATGTTGAATATATAGGTTGACCAGCTAACAAAATATCAGTTGTTGGGTAACTATGAACTTGTAAACAAAATAAAATACTGACCTGCAGTTTGCTTTTATCGGCCTTCTGCATGCGCAATATCTGAAAATATGGCTTCCTGTGCTGTGATGCTAATTGTTGAGTTGGTGGATGGTTTGTCTGAATGCACCGCGCTGATCTGAAGAGATGAAGCACCCTCTGCACAGTTGCTGTTGTAGCTTGCACTAGCCTGCTGCAGCTGGAGTGCGACCTCAAGGTTCCAAAGTACATCACCCATTGATGGTCTATCTATGCTACGATCAGCAACGCATTTCTCTGCTATCTCTGCAAAAATCCTGAAGCACTCAGGGGTGATTTCCTCCTTAACACGGGGGTCAACAATCTCCTTGAGTACACTATTCTTCCAGCAAGATAGCGCCCAGTCACGCAAGCTCACTTGCTCCTCGGGGAGCTCGGTGTTTATCACAGGGCGTGCACGCAGGGTCTCAAACAACACAACCCCGAAAGAGTACACATCTGATTTTTTGGTGAGACGCTGCAGCCGGAAATACTCCGGATCAAGATATCCAAAGGTGCCCTTCACAGCAGTGCTCATGTGGGTGTTGTCAATGTCTGGACTAGCCTTAGACAGACCGAAGTCGGAAACTTTTGCCATTAACCTATCATCAAGTAGGATGTTGGTGGTCTTGACATCACGGTGGATGATTCCTTGCCTTGTGCCAGTGTGGAGGTAATGCAGTCCTCGGGCTGCACCGATGCAAATCTCAAGGCGCTGCTGCCACGACAGTGGTGTGTTTCTGGTGTTGTATAGATGCTCACGCAATGTTCCATGAGCCATATAATCATACACCAGACTCATCTCATTCTTCTCCTCACAGTAACCAATCAGAGACACAAGGTGGCGATGGCGGAAATTGCACAGCATCTCAATTTCAGTCTGGAACTCATGAAAGCCTTGTTGGGACTTCTGGTTGCATCGCTTGATTGCCACTTTTGTCCTTCCGTCGATCTCGCCACTGTAGACATTCCCAAAACCACCTCTGCCGATGATAAATGCTTCATCAAAGTCTTTGGTGACAAGTTGAATTTCTGCAAATGAGAAATGACGGACGAGATCACATGTAGACTTTTTGCGTTCAGTGGGACAATGTCCATAGTCGGTTTTGGAAAAACTCTTCGCTACCTTCTTCCGCCTGCAGATAACACACGTGCTGAAAAGGGCAATCACCATGAAAGCAATACCGCCAGTAGTTCCACCTATGGCTACCATGTCACCTTTGAATTTTCTTGCACCGCTAGATTTCCTATTAGGATCTACACCAGGCTTTTGCGGAAGTGTAGGATTGAGCCCAGAAAGATTAGCCGGTGTTCCGTAATTCTGTAGCTTGAAGACCTCAAGGCCATTCAATATTGCATCAAAATACTCTGGTTTACTTGAAAGATCAGGGTGAAGTGCAATCGACATGTCCACCTGACCGGAACCAACAGCCATGGTAACATAGTCTCTGTATGCTGTTCTACCGATTCCTCCACTCAAGGCGATGACATCCATTTGCTGCTCCGCAGTCTGGTTGTTGATGTAGATGAAGAATGACCTCTGATTCACCTTGGTAAAAGGACACTTAATCTCGCAGAAATGGAACCTTAGGAGGTAAGTGAACCCCGCATCAACCGGTAAAATCCATGTAAGGTTGTACTTCCGGTTGTCCTGTGCATTTGGCCCCATTGACCGAGCTGTTCTATAGACATCTATTGGAGCAATGTAATTCGGTACTGTGGGTGTATACCTGATAGTCAAATTAAAATCTCTGGAGAAGATCACCCCAGAGCCACCAGATATGTAAGGTAAATCACTGGCCCATGAACGGTAAAAGTCCGGGTCATCCAACGGAGAAATGGCTTTGCCCCCAACATTGAGCCGGTGTATAGTCTGGAGGCTCATATCAGCGTCGAATGAGAATGGAAATGTGTTATCGCCAACATATCTTGCATCAGCTGTTGTGAAGATGTCAGGCGTGGGCACAATCTCGATGCCGTTGACAAATGCATAAGAACCATTCTGATGTGCTGATGGGGCAAAGGTGAGGTCCAAGTTGCCTGAAGAAACATTCACCGAGAATTCACAGATAAGGTAGGCAGAACTTGGCTCAGCTATTTGTGAAGCACTGAAATCGTTTAAGAGGACATGATTTCCTATCGTGACACCGAAGAAGGCATTGGAGAAAGCATAGCTACCATAATCATTCGGATAGAAGTAGAGGCGTAAGAACATGCGGCCTGCGCTGACAGGGAAGGAATAGGTGTAATTTGAAGTGAAGATGCGTGCAGTCATATAAGGGACCCTAGAGGGGAGTGAAGGGCCTTCGTGTGAAGCAGTAGCTGCAACTCCTTCCAGTAATGGTGCGAACTTGGAGCCGGTGTCCCCGTCCCAAGTACGACCAATATCATCACTGTCTTGGTCTGATGCTCCACAATTAAGGAGGACGAGGCCAGAGCTAACAGCTGCCATGACAATCGACAACAGAGCTAACAGTGTGAGGCATGTAAGGGTAACTGGTAGGGTTGGGAACACCATTGTCATGGTTGGTGTACACCAGGATCAAAGGTTTGAAGAGTCAATTACACCAAGTTCCTACAAGATGTTTCTTAGGAGCAGTTGCATACAGCAAGAATACTGTGATTTTCTTGATAGAATTTGGGGCAAGAAACTGTCAGGAAAATTGAGGATCTTAGGATAGTACTACTGTTTAGTGAAGAACACACGCCTAGAGAGGCATAAAACCTGCTATCGCGGAGAAGAAATGTTATATCAGTAAACTAAATCATGGCAATATGAACAACAGCTGAAAGATGAAAGGCAGAACATCCACATGTGAGAAAGAGAACACTGCTAATAATTGCAAGAATTTTAACAAATCAAAGTTCCTGGTATCACAAAAAATTGGAAACCGTACCAGCAGGTATAAATAGACAAACGCTGATCACTAATTTCTTTTCAACAGTAGCAAAAAAAACATTGCGAGAATTTAGCTAAACAGAAGTCGCCAATATATATCTCAGAAGGGAGATCGAGCATGTTACTGTAACATGTATAAAGAAGAAGTTTAAGAAGGGAATGAGGTAAGAACTAGTACATATTTGTGGACGAAGATGTCACACCAAGAAGAGAAGAAAAAAAAATGGAGCAACCGTCCTGAATGATCATTCTACATCTAGAAAAGAAATCCTTGCCAAATTCCCTTTTATTTTTGACGTTTTGCCCCTAAAAGAAGGTCTACTCTTCTTGCTAGATTGGAGATCATATATTTAAAAGTCTAAAAACCAAACAATCTAAGCAGGAAAACTTCAAACTTTGCCACCCCAGTTACACGAGAGGGGGGGGGGGTCATGGATGAAAGAACTAAACTTGGGGGACCCTTGGCCAAATTTGGAGCGGAAACTACAAATATTGGAACCCTTCAGAGATTCAAGCCCAGGAATGGACACACAGGGCATATTGAACTGAGTCAAGTAGGATAAAGGAGTTCGAAAAGAACGAGGAGGATGCATGGTTACCTGAACAGGAAGGCCGAACTCGTGCGGGAAGAAAAATCAAAGTCATGTGCGAGATGAAGGCCTGAGCAGCAGCAGTTACGGCGCTTTTGGTGGGCAAAAGTGATGAGAGATTCAGCATGCACTCGCCGAGTGCTTTAGTGGACGAAAATATGTGACATGCCACCCCCAGGAGTAATATTGATCGCAAAGTAAACAGCACACCAAGCAACTCGGGGCAAAGGATAGCCAAAGAAAGAATGTTGAATGGGCGCTTGATCAAGCAAGCAAAACAAACATATCGCCGTCTTAGAATTTCTTTTCACTCCAATTGGCATCTGCAAGAATGGTCTATACTGATTTTTCATGTCCATAGAACAACTTTGCACAGAATAGAACTTCATTTTAAAGATATACATGTATAACATTTGTAATGTTATTTTAAGTACGAACATCCACAACATGGCATACTAGAAAATCCCGAACTATTCAGACAAAAGGAAAGATTTAAGTATTTATTTCGGCGAGATCACATTAGCATGGTGCAGATTAATCATGCTACTCTACCCCTGATCATAAATCACCGAATTTACACATGTATTGTCCACCAGAAAGTCGTAGTTCCATGAAAGCATAGAGTTGTTTATGCTTTGTAGCAAGTGAAGATATTTGTGACCAGTCAGACCGTCAAGAGAATAGAAAGCTACAGCCAGGATAAAGACATCGTTTTGTGCTACCATGCCATGGACGAGAGTAGCTCGAGGACTAGAGCCATACTAATTCCAGGTTCCAGATTGGCACAAGGGAGCAGCTTGGTTGTGATTCAACTGCAAATCGCAGTCGATTAGTCATGCGGAGAATAGATGCTTCCTAACAAACACCAGGACGCTGTAACTGTAAACTAATTAAACATGAGATTCAAGAGTTATATTTCAAACCTCGGCCGGTCAATGGCTGTACGGCAGGTAGGTGCTGTAACTTCCGGTATCGAATTGACATCTCCATCTATCTCATCCACTAATGTACATCATCGAGCCATTACGACAGGTGATGAAATCCCTGCGCTTTACTTCAGAAACTTCAGAATCTGACAATTCATAAACTTGCCCTTCAACTAGCCGCTCTTTGAAATACATTTTTATCTGTGTGTGTGATGTATATTGGCTTGGATGGTTTGTCCCTGCAAGTGATAGGCCGAAACAAGCATTAGCATGTTCAGAAGACCGAAAAAATGAGGGTGCTATTGCTAACTGGACAATTCTGTTTGGTGTCGAGGTTCAGGCAGGGAATGTGTCAGTGACCTTATCGTCGATCGAAAAATCTCGAGGCTGAACAACGTGTGGCCATGATTTGGATCGAAGGCTCCCCACATCAGTGGGATGCGCACCCGGACCCGGACTCTGTACCTCTGCTTTGAAGCTGTTAATTCAGACAGTGGGGTGAACTGAACCTCAGCTGCATCCATCTTACCCTTAATGCCTGAAACTTAAGCTCTGCAGACATCTGGACACAAAATCAAAATGAATACAGTGTGGTCAATCTTTTTGTGGCGTCCCTATATATGTCAATCCCAACAATTGTGCAAAAAAAATGGGAATGTGCAGCAATATTTTTCACCATGAAGCTGAAACAAACCTGAATGAGATGCGAGGTGGAGCGCTGTCGCGGTCGAGCCCACCCCATCCCACCCACTGCCGTCCATCTCCGCCCGCCTCCACCACCACTAGGCGTGCCCGCTGGCACTGGCCCGACCGCCGTTTCCGGCCACCCGCAGCTGGCGTCGCCAGCCCGGCCATCCCTCTAAACACTCCGCACAACGGCATCTTCTCCGACGCCGGCGAGCCCCCGCACCCTCAACCCTGACCCACTCAGGCCGTCTCCGTCTCCGACGGCTCGTCAGCCGCCTCGTCTCCGCCGGAGACAGCCGCGTCGTGCTCCGGCTTGGCCAGTTCGCCCCCGCTCCGCAGGCTTATTGGGCCGGGCACATTGACGTCAGCAGCAAACCTGTGTGTTGGCACGACGAAAAGACTACAATACCCTTTGAGTTGAATATATATAATCAGATTTGTGAGGAGAGTGTGTAGAATTGTACTATAGTGAGGACATTCTCGATGATGTGAAATACTGTAATCAGTTGCAATGGATCATGTTATTTGGATAAAATTACTTTTAGTTATCTTATCTGAATTTGTAATCGTGTAGTACTATCCGTGTTTCAAAATAATTGAAGTTTTAGGATCGTCACTTCCACCGAGTCTATAAATATATTAACATCTACAAAACCAAATTTAATTCATTATAGAATATGTTTTTTAATTATACTCTTGTCTCCAAATTATAAGATGTTTTACTTTTTTTTTCTTGAATCAAACATATGTAGATGTGTTTTACACTGTGTCTCCGTAAGGCTATTTACAACACACATGGGTAGAGGAGAGCGGGACACCTGTTGAAGCTACCGACTAAGGGAAGGCAGGTGGACTAGATCGACTTTAGGGCAATCATATCTAGGTTATTCTAGAAGTCCAACCAAAATATTTTTTAGGTGCCTACTAGTCAAGTCTTAATTAGTAGGCTTCTAAATAAATAAATTTGATTGGGCGTCTAGAATAAACTGAGTAGGGGCACCTTATTTTAGCTTATTTTAGAATCCTGCAAAATAACTGGCCCTTGCTCAAGTGAGGTTACCCAACCTCCTACACTACCCTGGTTAGTACAGTGTTTATCCATTTTCTATCCGTTGCCCAGATATTTTACAAAGTAGGCAACGGGATGCTTTGCTCATACTCTCTCCATTTGAAAATACCTGTCGGAGAAATGGATGGAGTATAATTCAGCAAACGTTTTGTATATATCTATTCCATCTCTTTTTACCATGGTAGTTTAACAAATAATCCCAGTACAAAAATCCGATTACACTAAATATTAGCACATAATTATTTTAGGTTATTACATCTGAGCTCCACCCTATGTGTTGCAGTTGAGCTGCGCTCAGGAGATCTGCGGCGGCTGTGCACCGAGAGGGCATGCTGTGGTCATGGTGTCCTCGTCGGCCCGATCGAGGATGAGAAGCACACATTAGGGATTTTGCCTTGGCTCTCGAAACAGGCTTTCGCCCCGCTTTATAGATAAAGCATAAGTCCATACAACCACGTCCCAAGCAAGGTCAAAAAGAAAAATGCTGGGGCCACAACACAATGATGCCCAAAATAACTAAGAGGAAACAGAAAAAGGTGCGCGGAAGACACCAGGGCGTCAAGAAGGCGCTGAAGATGGTCACGATCCCTCGGCCTAGCGAGCGGATGCCAGTGCTGCAAGAACGCAAGAAATTTCAAGAACGAGTCAGAAGCACGTCTCGGGAACACCCGTTCAATCACCATCTTATTGCGAGTAGTCCAAAGGGTCCACATCATAGCCGTGAAGATGAGCCAGAACAGTTGGCGCTTACGGCCAACCTGAGCGGCCCTAACCTGCAGAAACCGTGCAAGGTCAAGGGCCTCCCACTCCGGTCCTAAAGCCTCACGGACAAAGCACCAAAGGGCACATGGCACAAAGGGCACATGCCATCGCCCGGACCCTGGCGCTTCAGCACCTCGGTTCCCGAAGGAAGACGATCTCGGAGAAGCTGCCAAACGAAAATCTTAATCTTCAAGGGCATCGACGCCTTCCACAATGGGGATATCCACTGTAGAACCGGCACACAGCATAGGGCCTGATAGGCCGAGCTAACGGAGAAATCACCCGAAGGAGAGAGACTCCAGGAAACAGAGTCCGGGGCCTGGGCCAGAGGAAGAGGGACTACTTCCCTCATCTCTGTCCATTCCCGAACCTCATCGGATCCGAATGATCGGCGGAACGCAATGTTCCACCCCTCATCCAAGGCAGCCAACGAAACAAGGATGGTCGGGTCGGCACAAATCGCAAAGAGCCTCGGGAACCGCAGGCGAAGAGGCTCATCCTCAAACCAAGGGTCCAACCAAAACTGGGTCCCAGACCCATTGCCAACCGAGAAACGCAAACCCAGCCTGATCTCCTCTTTAATGGCCTGAATAGACTTTCAGAACTGGGACCCAACTGAGAGAGAGCAAGCCAAGAGGGATTGACCCTGCAAGTACTTGGCCTCCAACAGCTGAAGCAAGAGACCCCCATCCCCCCTCAAGATCCGCCAAACCCACCGCAGCATCAGCGCAACGTTCATCCGGCGAGACGCAGGGATGCCCAGGCCGCCGCGGTCCTTTGGCAGGCAGATGTCAGCCCACTTCACCATATTGTACTTGGGCCGACCATCCGCTGCCTGCCAGAAGAACCTAGCCAGCTCCTTGTCAAAGGAGCTATGCACACCTTCAGGTAAGATGTACATCCTCATCATATACATGGGGAGGTTGGCAAGGTTAGAGCCAATGAGGACAGTTTTGCTTCCTTTAGAGGTGAACCCACCGCACCAGGGTTCCGCGTGGGACGCTATTCGTCCCACAAGCGGATCATAGTCGCTGAGCAGGATCGTAGACTCAGCCAGGGGCATCCCCAAGTAAGATACGGGGAATGAAGCCAACCTACAGTTGAGGTTATCCGCGATTCTTTGCTGCTCCGCCTCCGAATAGCCAAGGACCACCACCTCGCTCTTATCAAAGTTAATCTTAAGTCCAGACATTTCCTCAAAGCAGAGCAAAAGGAACTTAAGATTAACAATGTCTGAGTCCGAGCCTTCCACCATAATCATGGTGTCATCCGTATACTGCAAGTGAGTAACCCCTTCATCCGGGATGAGGTGGCTCACAACACCCTTAAGGTGACCGGCCAACTTGGCTCTCGAGAGAACGATGATGAGAAGCCTGTGGAGAAGACGAGTGGATGGGAAACAAGATAAAGGCAGCAGCACATGGTGGCCACATGCACATTACACCGTAATACTGAATACTAGAGGCTAACACGTGCTTCGCCGCGCCATTCTTCACTCGTGAGATTAATTCTTTTATATTAATAGAGTGCCACGGTCGGTTGTTTTGTTTGGATTTTATCAATGTTGACTTGTGTTTTAATTACGTCATGAAGGTGTTTTTTCATTTGTATACCCTGTCGGGTTCTTGTTGGAGACAATATTCCCTAGAGGAGAATGAAGTTTTTTGGTGTGTCCTTGTGGTGTCTTTACACGTGTCCATCTCGGTGCCAGTTGGTGGTCGTCGTTTGAGCCTCTTGAGAGGTCATATTCCACACTAAAATCACAGAATTGCTGCTATAACACTCACATGGATCGGCCCATCAGATCTCGCTCGCTTAGTTTGACTCCCTATTCCTCTTAGTCGATTAGCTTTTTTCCGCTCGCCCCACTGCTTGCTCAGAAAAATGGACTATTTTTCAAAATAAATAGGTTATTTTAATTAAAATATGTTTGAGGATTTTTCAAAAATATGTGAATTTACAAACCCTGAATTGTAGAAAATGTTCATGAGTTTAGAATATATTCATGGATTAAAAAATGTTTGCAAATTAAACAAGTTTCAAAACTAAAAAATGTTGACGAACTTTAAAAATATCAATGAACTTTAAAATACTCATGAATGTACTAAATATTAATGAAGCTAAAATGTAGAAAAAAATGTTTGAAAATTTAATAAGCGCTCATTATTAAAACCTATAAAAAAATTAAAGAGAGAAGGGGAAATAAAACTATGCAACAAACAACCTTACATGCAGTTCCCACAACGACCCACATACCCCGAAGCACCAGAGCGCTTCAATACGTGGGAGCTTAGTATCTCTATAGATGTCACATACATCCAGCATTCAGCTTGCATTATTGAAGATATACACAAGATAAGAAGTGGTTCACACAACGACAAGTTCAAATAAGTTCGACATTATGCATCCAGTAGAACCACAGTCTCAAGTCTCAATAGAGACTAAGAAGCGGGGTTACCCTGAGATCTGCGTAAAAGAAGCTGAAGAATCTGGTCAGTCGCGGATTGCTTCTTCCACTTCCTCCATCTCTTGTTGGGTTTTCGCGATGACTGCATCGCCTTTTTCTGCTTGCTTCTTCAAGGCATCGATTTCTTCTCGAAGCGCAGTCGCACCTCGTCTTCCGCCTCGAGTTTATCCTCATCGAGCTTGTGGAACTTGTCAAACACAATAGATATATATGGCACATATAAATTGTAACGTGACAGGAGAGATATGCGTGGTAGTTTGCTAGGAGGTAGTTAGCCGATTCTTATCTGTTGTAACTAGCTCAGTCTATCTCCTTCTTTGCTTCTTCCTCAAGATGTAACTTGGATTCTCTCCAACCGATTGTATGCGCTACAGGGTTATTGCGCCCCTGCTATATAACACGCAACACGTCCCCTCATACGAGGTAAGACGTTTCTGCCTATCGCACATGGTAATCAGATCCCTCTCTCTTCCAATCTAAAACCCTACCGATTCCAATTGTGCCTAGCCATGTCTTCCTCTTCCGGCACCTTCCAACCTAGCCTCAATGGCCAGGTCACCAAGAAGCTGTCCCGCACGAACTACATGTTGTGGCGCACGCAGATCACGCTGCAACTGCGTGGCGCCGGTGTCTTCGGCTTCGTCGACGGCACCTCGCCGGAACCAGCCAAGCTCCTCTCCACCAAGGACAAGGATGGCAAGGAGACACGCACGCCCAACCCTCTTCACCCTATCTGGGTCAGGGAGGATCAGCAGGTGCTCGGCTACCTGTTGGCCAACCTCTCTAAAGAGGTGCTCATCACGGTGACCACGGTCACCATGGCACAGGCGCTTTGGACAACGCTGGCGAGCATGTACTCGTCCCAGTCCCTAAGCCGCGTCAACAACATTCGCACTTCCCTCATCAATGTGCAGAAGGGGCACAAGTCCGTTGCATCCTACTTCGCCACTATGCGCGGACTGGCCGATGAACTGGCGGCGGCCGGCAAGCCGATTCAAGACGATGAACTCATCTCCTACATCCTCCATGGCCTTGATCAGGACTACCAGCCCCTGGTCTCGGCTCTGGACGCCCGCGTCATGCGTGCCTCCCTCGACGAACTCTTCTCCATGCTCAGCAACTTCGACCAGCGCATGGCGCAGTTCCACGGCGACTCCGGTGGCGGCTTCAAGTCCTCTGCAAACGCCGCGTCTCGTGGGCGTGGTGGTGGCTCTCGCGCGCGTGGCCCCTCTCGTGGCAAGGGGAGGTCAGGAGGTGGTGGACACAGCAGCGGCGGCGGGCGATCTGGCAACAGGGGGCGTCGCGGTGGTGGTTCTGGCAGGTCTCGCCCGGACACTCCGCGCTGTCAGATCTATGGCAAGGTGGGCCACACAGCCAAAGAGTGATGGTACCGCTACGAGGAGGATGAAGATGACTCTCAAGATGAGGATAAAGTCGCCGCGGCAGCAGATGGCTCCTACGGGGTTGACACCAATTGGTATGTCGACAGCGGCGCCACAAACCATATCACAAGTGAACTTGAAAAAGTCACACTGAAGAAAAAATACCGTGGAAAAGATCAGATCCACACAGCCAGTGGAGAAGGTATGAAAATACGTCACATTGGTCATTCAATATTTAGTACCCCTAAACGTAGAATCCATCTTAAGAGAATTTTGCATGTCCCTAGTGCCAATAAAAATCTCCTTTTCGTTCATAGAATTGCCATTGATAATCATGTCTTTCTCGAATTTCATCCCTACTTCTTTTTGATCAAGGATCAGGCAACGAAGAAAATCCTCTATCGAGGTAGATGTGTTCGAGGTCTTTACCCGTTGATTCCGGAGTGTAGGAGGTTCAATAAACAAGTCTATGGTGTTGTCAAAGTATCGTCAACACGGTGGCACGATCGATTAGGACATGCTTCTTTTTCTTTAGTTGAGAGATTGCTTAGGAAGAATAAGCTCCCGTTTGTTGGTGAGCGTCACGATGAAACAATTTGTGATTCCTGTCGAAGAGCTAAAAGTCATCAGTTACCTTATCCTATATCTACTAGTGTCTCCACAAAACCATTGCAATTAATTTTTTCTGATGTTTGCGGTCCGGCCCCCAGTTCTGTTGGTAGACACACATACTATGTTAGCTTTATTGATGACTATAGTAAATTCTCTTGGATCTATCTTCTCAAGAAACGATCCGAGGTTTTTCAAGTTTTCCAAAACTTTCAAGCTTTTGTTGAACCCAAGTTTGACAACAAAATCATTGTTGTACAATCTGATTGGGGAGGGGAATACGAGAAACTCAATTCCTTCTTCCAAACTCTTGGTATTTCACATCATGTGTCATGCCCTCACGCTCAGCAACAAAACGGCTCGGCCGAACGCAAGCACCGCCACATCGTTGAGGTTGGGCTTGCTCTTCTAGCCGGAGCTTCTATGCCTCTCAAATTTTGGGATGAATCTTTGCTCACGGCTGTTCACATAATCAATATGCTGTTGGGGAACGTAGCAGAAATTCAAAATTTTCCTACGTGTCACCAAGATCTATCTATGGAGAAACTAGCAACGAGGGGAAGGAGAGTGCATCTACATACCCTTGTAGATCGCTAAGCGGAAGCGTTCAAGAGAACGGGGTTGAAGGAGTCGTACTCGTCGTGATTCAAATCACCGGAGATCCTAGTGCTGAACGGACGGCACCTCCGCGTTCAACACACGTACAGCCGGTGGCGTCTCCCATGCCTTGATCCAGCAAGGAGAGAGGGAGAGGTTGAGGAAGACTCCATCCAGCAGCAACACAACGGCGTGGTGGTGGTGGAGGAGCGTGGCAATCCTGCAGGGCTTCGCCAAGCACCGCGGGAGAGGAGAAGGGAGAGAGGTAGGGCTGCACCAAGAGGGAGAGGAACTCGTGTGTATGGCAGCCCCAAAACCTCAAGTATATATAGGGGGGAAAGGGGTTGCGCCCCCTTTAGGGTTTCCCACCCCAAGGGGTGCGGCCAGCCCTAGATCCCATCTAGGGGGGCGGCCAAGGGGGGAGAGAGGGGAGGGGCGCCCACTAGGTGGGCCTTAAGGCCCATCTGGACCTAGGGTTTGCCCCTCCCCACTCTTCCCACGCCTTGGGCCTTGGTGGGGGCCGCCCCAGCCCACCTAGGGCTGGTCCCCTCCCACACTTGGCCCATGCAGCCCTCCGGGGCTTGTGGCCCCACTTGGTGGACCCCCGGGACCCTCCCGGTGGTCCCGTGCGCTCTGGAAAAACCCGAAACTTTTCCGGTGACCAAAACAGACTTCCATATATAAATCTTTACCTCTGGACCATTCCGAACTCCTCGTGACGTCCGGGATCTCATCCGGACTCAAACAACATTCGGTAACCACATACAAAATTCCTTTATAACCCTAGCGTCATCGAACCTTAAGTGTGTAGACCCTACGGGTTCGGGAACCATGAACATGACCGAGGCGTTCTCCGATCAATAACCAACAGCGGGATCTGGATACCCATGTTGGCTCCCACATGTTCCACGATGATCTCATCGGATGAACCACGATGTCAAGGACTCAATCGATCCGTATACAATTCCCTTTGTCTAGCGGTATTGCACTTGCTCGAGATTCGATCGTCGGTATCCCGATACCTTGTTCAATCTCGTTCTTGGCAAGTCTCTTTACTCGTTCCGTAACACATCATCCGTGATCAACCCCTTGGTCACATTGTGCACATTATGATGATGTCCTACCGAGTGGGCCCAGAGATACCTCTCCTTTACACGGGTGACAAATCCCGATCTCGATTCGTGCCAACCCAATGCAGACACTTTCGGAGATACCGTAATGCACCTTTATAGCCACCCGATTCGTTGTGACGTTTGGTACACCCAAAGCATTCCTACGGTATCCGGAGTTGCACAATCTCATGGTCTAAGGAAAAGATACTTGACATTTGAAAAGCTTTAGCATACGAACTACGATCTTTGTGCTAGGCTTAGGATTGGGTCTTGTCCATCACATCATTCTCCTAATGATGTGATCCGTTATCAATGACATCCAATGTCCATGGTCGGAAACCGTAACCATCTATTGATTAACGAGCTAGTCATCTAGAGGCTAACTAAGGACTTGGTGTTGTCTATGTACCCACACATGTATCTGAGTTTCCTATCAATACAATTATAGCATGGATAATAAACGATTATCATGAACAAAGAAATATAATAATAACTAATTTATTATTGCCTCTAGGGCATATTTCCAACAGTCTCCCACTTGCACTAGAGTCAATAATCTAGTTCACATCGTCATGTGATTAACACTCACACGTCACATCGTCATGTGACCAACATCCAAAGAGTTTACTAGTGTCATTAAACTAGTTCACATCATTATGTGATTTAGACTCAATGAGTTCTGGGTTTGATCATGTTTTGCTTGAGAGAGGTTTTAGTCAACGGGTCTGCAATATTCAGATCCGTATGTACTTCGCAAATCTCTATGTCATACTGTAAATGCTGCTTCCATGCTCCACTTGGAGCTATTCCAAATGGTTGCTCCACTATACGTATCCGGTTTGCTACTTAGAGTCACTCGGATAGGTGTTAAAGCTTGCATCGACGTAACCCTTTACGCCGAACTCTTTATCACCTCCATAATCGAGAAACATATCCTTATTCCTCTAAGGATAATTTTGACCGCTATCTGGTGATCCACTCCTTGATCACCTTTGTACCCTCTTGCGGATGTGTAGCAAGGCACACATCGGTCTTGTACTTAGCATAGCATACTGTAGAGCCTACGTCTAAAGCATAGGGGACGACCTTCGTCCTTTCTCTCTTTTCTGCCGTGGTCGAGCTTTAACTCTTAACTTCTCAGGCAAGAACTCCTTCTTTGACTGGTCCATCTTGAACACCTTCAAGATTATGTCAAGGTATGTGCTCATTTGAAAGTATTATTAAACATTTTGATCTATCTTATAGATCTTGATGCTTATTGTTCAAGTAGCCTAATCCAGGTTTCCATTGAAAAACACTTTTCAAACAACCCTATACGCTTTCCAGAGATTCTACATCATTTCTGATCATCAATATGTCAACAACATATACTCATCAGAAATTCTATAGTGCTCCCACTCACTTCTTTGGAAATACAAGTTTCTCATAAACTTTGTATAAACCCAAAATCTTTGATCATCTCATCAAAGCGCACATTCCAACTCCGAGATGCCTACTCCGGTCTTTAGAAGGATCATTGGAGCCAGCATACCTTTAGCATCCTTAGGATCGACAAAAACTTTTCGATTGTATCACATACAACCTTTCCTTCGAAGACCGGTAAAGAAACTCGTTTTGACATCCATCTGCTAGATTTCATAAATGCAGCTAATGCTAACATGATTCCGACGGACTTAAGCATCGCTACGGATGAGAAAATCTCATCGTAGTCAACTCCTTGAACTTGTGAAAAACTCTTCGCCACAAGTAGAGCTTCATAGACGGTGATATTACCGTCCACGTCCGTCTTCTTCTTAAAGATCCATTCATCTCAATGGCTTGCCGATCATCGGGCAAGTCCACCAAAGTCCATGCTTTGTTCTGATACATCGATCCTATCTCGGATTTCATGGCTTCTAACCATTTGTCGGAATATGAGCCCACCATCGCTTCCCCATAGCTCGTAGGTTTATTGTTGTCTAGCAACATGACCTTCAAGACAGGATTGCGTACCACTCTGAAGTAGTACGCATCCTTGTCACCCTACGAGGTACGTTAGTGACTTGATCCGAAACTTCATGATCACTATCATAAGCTTCTACTTCAATTGGTGTAGGTGCCACGGGAACAACTTCCGTGCCTGCTACACACTAGTTGAAGTGACGGTTCAATAACCTCATCAAGTCTCCACCATCCTCCCACTCAACTTTTCGAGGCGAACTTTTCCTCGAGAAAGGACCCGATTCAAGAAACAATCCCTATTGCTTTCGGATCTGAATTAGGAGGTATACCCAACTGTTTTGGGTGTCCTATGAAGATGCATTTTATCCGCTTTGGGTTCGAGCTTATCAACCTGAAACTTTTTCACATAAGCGTCATAGCCCCAAACCTTTAAGAAATGACAGCTTAGGTTTCTCTAAACCATAGTTCATACGGTGTCATCTCAGCGGAATTACGTGGCGCCCTATTAAAGTGAGTGCGGTTGTCTCTAATGCCTAACCCATGAGCGATAGTGGTAATTCGATAAGAGACATCATAGTACGCACCATATCTAATAGGGTGCAACTATGATGTTCGGACACACCATCACACTATGGTGCTCGAGCAGTATTAATTGTGAAACAATTTCCACAATGTCTTAATAGCGTGCCAAAGCTCGTAACTCGGATACTCATCTCTATGATCATATCATAGACATTTTATCCTCTTGTCACGATGATCTTTAACTTCACTCTCAAATTACTTGAACCATTCAATAATTCAGACTTGTGTTTCATCAAGTAAATACACTCGATATCTGCTTAAATCATCCGTGAAGTAAGAACATAACGATATTCATGCATGCCTCGGCACTCATTGGACTGCACACATCAAACTGTGTTACTTCCAACAAGTTGCTATCTTGTTCTATCTTCTTTGAAACCGAGGCTTTTGGTCATCTTGCCCATGTGGTATGATTCGCATATCTCAAGTGATTCAAAATCAAGTGAGTCCAAGCGATCCATCTGCATGGAGTTTCATCATGCGTATACACCAATAGACATGGTTTGCATGTCTCAAACTTTTCAAAACGAGTGAGTCAAAGATCCATCAACATGGAGCTTCTTCATGCGTTTTATACCAATATGACTTACATGGCGATTGCCACAAGTAAGTGGTACTATCATTACTATCTTATATCTTTTGGCATGAAAATGTATATCACTACGATCGAGATTCAATAAACCATTCCTTTAGGTGCAAGACCATTGAAGGTATTATTCAAATAAATAGAGTAATCATTATTCTCCTTAAATGAATAACCGTATTCGTTAGACATAATCCAATCATGTCTATGCTCAGCATAAACACCAAATAATAATTTTAGGTTTAACTCCAATCTCGATGGTAGAGGGGCGTGCGATGCTTGATCACATCAACCTTGGAAACACTTCCAACACATATCGTCACTCACCTTTAGCTAGTCTCCTTTTATCTCATAGCTTTTATTTGAGTTACTAACACTTAGCAACCGAACGGTATTTAATACCCTGGTGCTACTAGGAGTACTAGTAAAGTACACATTAACATAATGTATATCCAATATACTTCTATCGACTTGCCAGCCTTCTCATCTACCAAGTATCTAGGGTAATCCTACTCCAGTGGTTGTTCCCCTTATTACAGAAGCACTTAGTCTCAGGTTTGGGTTCAACCTTGGGTTTCTTCACTAGAGCAGCAGCTGATTTGCCGTTTCATGAAGTATCCCTTCTTGCCCTTGCCCTTCTTGAAACTAGTGGTTTCACCAACCATCAACAGTTGATGCTCCTTCTTGATTTCTACTTTCGCGGTGTCAAACATCGTGAATACCTCAAGGATCATCATATCTATCCCTGATATGTTATAGTTCATCACGAAGCTCTACCAGCTTGGTGGCAATGACTTTGGAGAAACATCACTATCTCATCTGGAAGATCAACTCCCACTCGATTCAAGTGATTGTTGCACTCAGACAATCTGATCACAAGCTCAACGATTGAGCTTTTCTCCCTTAGTTTGCAGGCTAAGAAAATCGTCGGAGGTCTCATACCTCTTGGCGTGAGCACGAGCCTGAAATCCCAATTTCAGCCCTCGAAACATCTCATATGTTCATGACGTTTCAAAGCGTCTTTGGTGCCTCTACTCTAAACCGTTTAAGCGAACTATCACGTAGTTATCAAAGCGTGTCGTCCGATGTTCGCAACATCCACAAACGACGTTTGGGGTTCAGACACTGAAGCGGTGCATTAAGGACATAAGCTTTCTTCGTCCGCATAATCGCTCTCGTCAACTTTCAACTATATTTTCTCTAGGATCATATCTAAGCAGTGGAACTAAAGCGCGAGCTTCGACATAATTTGCAAAGATCTTTTGACTATGTTCAGGATAATTAAGTTCATCTTATGAACTCCCACTCGAGATAGACATCCCTTTGGTCATCTAAGTGATTACATGATCCGAGTCAACTAGGCCGTGTCCGATCATCACGTGAGACGGACTAGTCATCATCGGTGAACATCTTCATGTTGATCGTATCTACTATCGACTCATGCTCGACCTTTCGGTCTCGTGTTCCGAGGCCATATGCGTACATGCTAGGCTCGTCAAGTTAACCCTAAGTGTTTCGCGTGTGTAAATCTGTCTTACACCCGTTGTATGTGAATGTAAGAATCCATCACACCCGATCATCACGTGGTGCTTAGAAGCGACGAACTTTAGCAACGGTGCACAGTTAGGGGAGAACACTTCTTGAAATTGTTGTAAGGGATCATCTTATTTACTACCGTCGTTCTAAGTAAACAAGATGCATAAACATGATAAACATCACATGCAATCAAATAGTGACATGATATGGCCAATACCATTTTGCTCCTTTTGATCTCCATCTTTGGGGCTCCATGATCATCATCGTCACCGGCATGACACCATGATCTCCATCATCATGATCTCCATCATCGTGTCTTCATGAAGTTGTCTCGCCAACTATTACTTCTACTACTATGGCTACCGGTTAGCAATAAAGTAAAGTAATTACATGGCGTTGTTCAATGACACGCAGGTCATACAATAAATAAAGACAACTCCTATGGCTCCTGCCGGTTGTCATACTCATCGACATGCAAGTCGTGAATCCTATTACAAGAACATGATCAATCTCATACATCACATATCATTCATCACATTCTTCTTGGCCATATCACATCACATAGCATACCCTGCAAAAACAAGTTAGGCGTCCTCTAATTGTTGTTTGCATGTTTTACGATGGCTGCTATGGGTTTCTAGCAAACGTTTCTTACCTCATAAAACCACAGCGTGATATGCCAATTGCTATTTACCCTTCATAAGGACCCTTTTCATCGAATCCGTTCCGACTAAAGTGGGAGAGGCTGGCACCGCTAGCCACCTTATGCACCAAGTGCATGTCGGTCGGTGGAACCTGTCTCACGTGGAAATGCGTGTAAGGTCGGTCCGGCCGCTTCATCCCACAATACCGTCGAAACAAGATTGGACTAGTAACGGTAAGCATATTGAACAAAATCAACGCCCACAACTACTTTGTGTTCTACTCGTGCAAAGAATCTACATAATAGACCTAGCTCATGATGCCTTTGTTGGGGAACATAGCAGAAATTCAAAATTTTCCTACGTGTCATCAAGATCTATCTATGGAGAAACTAGCAACGAGGGGAAGGAGAGTGCATCTACATACCCTTGTAGATCGCTAAGCGGAAGCGTTCAAGAGAACGGGGTTTAAGGAGTCGTACTGTCGTGATTCAAATCACCGGAGATCCTAGTGCGAGCAGACGGCACCTCCGCGTTCAACACACGTACAGCCGGTGACGTCTCCCATGCCTTGATCCAGCAAGGAGAGAGGGAGAGGTTGAGGAAGACTCCATCCAGCAGCAACACAACGGCGTGGTGGTGGTGGAGGAGCGTGGCAATCCTGCAGGGCTTCGCCAAGCACCGCGGGAGAGGAGAAGGGAGAGAGGTAGGGCTGCACCAAGAGGGAGAGGAACTCGTGTGTATGGCAGCCCCAAAACCTCAAGTATATATAGGGGGGAAGGGGGCTGCGCCCCTTTAGGGTTTCCACCCCAAGGGTGTGGCCAGCCCTAGATCCCATCTAGGGGCGGCCAGGGGAGAGAGGCGCCCACTAGGTGGGCCTTAAGGCCCATCTGGACCTAGGGTTTGCCCTCCCACTCTTCCCACGCCTTGGGCCTTGGTGGGGCGCCCCAGCCCACCTAGGGCTGGTCCCTCCCACACTTGGCCCATGCAGCCCTCCGGGCTTGTGGCCCCACTTGGTGGACCCAGGACCCTCTGGTGGTCCCGATGCGTTCTGGAAAAACCCGAAACTTTTCCGGTGACCAAAACAGACTTCCATATATAAATCTTTACCTCCGGACCATTCCGAACTCCTCGTGATGTCCGGTATCTCATCCGGGACTCGAACAACATTCGGTAACCACATACAAACTTCCTTTATAACCCTAGCGTCATCGAACCTTAAGTGTGTAGACCCTACGGGTTCGGGAACCATGAGACATGACCGAGGCGTTCTCGGTCAATAACCAACAGCGGGATCTGGATACCCATGTTGGCTCCCACATGTTCCACGATGATCTCATCGGATGAACCACGATGTCAAGGACTCAATCGATCCGTATACAATTCCCTTTGTCTAGCGGTATTGCACTTGCCGAGATTCGATCGTCGGTATCCCGATACCTTGTTCAATCTCGTTCTTGGCAAGTCTCTTTACTCGTTCCGTAACACATCATCCGTGATCAACCCCTTGGTCACATTGTGCACATATGATGATGTCCTACCGAGTGGGCCCAGAGATACCTCTCCGTTTACGGAGTGACAAATCCGATCTCGATTCGTGCCAACCCAAGCAGACACTTTCGGAGATACCGTAATGCACCTTTATAGCCACCCGATCACGTTGTGACATTTGGTACACCCAAAGCATTCCTACGGTATCCGGGAGTTGCACAATCTCATGGTCTAAGGAAAAGATACTTGACATTTGAAAAGCTTTAGCATACGAACTACGATCTTTGTGCTAGGCTTAGGATTGGGTCTTGTCCATCACATCATTCTCCTAATGATGTGATCCCGTTATCAATGACATCTAATGTCCATGGTCAGGAAACCGTAACCATCTATTGATTAACGAGCTAGTCATCTAGAGGCTAACTAGGGACTTGGTGTTGTCTATGTACCCACACATGTATCTGAGTTTCCTACCAATACAATTATAGCATGGATAATAAATGATTATCATGAACAAAGAAATATAATAATAACTAATTTATTATTGCCTCTAGGGCATATTTCCAACATATGCTCCCTAGTCGTGTCATAAACAATGAAACTCCTGTTGAGAGGCTCCTCCACACCAAACCAGATTATAAATCTCTTCGCATTTTTGGATGTGCATGTTGGCCAAATCTCCGTCCTTATAATAACCGCAAACTCATGTTTCGCTCCACACAATGTGTATTTCTTGGCTATAGTGCCCAACACAAGGGTGTAAAATGCCTTGAAGTCTCTACTGGCCGTGTCTATATTTCTAGAGATGTCATTTTGACGAAACCAAATTTCCCTTTGCTGATCTTCATCCAAATGCCGGCGCACTACTCCGAAAAGAAATTCTTCTTTTGCCACCTCACCTTAATGGTTTTGATCAAGGGGAAAAAATATTAATGATCCATTGTTGACTAACCTTACTAATGGCGAACATGAAGTGTGTGATGATGAAACAGGAGGAAACAGCGAAGAAAATGCAGTTGAAAACGGCCCAAACTGTGGAAAAATCGGGCCTTATTCCATGTGTTCCGAACCAGGAGACAGATTCTCCTTGGGATCCGTTCCGCGCCAGGAAATCATATCCTCTCCGGGATCAGCAGCTGCAGGCGCGGGCGCAGGGATCAGATTCCCCTCGGGATCCGGTGCCGCAGGTGAGGGCACAGCTGCTGCAGGCGCACGCGCCGACTCCGAACCCGCGGAAGACACGTGGCGTGCAGCCGCTGGCCCGAGTGGTGCACGTTTCCGCGGCCAGCCCGTGTGCTACAAGCGGCGGCCCCCGACACGCTCCACCGATGTGGGGCCTAGCACAAGCGCGGGATCCGGTGTAGATTTCCCTGCGCACACCACCCAGCCGACCGGCATGGAACCCCATCCTGATTTGCAATTATCGGCGCATGATGAGCCGATTTCATGGCGGGGATCTTCTGCGGCTATCACAAGGGCTGAGCTGCGGACGCTGGCCACAGAAGATCTGACTGGCCCAGCGTGCGCTGCCTCCGATGCTGATCTGGCATCGGGATCTGTTGCTGCTGGATCTCCTGTGCAGCATGCTGGATCTTCTACGGCTACATATTTGCCTCCTTCATCTCCAAGACGCACCCGGCTACAAAAAGGTGTGACAAAACCTGTTAATTACAAACACATGACTAAGTATGGCATGATTTGTTCCATAGGAGAACCAGGTGAACCAAATACAGTGGAAGAAGCACTTGGTGATGAAAAATGGAGAAAAGCTATGAATGAAGAGTACATGGCTCTAAAGGAAAACAAAACGTGGCACTTGGTTCCTCCACAGCATGGTAAGAATTTAATTGATTGCAAGTGGGTATTCAAAATTAAAAGAAAATATGATGGAACCATTGATCGTTATAAGGCTAGGCTCGTTGCAAAGGGTTTCAAACAACAGTATGGTATAGACTATGAGGACACCTTTAGTCCAGTTGTAAAAGCTGCTACCATCCGTCTTGTTTTATCTATAGCTGTCTCTAGAGGCTGGAGTCTTAGACAGTTAGATGTACAGAATACGTTTCTTCATGGTGTTCTAGAAGAGGAAGTGTTCATGAAACAACCACCTGGGTTTGAAAGCAAAAGTGTTCCCTCCTATGTGTGCAAACTTGACAAGGCACTATATGGGTTGAAGCAAGCTCCAAGGGCATGGTATTCTCGCCTTTGCCATAAAATGCAGACACTTGGGTTTGTTCCATCAAAATCTGACACCTCATTGTTTATCTACAACAAGTCCAATACTTGCGTATTTGTTCTCATCTATGTTGATGATATTATTGTAACAAGCTCATCGAATGAAGCCATTATAGGACTGTTGAAAGATTTAGGTACACATTTTGCCTTGAAAGATCTTGGAGACTTGCACTATTTCCTTGGAATTGAGGTGAAGAGACACAAAGAAGGACTTCATCTCTCTCAAGAAAAGTATGCAACTGATCTGGTAAAAAAGGCTGGTCTACAAAGTTGTAAACCCTCACCTACTCCTTTATCCAGCTCAAAAAAATTATCTCTTACAGAAGGAACACTCTTGAATCAAGAGGATAGTACAAAATACAGAAGTTTAGTAGGAGCATTGCAATATATTACTTTACTAGGCCTGATATTTCTTTTGCTGTTAACAAAGTATGTCAGTTCCTTCATGCACCCACTACTGTTCATCTGACAACTGCAAAACGTATAGTTAGATACATCAAAAACACTTTGAGCATTGGGTTAAACTTCAGCAAATCATCCTCCAGTCTTGTTAGTGCTTTTTACGATTACATTGGGCAGGCTGCTGGATGATAGGCGATCAACTGGTGGGTTTGCAATATTTTTGGACCTAACCAGATTTCATGGTGTGCACATAAACAAGCTCTTGTCTCTAGATCAAATGCTGAAGCGAGTATAAAGCATTAGCAAATGCTACAACAGAAATAATATGGGTTGATCCATGTTAAAGGAGCTCGGTGTCAAGAGTACACAAGCTCCATGTTTATGGTGTGACAATCTTGGTGCCACCTATCTTTCTGCAAATCCAGTTTTTCATGCAAGAACAAAGCATATAGAGATTGATTTCCACTTTGTCAGAGAAAGGGTTGCTTAGAAACAACTTGACATTCGCTTTGTGCATTCCAGAGATCAAGTTGCAGATGGTTTCACAAAGGCCTTGCCTGTACGAAGCTTTGAAGACTTCAAACATAATCTCAACTTGTCCAAGTTGTGATTAAGGGAGGGTGTCAAACACAATAAATATATATGGCGCATATACATTGTAACGTGACAGGAGAGATATGTGTGGTAGTTTGCTAGGAGGTAGTTAGCCAATTCTTATCTGTTGTAACTAGCTCGGTCTATCTCCTCCTTTGCTTCTTCCTCAAGATGTAACTTGGATTCTCTCCAACCGATTGTATGCGCTTCAGGGTTATTGCGCCCCTGCTATATAACACGCAACACGTCCCCTCATACGAGGTAAGACGTTTCTGCCTATCACACAGAACTGACATGAGAGAGTACCTTGGAAGCGAACTCTGCAGCTGATCTTGGGACCTAACCATCTTCAACAGTCTTTGCCATCATAGTTTCCATAGCAGTCTGAAAAGTTTCAATTAGTAGAGTAGGTGTGAACTTAATCAGGGAACCATCATGCACAACGGCTTTTACATGTTATATTATTTTACACATGAGCTATTTTCAGTCCTAAAAGTTGACATGGTAAGCTATATTTATGAAACCAACAAAGCTTGCATCATGCTATTTTTGAAAGTTTAGCTAAACGTCGGTCAACTGCAAATCCGATTTGGGTCAGTCGATTTTCCCTATAAGAAAGGAGGCGCCGGAGGGAAGGAAGAAACAGCTGCAGCGGGGGGCTCGCCGGAGAGGCTACTCCATTATCTATCTTAGGGTTTCGAGTAGGAGTGGTGGACGGCGGTGGTGGGGGCGGCGGTGGGCCTTCGCCGGAGAAAACAACCAGATTGGTGGGGGTAGAGGGATGGCCGGGGGCGACGGCAAGACCGGTGGTGGGGGTGGTTCAGGGGAGGGCGGGGCGGCAAAGTAGTTGCGGGAGCGCTACCGGACGCGGGCGGCGGCCCGTATGGTGGCAGCAGGCGGCTTGATCGGGGGTAGAAGATGAACAGGAAAATAGTCGGGAGGTAGAAGAAGGTGTCTAAGCGGTTGGATCTACATGGAATGGCTGAAAATGATTTGACTGACTCTATTTTGATTTTCAGTTGAATGGTATATAGCAAGTCCCATTTTTGTAAGCCCCACTTGGGAAAACTGTCAGGACCGGATTTTTGGGATATTAATTTCCCAGAAAATGGCCCTTGTGCTCATTAGCCCCAGGATTACTGTTAGCTGATGAGGCACCAACTTGATACAGGAATTCCAAGCAAAGAACATAAAATATAGTACAAGACCATTCTGGCCTATGAGTACAACAAATGGTTTCTAGTGGTTGATGGCGGAAGCGGTTTGTGGATCGTCAGCATCTATGGGACTCCATTTCCCACAGGAACAGCTGACCTGGATAACTCCTATCTTCTCGAGGCTGCTCTCACCGTTGCTTAGGTTCCGGGGCTGCCATCTCAACGCTCCTCTCCAAGCAAGAAATCTGGCCAAGACAATAGCCAGGGACAAGCCAGTGAGTACTTTGAATGTACTCGCAAACATTATGAATGCTCTGAAATATTCTATGATCACAACATCAGTCATGCAATCAAAACCCATGATGCACGCAAGCAGGTTGTTCATATAAAATATGAGTATGCAATCAGAGAATAAAAAAAATGCACCGATCGGGTGTCTGAAGCGACGCCTCGAAAGGACAATGATATAGAGCATGCCTCAGTCGGTAGTCTCAGCGACACCACATAAAGGGCTTATAAGTGGAATGAGTAAGAAACATGCCACAGTCGGGCGTCTGTGCGACACCACATAAAGGGCTTATAAGGTAAATAAATAACAAGCATGCCATAGTCGGGCGTCTCAGCGACACCACATAAAGGGCTTATAAGTGAAATGAGTAACAAACATGCCACAGTCGGGCGTTTGTGCGACACCACATAAAGGGCTTATAAGAAAATAATCACAATGAATATCCAGGAGGTAGAACCGTCCCAGCGATACTCAATAATTCAAGCAGTAAAAAAAGGTTAGTCCAATATAATAATAATCATAATCATCATAAGTCACAAGTCATGATCCATGTTCTGGTTTAGCAGTTTCTCCTCCGAAGACCGACACTAAGACCGACACTTGACCCATCCCAGACTGTAGTCCTTAACCATGGGCACGGCTATTCGAATAGATTTATCCTCTGCAGAGGGTGTACTCTTTACCCATGAGTAACGAATTCCTTTAGTCCATCGAGACTAATTCCATTTACGGTCTTTTAATTGAAAACACACCTGACCGCACACACAGTTTAACTTACGGTGTGCGGAATCACCACGACACTGTTAAGCGAAACTCTAAGTGGGAGGCTACAACCTCGCGTAGCATGGGATCAAATTTATATCGCGCGCTCTAAGGGTGCCCCTCTCGGTCCCAACCGAAAACACCCATGCCCCGGACCGGGTGGCATGCCTACCGGATCAGCCGGTATCTTCCACCATGGCCTCTCTATACGGTGTGTGCTAGGAAGGGGTTGACAACTTACTGAACCGTACCCTACCTATGGCAGGGACACGTGGTAGTACGAAACAAGTATGGGGGTTACCGGAACAAGACTCGATCTGTGGTCGACTTAGGAGGTTTAAGTATTCCCTGCTTGATTAGCATAACCAATATATTTCAACCAACAGACAGAATCACCACTCGTCATACCTCATCATACCGTACCGGACACAACCGTCCCGACGGAGGACTAGAGACAAGCCCGTGTCTACCCAAGACAGAGGTCTTACCGGATTCCTTCCGGTATGCATGAAGGGCATACGATGGTGAGTACTATCTCAACGCATCAATTTCAAAAGCACGGAATCACCAATATGCACTTATGAGTATGTTCATATCACCACATACAATAACGAAACTCCGAAACGAGGGGTGTTGTAACCGTATCAAACAACACAAGATAATATTATGCCAGGGTTCAGAATGCTTGCCTTCAAGTTGTGTAGAGAAAGGGTGCATCCTAAAACTTTTGAAAGTTTTCTTCTTCTCAAAAAATCCGATTTTTGAAAATATTGAATTAAAACATAGTTTCAAAACAGTACAAAAAGTTGTCTGAATTTTTTTCAAATAAATCTGAAAATAAACTAGACAATATTTGAGAGAGGTAGGAAAAAGAATCAACTCATTTGGAGTTATATTTAAAAAGTTATAGCCAGTCAAAGTTTAGTCAACTTTCTGTTTTTTAAAATAAAACAGAAAAAGAAAAACGTTTTGAATTGAATACACGTCGAAGACGTACTTTGCGTTTACGCCTCCACTTACGCCAGCGTGGACCGACCCGTGGTCGCGGCAGTGGGTCGAGGGGCCCTTGGTCAGGTTTGACCGGTCGCCCCCGCCTCCTTCCTCCTCTGGCCGAACAGAGGCGGGGCTCCGGCGATCGTTGCCGGTGATTGGCTGCCCCTCGCGGGGTTCTGAGGGCGGGGATGGATCCGCCAGGCCAGGGCGGTCCTCCCGGTGGTCGAGGGGGTGGCGGGGGTGGAGGGAGTCGCCGGTGGCGAGCTCCCCGGCGGACGGCGGCTTCGGATGAGTTGGGGGTTTGGGCTGCGGTGGCTCTCCATCGAAGTTGAGTGGTTGGGCGGCTCCGCAAGATCAAGACGACTCGAATGGTGGTGCTGGAATGATGGGGAAGGCTCTGTTTGCGACGAGCGGAGCCGGATGGTGGCGGCGGCCGAACCTGCAGGAGATGGGGAAGAAAGCTTTCCCGCCGTCGATTGCTGGCCAGGGGAGCTCCAGGGGGTTGGATTGAAGGTTGCCTGAGGGCCTGGCGAGCTCGGGGGTCCTTAAATAGGCGGCCGGGGTCGGCTCCGACGGCGGCCGTGGATTAGAACGGCGAACCGCCGTTCTGTAGATTGTAGGGCGACGTGGCGGCGACGGGCGCTAGCAGATGGCTCGCGGATGAGCTCGGACTGCTCCAAAGGGCAGCTGGCGCGCTGGGGTGGCTCGGGCAGCGCCGTCCGGGGCAGGAGCCCACTGTGGCCGGCCGCTAGCCGCCGTGGACGACCTGACGACGACGCTGTAGGGCGCCAGGGGTGGCCCTGCGGAAAGGGAGGGTGGGCGTGACGGCTAGGAGTGGGGAAAGGCCGAGCAGGCGCGGGTAGGCGGCGATGGGGCCTTGGCGACTTCGTGCGCCTGCGTGCAAAGCAGCTCTAGCCACGCCAGGCGTGCACTTGACGCTTCGGCGAAATGCCAGCGTGTGTTAGAGAGCTTGGGTGAGGCTGGCAATTAGCAGGTCTAGGTTAGAGGCATCTAGGAGTTTAGTGGACAAGGTTCTTTGGGTCGAGTGGATCAAGCTTATGATGCAAACTCAAAACCATGTCAAAACTGACCATGCACCCAAGGTGTTTGACAGAATGCCAAGGGCATCTAGGCAACTCTTGGGGTGGCCAAAATCTCCAGACCAGTGTCTCTCTAGGTGTAGGTGATGGTAGCAAGGTCATTTGGGCAAAACCAGAAACTTGCTAGTGCAAGTTTTGCAAATCTTCAGTTCTGGACAGAAGGTAAATGACATTATTGCTGGTACTAAAAATCCTCCAATGAGTCCACTCTCCTGGACTTAAGGGTTTTGTAGGGTGGTCTACAAGCAGGAAAAGGAATCATAGCTAAAAGGGCAGGTTGAAACATGGTTGCAGTACAATTCAACAAGCTGAACCAGAATGAAGATGAGGATGATTTACTCAAATTTTTCAAAGAACATCACTGGGTTTTTGCATAAGGTTGAACAATATACTACTACTAACATCCCATAATTTTGGTGGAAGCTTTAAAGAAATATTTAAATAGGTTGTAGTGCAATACTACCATCTGGACCAGTTTTGAAAACTTGGGGTAGAGCTCAAAATCTCCAATGAATAAAAGATGTTTTTTCATAAAAGTGATTTAAAAAACACTACATGACATCCCCAAATTTTGGTTGGAATTTTAAATAATTTTATCAAAGGGTTGTAGTTCAAATGGGACCCTAAAACTTATGAAAAACCATTTTAGAGAAATAAATCTCAGGGAAACAAATAATTATATAAATAACCCCACTGATAAAAAAATGTTTTATTTGAGAGGGTAAACAAGTCCAATAATAATTGAAAAGTTTTTACTTGGGATGAAAACTCCACAACTTAGAAGAAAAGAGAGGTTCTGAGATCAAGAATAAATCCAGAAAATGAAAATTTAATTTCCCGCCAAAATTTTAATAAACAAAACATGGTTAAATTTTTGGGGTGTTACAACACTACCCCCCTTAAGAAAAATCTCGTCCTCGAGATTTGCTAAGAGTTGTTTTGGAAATATTATTCCTATTAGCTGAAACCAAAAGGTTTACTCATAGCACAACTTTGTGTTGTCGGGGTTGGTTTTTCGTAGCTACGCTCGGAATTAAAAATGCAACCGTACACCAACATATTCATGCATGGCTACTATTTAAATTAGGGGCGCACAAGCAAACAACATTTAATTATGGCGATACAGGATCACACAGTTGCAAGGCAAGGACATACTAAGACTCGGTACCACTCGAGTGACTCAGTCTACCTCGTTAATATCTAAGCGGGCGTGCCTTGTGGACGTCGAGGTTTCTCCATGGTTTTCACAGTCGGGATTAGCTGGAGGGGGTTGAGGGGCTGCAGGGTCGGGGTAGCGATGATGACCATCCCGGGGATTGTTGGCCACAATCCCGTTGGAGCGTGTTCCCAAAAGGCGACGAAGCACTTCTAGGGACATCAAAGTATTTTGGTTGATGACTGGGGCAGACCTCAAGGACTCGATCGGTTGTCCGAACATCATGACTGGATTGTCAGCGTCGGGCTCATCTTCTCCTCTTGCCGGGGCTCGGCGAATCAGCTCTCCACGAGCTGCGATCAGATCCAGGGTGATTTGATCAAACATATCCTCTAGTGCACTTACATAGCGCACCAGATGCAACAATGCAGGGTCCGTCTCGTGATCTACGTTGGCAACCTGGGGTGGCCTACCATACCCGTCACGGCTGGGGTAGTAGTAGAACGGCGACGATTAACTCTGGCGACAAGTGCGGAGTTGAACTATAGCCTCTCGAGCAGCTAGTTGGATGGCTTGTGGCTCAAAGGAAGTTGTCCTTCGGTGAACACAGTAAGGCGTTACGGCGATAGACCCCTACCATAGATGTGCACAGTGGCCGAGAATTGACGGCTCTCACCGCTCATGGGTCCTTGGTACACAACATATTCTGGGGGCTCTTCTAATGCAAAGGCACGGCGGGTGAGGTTTGCTAGCATGGTCACAAAACCTCCAAGGTTGGTTGCCGTGGTCTCATTGTGCACGACTTGGCCAGGCATTATAGCTCGGTTTGAGGAAGAGGCTGGGCTGTGCTGTGTTGGGGCTAGCGTTCTCTTTTTATTGAAAAAGGGGACGGAGTCTTCCTTCGCACGCTTGCGAATGGGACAATTTAGGTGTCGGTCACTGGCGCGTGATCGGTAGGCTAGGCTGATAGGTTGGACACCGACTGCCAAAAAGTGTCGGGGCTATCTTGACGAGAAGCTTGGCTGGGGTTAGGTTGAGGTCTGGTGGGTTGGTTAATCTAGGTTTATCGACCTGGCTAAGATAGGATTAGCCAATGGTCAGCCTGGCTCTGATACCAAGTTTGTCAGGACTGGATTTTCGGGATATTAATTTCCCAGAAAATGGCCCTTGTGCTCATCAGCCCCAGGGTTACTGTTAGCTGATGAGGCACCAACTTGATCTGAGAATTCCAAGCAAAGAACATAAAATGTAGTACAAGACCATTCTGGCCTATGAGTACAACAAATGGTTTCTAGTGGTTGATGGCGGAAGCGGTTTGTGGATCGTCAGAGTCTATGGGACTCCATTTCCCCACAGGAACAACTGACCTGGATAACTCCTATCTTCGCGAGGCCGCTACCACCGTTGCTTAGGTTCCGGGCCTGCCATCTCCACGCTCCTCTTCAAGCAAGAAATCTGCCCAAGACAATAGCTAGGGACAAGCCAGTGAGTACTTTGAATGTACTCGCAAACATTATGAACACGGGTATAATATAACAAATGATATTCATGCTCTGAAATATTCTATGATCACAACGTCAGTCATGCAATCAAAACCCATGATGCACGCAAGCAGGTTGTTCATATAAAATATGAGTATGCAATTAGAGAATAAAAAAATGCACCGATCGGGTGTCTGAAGCGACGCCTCGAAAGGACAATGATATAAAGCATGCCTCAGTCGGGCGTCTCAGCGACACCACATAAAGGGCTTATAAGTGGAATGAGTAACAAACATGCCACAGTCGGGCGTCTGTGCGACACCACATAAAGGGCTTATAAGGTAAATAAATAACAAGCATGCCACAGTCGGGCGTCTCAGCGACACCACATAAAGGGCTTATAAGTGAAATGAGTAACAAACATGCCACAGTCGGGCGTCTGTGCGACACCACATAAAGGGCTTATAAGAAAATAATCACAATGAATATCCAGGAGGTAGAACCGTCCCAGGGATACTCAATAATTCAAGTAGTAAAAAAGGTTAGTCCAATATAATAATAATCATAATCATCATAAGTCACAAGTCATGATCCATGTTCTGGTTTAGCAGTTTCTCCTCCGAAGACCGACACTAAGACCGACACTTGACCCATCCCAGACTGTAGTCCTTCACCATGGACACGGCTATTCGAATAGATTTATCCTCTGCAGAGGGTGTACTCTTTACCCACGAGTAACGGATTCCTTTAGTCCATCAAGACTAATTCCATTTACGGTCTTTTAATTGAAAACACACCTGACCGCACACACCAGCTTAACTTACCGGTGTCTGGAATCACCCACGACACCTGTTAAGCGAAACTCTAAGTGGGGAGGCTACAACCTCGCGTAGCATGGGATCAAATTTATATCGCGCGCTCTAAGGGGTGCCCCCCTCTCGGTCCCAACCGGAAACACCCATGCCCCCGGACCAGGTGGCATGCATACCGGATGCAGCCGGTATCTTCCACCATGGCCTCTCTATACGGTGTGTGCTAGGAAGGGGTTGACAACTTACTGAACCGTACCCTACCTATGGCAGGGACACGTGGTAGTACGAAACAAGTATGGGGGTTACCCGAACAAGACTCGATCTGTGGTCGACTTAGGAGGTTTAAGTATTCCCTGCATGATTAGCATAACCAATATATTTCAACCAACAGACGGAATCACCACTCGTCATACCTCATCATGCCGTACCGGACACAACCGTCCCGACGGAGGACTAGAGACAAGCCCGTGTCTACCCAAGACAGAGGTCTTACCGGATTCCTTCCGGTATGCATGAAGGGCATACGATGGTGAGTACTATCTCAACGCATCAATTTCAAAAGCACGGAATCACCAATATGCACTTATGAGTATGTTCATATCACCACATACAATAACGAAACTCCGAAATGAGGGGTGTTGTAACCGTATCAAACAACACATGATAATATTATGCCAGGGTTAAGAATGCTTGCCTTCAAGTTGTGTAGAGGCAGGGTGCATCCTAAAACTTTTGAAAGTTTTCTTCTTCTCCAAAAATCCTATTTTTGAAAATATTGAATTAAAACATAGTTTCAAAACAGTACAAAAAATTGTCTGAAAATAAACTAGACAATATTTGAGAGAGGTAGGAAAAAGAATCAACTCATTTGGAGTTATATTTAAAAAGTTATAGACAGTCAAAGTTTAGTCAACTTTCTGTTTTTTAAAATAAAACAGAAAAAGAAAAACGTTTCGAATTGAATACACGTCGAAGACGTACTTTGCGTTTACGCCTCCACTTACGCCAGCGTGGACCGGCCCGTGGTCGCGGCAGTGGGTCCGGGGGCCCAGGTCGAGTTTAACGGTCGCCCGCCTCCTTCCTCCTCTGCCGAGCAGGCGGGGCTCGGCGATCGTCGCCGGTGATTGGCTGCCCCTCGCGGGTTACGAGGCGGGATGGATCCGCCAGGCCAGGCGGTCCTCCGGTGGTCGAGGTGGCGGGGTGGTGGAGAGTCGCCGGCGGCGAGCTCCGCAGCGGACAGCGGCTTCGGGTGAGTTGGGGGTTTGGGCTACGGTGGCTCTCCGTCGAAGTTGAGTGGTTGGGCGGCTCCGCAAGATCAAGACGACTCGAATGGTGGTGCTGGAATGATGGGGAAGGCTCTGTTTGCGAAGAGCGGAGCCGGAGGGTGGCGGCGGCCGAACCTGCCGGAGATGGGAAGAAAGCTTTCCCGCCGTCGATTGCTCGCCAGGGGAGCTCCAGGGGGTTGGCTTGAAGGTTGTCTGAGGGCCTGGCGAGCTCGGGGGTCCTTAAATAGGCGGATCGAATTCGGCTCGGCGGCGGCCGTGGATAAGAACGACGAACCGCCGTTCTGTAGATTGTAGGGCGACGTGGCGACGACGAGCGCTAGCAGATGGCTCGCGGATGAGCTCGGACTGCTCCAGAGGGCAGCTGGTGCGCTGGGGTGGCTCGGGGGGGCCGTCCGGGGCAGGAGCCAGTGTGGCGGCCGCTAGCCACCGTGGCCGACGACGGCTGGGCCAGAGGCGCCGGGGTGGCCTGCGGCAAGGGAGAGGCGGGCGCGACGGCTGGGAGTGGGGAAAGGCCAGAACGGGCGCGGGTAGGCGGCAGCGGGGCTGGCGACTCGTCTTGCGACGCGTGCAAAACGCTTCTGGCAGCGCCCAGGCGTGCTGCGCCAGCGCTTCGGCGAAATGCCAGCGTGTGTTAGAGAGCTTGGGTGAGGCTGGCAATTAGCAGGTCTAGGTTAGAGGCATCTAGGAGTTTAGTGGACAAGGTTGCTGGGTCAGTGGATCAAGCTTATAATGCAAACTCAAAACCATGTCAAAACTGACCATGCACCCAAGGTGTTTGACAGAATGCCAAGGGCATCTAGGCAACTCTTGGGGTGGCCAAAATCTCCAGACCAGTGTCTCTCTAGGTGTAGGTGATGGTGGCAAGGTCATTTGGGCAAAACCAGAAACTTGCTAGTGCAAGTTTTGCAAATCTTCAGTTCTGGACAGAAGGTAAATGGCATTATTGCTGGTACTAAAAATCCTCCAATGGGTCCACTCTCCTGGACTTAAGGGTTTTGTAGGGTGGTCTACAAGCAGGAAAAGGAATCATAGCTAAAAGCGCAGGTTGAAACATGGTTGCAGTACAATTCAACAAGCTGGACCAGAATGAAGATGAGGATGATTTACTCAAAATTTTCAAAGAATATCACTGGGTTTTTGCATAAGGTTGAACAATATACTACTACTAACATCCCATAATTTTGGTGGAAGCTTTAAAGAAATATTTAAATAGGTTGTAGTGCAATACTACCATCTGGACCAGTTTTGAAAACTTGGGGTAGAGCTCAAAATCTCCAATGAATAAAAGATGTTTTTGCATAAATGTGATTTAAAAAACACCACATGACATCCCCAAATTTTTGTTGGAATTTTAAATAAATTTATCAAAGGGTTGTAGTTCAAATGGGACCCTAAAACTTATGAAAAACCATTTTAGAGAAATAAATCTCAGGGAAAAAAATAATTATATAAATAACCCCACTGATAAAAAAATTGTTTTATTTGAGAGGGTAAACCAGTCCAATAATAATTGAAAAGTTTTTACTTGGGATGAAAACTCCACAACTTAGAAGAAAAAAGAGGTTCTAAGATCAAGAATAAATCCAGAAAATAAAAATTTAATTTCCCGGCAAAATTTTAATAAACAAAATATGTATAAATTTTTTGGGTGTTACAAAAAGATGATATATTCTAATCAGTGGATGTCTCATTTTGGGTCTTTTGGTGATGAAGCACAAGACCCCCATGTGCTCTTGAGCTGTGTATGTCGGACAATATATCTTTGCCAGAAGCTGGTATAGTGGGCTCGGGGCGTCATAAGTTCATGAATAATGACTTAGTAGTTCTATGGTCGTGCAACGGTCCGCATCAATCTGACTAGGCATTTGTTGGCTCGACCACTCTAGAGATCGAAAAACAATTAAGATGGAAGTTTTAGTCCTGTGGCTGGTTCGTCTTTTATATATGAATTCGTACTACTCGGTACTTGTAAATTTTATAGATGTAGCAGTTGTCAATTTGTCAGCTAACAGATTGATTAATGTATATAATGCTTCAAACGGCTGTTCATAGCTTGAAAGGATGGATATCTACCACACATGCATGCTCACGAAGTCACATGTCATGACAAGCAGATGCTCTAGGTATTCAGTCATAGACAACCTACACTGATGTAAACAGTGGCGGAGCCAGAATTTTTGTGAAGCCTGGGCAAGGTTGAGCCAAGTGTCTAATTTAAAAAATCAAAATCTAGTATCTGGATATACAATATAGTATAAAATAGCCCCAAACTTTGGAACAAAAAATCCACAATAATAATGAAGTGAAAAATTAAACATAGTAGTAATTCAAATGTAAGTTTAAAGCAAACTAGTATTCCCTCCGTCCCAAACTAAATGCCTCAACTTTAGTACACTTATTCTGGGACATAGGGAATATATGATATATCAATATTAAGTTTAATACACTACTGAAATCCAGTTCTTTGCAGAGTACCAAGGGTACTCGGCCAAGGCCGATATCAGCTCGGCAACCAGTTTACCGATTGTGACACTCGGTAAACTCTATCGAGCGTACCCTCTTCAGTTTCACCGAGTTCCTTCCCTCAAATACTTAGCAAAGACTTTACCTGGTGTCAACATCTTTATCGAAAAAAACCTAGTGTCAACATGAGCTACAAGGCAAAATCAAGTAGGTTGACGGCCAGCTTACGGAAATGGCGCCTGCCACTTGGCATGTTGTGTTTGTAGAGTACCTTTATAATCGGCAAAGATGGACCCACTAAAGGGTGGCACGTGTCCTCGACGTTTACCAAGTGTCGTCTTCGACAAAGTGTTCACAGGTTTGCCGAGTACCTACTACACGATACTCGAGGAAGATGAGTCATTGGAAGGCGCCATGTGTCAAAAGGCTCGGAGGCCATAAGTCATAAAGCAAGGCCATGCATAGAACTAAACTTGCTATGTTGACATTAAAAGTATAGCTAAGTGGTGAGCTATCTACAAACAATGAAAAAAATTATCATCCAAACATCTTATAGGACACTACGATGACTTCGTAAATCTCAAGATGATATGCCGGCAATCCACATTTAGTGGGAGGAGACGTTCCCGTCGACGACGAGGTGCCTACGATGACTTCGTAAATCTCAAGATGATATGCCGGTTCAGTCTTTTGGAGGTGCTCATAAGGGTAGGGTGTGCGTGTGTGCGTTCATAGGGGTGAGTGTATGCATGTGTATATGAGCGCTTATGTCTGTACTGATGTTAAAAAAAGAAATGACTGCTCGTTTCCTCTCGAGTAACTGCTGAACATTATGCTTGATGAAGGCCTTTGGCAGCCCTAATTAATTAGCCTATTACTTAAATATTAGCTGGACGCTTGGTAGGAGCCCACCCCACTTCTTTTCTAGTAGGAGCCCATTGTTTATCACCAGGTACACTGCTGCCCGGGTAAACCATCATGCATGGCAGAATTTGCCTCGTTGTCTATCACGTCTGTAGGCTGTCTCGTGACCAGTGAGCCCGGGCAAGTGCCCGGGGTGGCCGGGCGGTGGCTCCGCCTGTACAAGAAATATTCGCCTGATATAATAGATGACCCCGGTAGATCATTCATTTGAATTTGGACATGTTCGATGGCACATCATATGCCCTCGCTATGTAGAACTCAGAGTGCATATCTGGTGCTCCAAGAGCTTACATGCTCCCATGCTACAAGAGCATGCATCTAGGCTGTCGGATCTAAGATCCAACGGTCTCCTGTAGAGTTCCTTCAAAATTGCAAAAAAAAAAAACCTCAACGAGTCACCTAATTACGCGGAGGTCCTGTTTGTCTTCAGATGGCCGCTGGATCCCATATCCGATGGCTCGGGTACTCTCATAGCATGGAAGCATGGAAGCTCCAGAAAGCACCTGATGGTTCCCGTGGAACTCCATGATTATTTTAGAGGAGACCCAAAGCGGGCTCCGCAAGGGCGGCGTCATACTCCATCCACCCCTGTTCTCACCGAAGGCTGGTGTGAGACGCGCTGGGTGGCCGCACTGGTGGAAAAAAGGCCTTTCGTCGCGGTTCGCAACTGTCATTAGTCGCGGTTGCGCAACCGCGACCAAATAAGCGCGACTAAAGCCCCCCACCTTTAGTCGCGGCTGCTTAAGAACCGCGACTAACGGCCCGTCCACGGGCGCCAGGTGCCGTCAGGCGGAGGACCTTTAGTCGCGGTTCTTCGCCAATCGCGACTAAAGGCCGCCACAGGTTTAGGGTTTTAGCCCCCCTAAACCTGTTTTCTGTTTAATTTGTATTGTTTTATTTCTTTTGTGCTTTATTTTAATTTTGAAGGAGTTTCATATATTCTACGGTACTACATACATGCATATGAATGTACAATTTCAAATAAATTTGTAATTAGAACCAAAAGAATTCAAGAGGAATATACAATATATATTCAATACCATCGGATGACCATATACAATTTTGAACAAGTTTCCATACATGATTTAATCCATATAAAGTTCTACGTCCTCGTAATAGTGTTCTCCTTTAGGATGGAGGACTTCCTGCTGAACCATCCAGCTAGTTCCTCTTGAAGTGGTCGGAAGCGAGCTTCGGACTAAGCATCCACGGAGGTTATTCCTCCGAGCATTGGTATCACTCGGAACCCGCCAGAGGTGTATCTCCGGATCATCTCACGACATAGTATCCACATAGATTGGTCTCCGTGGCTGAATATCCCCAGCATTCTTAGCCTTTGACCTTTTGAATTCTAGCTCTTTTTGAATTCACCGACCTTTGTATCTACGAACCGTCTCCAAACCCTACGAGGCAAAGAAAATTAAATGAACAAGAGAGTTATTAGTTACTTGATATTAGGAAATGAACGAAATAGGCCGATCGATATAGAGCGCAAATGAATGAAAATAATTACTTCTGCAACATTCTTCTCATGCTGCCCCAAAGCTTTGGATCCATATTCAGAGAGTCGTGGACGAGACATTCTGAGGTGTTAACTTTAATTACTAGCAGAATCCAGTGGTACCTGCGGACACGATACATGCACAGTACGTCATGCATAACTCATCGATTAGCCGGCCACATACCATGCATGGAGTAAACAAAAGAGAATGTGCTCAAGACAGAAACACTCACTCAAAATGGTAAGGAAATAGAATATCACTTTTGAGTTTCTGCTTTGTAAGAAACTGCCACAGGTCTGCCTCCACGTCGGTGGGGTGACGCTCCAACACATGTCCATTAACGATGTGTGGGTCAATGAACCCAACATCATGGATGTTCCTTACTCTGCATTCCTTAATCTTCATTCTGCATGTATAATAGCGGACACAACAATATAGTTAGGACATATATATAGTGCAGGCAATATGAAGAGATGGGGTAGAAATTAATAAATCACTTACAGAACGTAGCAACTGATGATAGATTTGTCGAGCTCGCGCAGATTGAAAAGCTGGAACAATTCACTCAGTTCAATTTGTACATAGTAATGTTTGAAGTGATGCTCATGTCTAACTTCCGCATAAATATATTCTTTGGCGCTTTTATTTTTATGTAACCCTTGTACCATTTCAGCAGACCTTTCATTTGTGGAGGTAGATCCTTTTCTGCGCAGGCTCGACGAGAGGCCCATTCTTGACATATGTAATTACTACCTCCTTCACTGGCGCCTCATCAAGGCCTAACAGTTCACGAAGAGTAATACCTAAGTTGGCCGCTTGTTCTCGCACTCGCATATCAATCCTGTGTTGCCGCAGCTTGTATGATCTCGGGTCATCCGGACAGAAGGCTTCCACTATAAGCGGGCAATCGATTGTTTACTTTGTTCCCGAGCTGGGCAACTTGTTTCCGCTTTTTTACTTTCGCCTTCTCCGCTCTTTGTTCTCCTTGAACATGAGTGCCTGCCTGCAAGTTCACGTGCATAGTCGTTAGGCAGATTCTTCATGGCTTGGGACGGTGTGCTCAAAATGACTTAGCCCACTTCTTTTGCTCATCGAAAATACTGGCTTGGGCTCGGGCTCTCTTTTCTTCTTGCAGTCCGCCTTCCATTTCTCCAAATCAGCAGCAGCGGCAGCGCCGACTTCCTCGGCACTACGCTCCCAAGGCCTTGTGGGAGAGGCTTGATGATGGCTCCGTACCTTTGTGGTCTTAGGTACATAAGGGTCCGGGTTAATAATCCAGACTGCTTCGCCTCTTTGCCGGAGGTGGATTGGGGCGGCGTCGATCACCCGCCGGACGAGGATCGGGGGCGGCTGATCACCCGCCGGACGTTAGGATCGGGGCGGCGTCGGCCGACGTGACGGAGGTGTAGGTGAACCGCCACCACCACCACCACCACCACCACCGCCACCGCCACCACCACCACCGTAGGGGGTGGACTTGTTGTCCTTGGCGCCTCGCTCGAAACTTGATAAACTTCTTTTGCCATAGAATGAAATGGCGCTTGACATCTCCAAGTCTTTTCTCCCTTTGGTGTAGCAATGTCAATCTCTGTGTCCTCAAACCCTTGGACTATGTCCTCCACCGTGACACGAGCATAGCCATCTTGAATGGGGTTGTTGTGGTGGAGTGCTCCTGTAAACATGGTAAAGCACTGCCGATGGCTACCTTCATGGACATGTTCCCGATAGGATAATACAGATGACATTCTTTCATCTCCTTTATATCGCCCACGGGTAGCGAGGAGGCTCCGTGCAGTAATTTCGACCACCGAGGCTCCGTGCAGTAATTTCACCACCGAGGCTCCGTGCAGTAATTTCGATCGTTGGTGCATCTGCACCAGCCGGTGGGGCCTCCGTGGAAGCCACGCTGCTTCTCCGCTGCTGGCTTCCGAGATCCGCTGGATGATCTTCATGCTGCACCGAGCTGCATCTCTTTCGCTACTAGTACACTCATGGTTTTCTTCATCACATCCATTTCGATGCCAACCGCGCCACAACATCTGCTTCCCGATCCATCTTTCTCTTACGGCTTCAGAATCAGACGGGTCATCGCTCGGGGAACCCTATTTTCCACGGAATGTGCCCCATGCCTCGTACACGCCCTCCGTGTTCAGGATTCCCGAGGGCTTTTGTCAGGCTCGTTCTCTCTGTTGAACTTGATCTTCCCTGTTGAGCATCCTTCATTGCGCCAATAAGGGCTTGGGTGGGTTTAATTAATTTGCCCCGTAAACACACTCCCTGCCTCCGGGTTCAGCGTTCCCCATGCCCGCATTTCACCAGCTTTTGGCCCTTGGGTCCCATCCTCCGCACTGGACGGATTCCTCGCGCCTCAGCTCGTTCTCCATCTTCTCCAACCTAGGCACCCAAATGCGATACCCTCCTGGCCCCATAACATGATTGTACTCCTTCTTAGCCGCATTTTCCTTATTTTTTCGATATTTGAATGAACTGCTCCGATTTCTTTTGCTTCACAAATTCTGGCCAATCATGTTTCAGTTTCTCATATTGTCCTTTGAAAACCGGAGTCTTGTTCTGCTTGACAAAGTCACGGGCTAGATTTTGCTTGAATTTCCGGAATGCGCGGCCATCTTATGAAGAGCGAACTGTTTGACTAGCCTCCTCCTCTCCTTGTTTTCCTCAATCTTGTTACCCTCCTCATCGAATTTGTTGTATTCGGAGGTAGAACGAAATGTTCCATAAGCTTCTTGAAGCAATCTTTTTTGTTCTCTTATCGACAAAAGTGAAACCATCAATTCGTGCCTTCTTTGGCTCATTCCACTCTCGACGGTGATCGAGACGTTGTCTCTAACAATGGCTCCGCATTGGCTGACAAACTTGGTGGCGTTCTTGCGGGGCTCCAGCTGCCTGCCGGTTGCAATCGTCGACAACCTCGATGGTGCATGTTTCTCCTTGTTTCATCGCCTTGGTTGCGCCACGCTTTGACGACGTACTCGATTGTTTCGACGATCCGCCGAGGGCTAAAATAAGAAAGAGAGTCGCGCGTTAGTACACACATATTTATTCAAATCAGTTAGTTTGTATCACCAGAGGCTCAATGTATATATATACCTCGGCGCGGAGGTGGTTGCTACTTCCATTTGAAGATCGTCGTTTATCGACGCTTGTTCGGCATCATCTTGTCGACGGCGCCTTCATCTTCACCGTCAAGGTTCAGATAAGAAGAGATATCATCTTCTTCTTCTCCGGTCGGCACATATAGAATATCGCCGCTTATGATGCCGAACATATGTGCTTCACCGTCCGGATCATAGTTGTCCATAATCGGGTCAGCTCTATCGTCCGCCATTATGTCAGTCCTGAAAACATGTAGTAAAACAAATTAATTAAGTGAAGAAGGGGCGGTGGCGGTGGCGGTGGCGAAGGGCGGTGGCAAAAGGAGGGGCGCGGAAGGGTGGGAGAGGGTGTCGCGGTAGAGCGCGAGACGGGCGGCAGACGACGGCGCCACGGAGAGGGAGGAAATTCAATTTGTCATGTCGCGAACCCAAAATGGGCCGCCCAGGTGAGCTACGCCCTGTGAGACGCGTCGACTTTTTGATGCAAAGAGCGTCACACAGGGCTGGATATGGCCGAGCCTGGTCTTAGCCGGCTGCAGTTGCAGCCTCCGCGGCTGTACTGCTGCTAATGCACCGCCCGCTGTAGCCGACGCCAAACAGTGATTAGGATACGTTGAATTTCCTATATGACGCTGTTCGCGTCAAACTGTCGAGCGAACGCACCTACGAGCGACCAGAGCGAACGATTTGGGTCGGCCCATCACGTAAATCCTTCACGTCCGGTTTTAGGAACCTTCCGAGGGTTCCCAACCCTTTTTTTATTTTCATTTCTTTTCCTTTCTTTTTCTGTTTCGTTTTTATTTTCTTTTTTTGTTTATTGTTCTTTTTCTTTTTCTTTTTAAAAAATGTTCTCCTTTTAAAAAATGTTCTATTTTTCAAAAATGTTCATATTTTCAAAAAATGTTCGATTTTCACAAATTTGTTCGTGTTTTCAAATTTTGTTCGGAGTTTCAGAAAATTGTTTGTGTTTTCAATTTTTTTGCGGTTGTTTCAAAAATGTTTCCGATTTCAAGAAAAATTCACATATTCAAATTTTCTTCACTTTTTATAAAATTATTCGTGTTTTGAAATTTTGTTGGGAGTTTCAAAAATGTTCGGTTTTCACAAAATTTAGGAGTTTCAAATTTTTTCCGTATTTAAATTTTGTTCATGGATCCAAAAATGTTTGTGCTTTTGAATTTTGTTCAAGTTTCAAAAATATTCATGTTTACATAATTTTTAAAATGTTCCGAGGCGGCGTGGGCGCGCCGACAGCTGCCACTGCGTTCTGGGCGCCCGGCGGGCCTCGCCTGCTGGTCCGCTTCTTCCCGACGGGGTTCGCCGCGGCGATCAAGGCCGTGGCCTGGTCGTGGGCTGGCGCGCCAGAGGAGGTGCTGGCGCACGCCGCCGGGCGGGTTCGGGACGACGGCGGTGGAACTCGCCCGAGGGCGCGGCGAGGCGTGCCCATGCTCGCCGCCCGCTTCGGCGACCAGATGGGCAACGCGAGGTACGTGGAGCACGTGGTGCGCCGATCGCACGACGGCGGCGGCCTCGAACGGGAGCGGTGGAGGCGGCCGTCCGGCGGCTGATGCGGGCAAGGAGGGGAGGAGATGAGGGGCGAGCACGCGAGCTCGGGACTGGCCGGAGGGGAGAGCGAGGCGGCAGAGACGAGGCGGCGCGGCGGCGCGCTGCTGGGTGGGCGAGGGCGACGGCGGGCGCGCGAGGGCGAGGGCGACGGCGGGCGGCGCCGAGGGCGAGGGCGACGGCGGGCGGCGGCGAGGCGCGCGAGACTTAACAGCGAGAAACGGCGGGCGCGCCGAGGAGCCTTGTATTTATAGCCCCCTCTTTAGTCGCGGTTGGCGACGAGACCGCGATTAAGGTGCCTTTAGTCGCGGGTCTCCTGCCCAACCGCGACTAAAGGGGTTTAAGCGGGTTTTTATGCTCACGCTTTCACCTTTAGTCGCGGTTGGTCTGGCCAATCGCGACTAAAGGTCTTCCCTTTTAGTCGCGGTTGGTCTGCCAACCGCGATTAAAGTCCGCTGCAGGTTTAGGGTTTTAGCCCCCCCCCAAACCTGTTTTCTGTTTAATTTGTATTGTTTTCTTTTTAATTTGTATTGTTTTCTGTTTAATTTGTATTGTTTTATTTCTTTTGTGCTTTATTTTAATTTTGAAGGAGTTTCACATATTCTACGGTACTACATACATGCATATGAATGTACAATTTCAAACAAATTTGAAATTAGAACCAAAAGAATTCAAGAGGAATATACAATATATATTCAATATCATCGGATGACCATATACAATTTTGAACAAGTTTCCATACATAATTTAATGCATATAAAGTTCTACGTCCTTTGTATCTACGAACCGTCTCCAAACCCTACGAGGCAAATACAAATAATATGTCAAAATAAAACTAATTCAATTCAATATGTTAAAAATACAAATAATATATCAAAAATTCAGAAAAATAGAACTAATTCATTTCAAAATTCTAAAATACAAATAATATATCAAAAATTCAGAGAAGTTCTTCCCGCCTCTGTCTTCCCACAAGTTCTTCCCGCCATCTTCCCGCCATTCTTTCCCGCCTATGTCTTCCCGCCATTTCTTCACGCCTATCTTCGCACAGACGATGCTCCTTTTATAGGCACGGCGCCGCTTCTGCTTTGTCTTGTTCCTCCGACAGGCGTCAGGCGCTACCCACGCGTCTGTCTAACCTTTAGTCCGGTTGCACCAACCAGCCGGGACTAAAGGTTAGATGACCAGCTCGATTCCTCTTCTTCCCGCCATTTCTTCCCTGTCTTCCCGCCTCTTTCTTCCCGCCACTTTCTTCCCGCCTCCTGTCTTCCCGCTCCCATTTTTCCCGCCATTTCTCACTACATATATGTAGCCCGGCTTGGCCAGCATTATCACATCTCTACAATCTCTCATCACTCTCTCATGGCTTCCACCGCACCCACTCTAACCTACCAGCAGGTGGAGGAGCTTTGCGCCGAACTACCCTTGTCCACGGGCTATCAAGGTCCCCACCGGCTGGAGCCTAAGCGCCGCGGCGTGCGTCCCTCCGTCCCTCGTGGTACTGCGGCGGGCGGCCATCACGAACCACTACTACCTCGACCACGCCGGAGCAGCGGATGAATCTCGCGGCATCCCGATAACCAACATACTTGGGACGCCTTCTTCATCAATCGGCGGAGAGGGCGCCGCCAGTATGAGGAGGACGGTCCGCCTCCTGGGAACTTCCACGAGGCCGGCCGTCGGCTATGGTGGTATGGCCGGACTCGCAGAGCGCCATGGACTACATCACGGCCGGCGATATCCCCGCCTGCGCTACCCTCGATTCGAGCCATTTAGCGCCGCCCGACGACAGCGACGACAAGCAGCGACGACAAAGAAGCGACGCATTTACGGCGGCAACTTAGAAGGCGATTTACTACCAAGACAACGACGACGGCGGCTATGAAGACTACGAGTATGCATATTATACGCCTAGGCAGGAGTATGACTAAATCACTCCAAATTTCATGTATCATCGGTGGTATCTCGAATCATTCAAAATGGACACCAAACACATCACGGGTAATATAATTCACATGATCCATTCAACAAAGTTTGGTACAATAAATTATTACACATCATTTCTTCCCTTGTGTCCCTGCTTGCTTACGATTGTGCCGTATCCATGGAGCATCCTCATCATTTAACTTAATGCTTGGGTCGGTGTTCACTTTGAAGGGCGGAATTTCAGCAAACATATTATAATCTTCTGACATGTCTGTCTTGTCCTCCACTCCCACGATGTTTCTTTTCCCTGAAAGAACAATGTGGCGCTTTGGATCATCGCATGATGTACTGATCGTTTTCTTATCTTTCCGTTTCCTCGGTTTGCTACTCATGTCCTTCACATAGAAAACCTGAGCGACATCTTTCGCTAGGACGAATGGTTCGTCAAGGTAACCAAGATTGTTGAAATCCACCATTGTCATTCCGTATTGCTGGTCCACCTTTACCCCACCTCCTGTTAGCTTGAACCATTTGCACCGGAACAAAGGGACCTTAAAGGAGGGTCCATAGTCAAGTTCCCATATCTCCTCTATGTAACCATAATATGTGACCTCTTGCCCATTCTCGGTTGCTGCATCAAAGCGGACACCACTGTTTTGGTTGGTGCTCTTTTATCTTGGGCGATCGTAAAATGTATTCCCATTTATCTCGCACTTTGGAAAGTCGTTATAGTCGAAGATGGTGTCTTGGCCAACATGTACAGCTGATCTACAACATCATTGTCATTCATTAAATGTTTTTCAACCAACTGCCGAAAGTCTCCATGTGGGCCTTCCTAATCCAGGATTCAGGCTTCCCGGTTGTCGAACATAAAATATTCTTGTGTTTCTCAAAGCACGGAGCCACCAAGCTGGAATTGGTCAAGATAAAGGTGGTGTGCTTCATCAGAGAATGGCCGTCCATACATATCGTTGATTTCCTTCCGATCGTGTTTTTCCACTTAGTCTCCCTCGTGCGCGATCGAGGAAGACCAATCGCTTAAGGTCAGGAACAAAGTCAACACAAAACTCAATTACCTCCTCATTTCCATAGCCCTTGGCGATGCTTCCTTCTCGCCTAGCACGGTTATGAACATATTTCTTTAATACTCCCATGAACCTCTCAAGGGGAACATATTGTGTAGAAATATAGGACCGAGAACGAAAATCTCTTCGACTAGGTGAACCAGGAGGTGCGCCATAATATTGAAGAAGGATGGCGGAACACCAACTCAAACCGACAAGACATTGGATCACATCGCTCAGAACCGTGGTAGAACTTCTGGATTGATTACCTTTCGAGAGATTGCATTGAGGAATGCACATAGCTTCACAATGGCTACTCGAACATTTTCCGCAGGAGCCCCTCAAAGCAATCGGAAGAAATTGCGCCATAATCACGTGGCAGTCGTGAGACTTCAGGTTTTGGAACTTTTCTCCGCCATGTTTATTATTCCCTTTATATTGGACGAGAATCCAGACGGGACCTTCATACTGCTCGTGCATTCAAAAAGATGACCTTCTCTTCTTTGGTCGAGCGTAGCTGGCACGACCTTGAAACCATTCCGGATGCCGGTCATCGTGGTCTTTCAAACGTTGCTGGTCCTGCCGTGCTTCCTTTGTATCATTTGTCTTCCCATACACGCCCAAGAAGCTTAGGAGGTTCACGCAAATATTCTTCGTAACGTGCATCACGCCGATTGCAGAGCGGACATCTAGGACTTTCCAATATTCTAGCTCCCGAATATAGATTTCTTCTTCCACATGGCTGCGTGCCCGTCGGCCCTTCGAACTGATTGTCCGCCAGACCCTTTCCAAAGATGACTTTCAAATCCTTGACCATATCAAATACCTCAGCACCAAGCAGTCGTTCCGCAGCTTCGCCGGTGATCTGCCTTGCCGCTGTAATGCTTGCCTTTCTTTTTCATGGATGAATTTTCGAAGAAATCGACGATGCCCAAGGTACACGCTCTTCTTAAAATTTGGCAAATGTACACTTTCAGTCTCATGTAAGCAGTGTGTGCATGCATTGTATCCCTTATTTGACAGTCCCGAAGGTTACTAAGAGCAGGCCAATCGTTGATGGTTACGAAAAGCAACGTCAGAGGTCAAATTCCTCTTGTTTGTGCTCATCCCACACACGGACACCACCCCACAGCTGTAAAAGTTCATCAACTAATGGCCTTAGGTACACATCGATGTCGTTGCCGGGTTGCTTCGACCTTGGATGAGCACCGGCATCATAATGAACTTCCGCTTCATGCACAACCAAGGAGGAAGGTTGTAGATGCATAGAGTCACGGGCCAGTGCTATGGCTGGAGCTCGCTCGCCAAAAGGATTCATGCCATCCGTATTTAGAGCAAATCTTATGTTCCTTGCGTCACTGCAAAATCTTTGAACCATCTGTCGATCTTTCTCCATTGCGCTCCATCTGCGGTGTGTCTCAACTCCCGTCCGACTTACGGTCCTCTTTGTGCCATCGCAACAACTTGGCATGCTCTTTGTTCCTGAACAGACGTTTCAACCGTGGTATTATAGGAGCATACCACATCACCTTGGCGGAACCCTCTTCCGGTTTCGCCCTCAACATCGCCACCGTGGTCATCGCCTCGATCTTATAACGCAATGCAGTGCATACCGGCATTCATTCAAATTCTCGTATTCACAGCATGTAGAGGATGCAATCGTTGATGCATGCATGTATCTTCGTAACCTCTAAACCTAGAGGGCGACAACCTTCTTTGCTTCAGACGATCTTGGCGGGCAACTCGTTATCCTTTGGAAACATATTCTTCAACATTTTCAGCAAGTTTTCAAATGCCGAGTCAGCTACACCTGCCTCTGCCTTCCATTTGAGCAAATCCAGTGCAGCCCAGCTTTTTCAGACCATCATCGCATCCGGGTACAGCGCCTTTCGTGATCCTCTAACATGCGATCCAAATTCTCCTCTCCTTTTCAGGGCCAGCAGCGCCTCCGTGCATCAGCAATGGTCCGACCAAGATCATCAACGGATCATCACGTGCCTCTTCTTCACCTTCCCTTCACCTTCAGCATCCTCCATGAAAGTATCACCGAAATGAGCAAGATAGCTTTCATCGATGAAATCATCCCTTCTTCATCTTCTTCCATTATAACCCCTCTTTCTCCATGCTTGGTCCAACAATTATAGCTTGGCATGAAACCCTTCAAGCAGATGCATGTGAACATCTCTTGAGGAAGAGTAACCTTCCGATTCTTACAGATAACACATGGACAGATAACAAAACCCCCGCTTGTTCGCATTAGCCACTACGAGGAAATCTTTCAAACCCGTAGTGAACTCGCCGGAGAGTCGGTTACAGACATCCATTGCCGATTCATCTGCATTATTATAATATAAAATATATAATTAACCATCATGCATTTGTTAAACTAACTAGCTACAAACAATATAAATTAAACAATGAACTACACACATGCATATTTTATCAATGACACATCAAAGGTTCATCAAGTTGCTAACCGCATGATCGAGGAGTGTGGCTCCAACACTTCATGTCATGTTTGTTTCATGCTCTTGGGGCATTTCATCAAACACCTTATGTGCATAAGAGGAACCAAAAGCAAACCTACACCCACTTGTGAAGAGAATGGCTCCAAATGGCTAAGTGTTGGCTGCTGGATGGGTATATATAGGGAGGGCTTTAGTTGCGGTTGGCACGGCAAACCGTGACTAAAAAGGTGTCCGAAACCTTTAGTCGCGGTTGTCCTGGCCAACCGCGACTAAAGACCTCACGGCGCCACCTGGCCACCGAGCGCCTGGGCCCAGCCTTTGGTCGCGGTTCACCTCGTAGCTGCGATTAAAGGTCCCATTAGTCGCGGTTCCTACAGCTTCGCGACTTATGGGGCTGGACGGAAGCCTGTTTTTCCACCAGTGCCGGCGTGGCGCCCCCCAACCCAAGGCTTCCCTTGTTGGAAATATGAGCAAATTACTATGAGATTTAATCCGAATAAATAGGAAATAGATCATGACAGCAATAGCAGAGATTAAACTAATCGTGCGAACTAGCATAGCAGATGAACAGATCACATCTAGGGCACATACTAGAAACATGAATTCTACCACGATCTCGAACAGGAAGGATAGAATCACATACGGTGCAGCGGGAGCAGCACCGCCGGCGTTGACGTTGTCGCCCATGTCGTCGAGGATGAGGTTGCCGAGGTCGGGAAGAAGTCGTCGTCAGGAAGTCGTCGCTGCCGGCGATCGCAAAAGCGCTCCCCAAAATCCTGATCGCCCCTCTCCCGTGACAGGATCACGAGGCGGGGTCCGAGGCCTGCTGTCCCTTCTCCGGTGCACGCCAAAGGAGGGATGGAGAAGACTTGCTTGGCGGCGCAATGATCCGAGCGCTGGTGAGAAACCATACGAAGCGGCGGCGGCTAGGGTAGACGTCTGCCTGACTATATAGTGCGGGCCGGGTAGGTCGTGGGAGTCAACCCCACGTTCGAGTCGTCACGATCCAAAAGAATCGGAAACGGTTCAGTAATTAAGGCGTCCGTTAATTATTAATTAATGACTCATTAATTTTTCCCGAGCAGCAAAAATATAGACAACGTGCATAGCTCCGTCCTCGGCTCGGCTCAATCCCGCAACCCGCGGTGCGTCGTGACGTGGCAAGGCGAGCGAGGAGGAGGAGCGCGCGTGTAGGTCTCCTCTTCTCATGCTCATACAAGTGGTAGAAGAGCTCACCTTATAAAGAGGTGCAACTCTCTCTCAACTTATGAGGTGGGACTAAACTTTAGCCTCACTCACTCTACTCACATGTGTGCATGAATGGGCCAAGAGAATTTCAGAATTTTAGTTGGGCTTTGGGCCAAAAGCCCACTAGCAAATTCCAACAATCCCCAACAAAGTCTCATTGGCACATTTCACCATTTATTTCCAAAACATTGTTTATATACCGGTGCTTAGTGGAGACTGTGAAGTTGAACTTCCACTTAGAGATTTATGCTACACTAGATCACAACTTGAACAGTGGACTATGCCTTGAACTACAAGTTTTCTGCGAGACTAGTTTCACACAAACTCTTGACCGACACTGGCTGCCGCAAGGCTTCCCCTGGTGGAGCGTATACGTCATACTCCGGGGCCTTTCATGAATTTATTAGAGAACACCCAATTCTCACAGATCGCGACATTAATAAATCAAATTCATATAGGTGTGTTCCTCGAAGATGTTCTGCAGACAACATCTCTGCTACCCGAATAAGCCACTTGGAACACATTAAGATAAGTATCAACCTGCCATGCAGATCGAGAGTATTGCATCTTCACGGAGGGATAGTTAATATAGGATACTCTCCTCCCGGTGACCAACAACTTGTCTCCCACTTCTACTTCACGGGATCTCCGATCACATAGAGTGGGTTACCACTATAGACAACTCATGCGGTGGGTCTCGCACCCATCTCCATCGATGCATTATCTATCACATTACGTGATAGACCCTTTGTGAAGGGATCTGCCAAGTTTTTCGACGCTTGGATATAATCCAATGTAATAACTCCGGAGTTCCTCGGTTTCGACAGATTTTAATCTCCTCTTCACATGCCTTGAGGACTTCATATTGTCCTTAGAACTGTTTATCTTGACGATCACAGTTTGATTATCACAGTTCATCGGGATAGGGGTATTGGTTTTTCAACCATAGGTAAGTCCAGCAATAGCTCACGGCCACTCGCTTCAACAAATGGCGGTGTCTAATGCTGTGAGTTCTGCTTCCATAGTTGACCTCGTTAAGATGGTCTCGCTTGCAAGACTTCCAGAAACAGTGCCATCACCAAGTGTAAAAACATAACCACTTGTGGCCTTAATCTCATCAGCATCGATATCCATTCGAGTCACTATAACCCTCCAGTACCCTTGGATACCCGGTGTAGTGAATCCCATAGCTCGCAGTGCCCTTCAAGTAGCGCATAACTCTCTCAAGCGCACGCCAATGATCATCTCCCGGTTTTGACACAAACCGACTCAGCTTGCTCACAGCAAAGGAGATGTCAGGCCTCGTGGCACTCGCCAAATACATAAGCGAGCCAATAATCTGAGAATACCTCGCTTGATCTCTAGCAATCCGTCGATTCTTTCGAAGCAACACACTAGCATCATATGGAGTTGGAGAAGGCGTGCAGTCGCTATACCCAAAATGACTCAAGACCTTTTCCACATAGTGAGACTGAAGCAGTGTGATCCCACCATTCTCATCTCTCAACAGCTTGATGTTTAAGATAACATCAGCTGCTCCTAGATCCTTCATCTCAAAACAATGAGATAAGAAATCCTTTACCTCCTTGATTAAATCAAGTTTGGTTCCAAAGATCAATATGTCGTCGACATACAGACAAAGAATAACTCCTTCACCCCCACCATAGCGATAGTACACGCACTTGTCACCATCGTTTACTACAAAGCCGACAGCAGTTAATGTTCTTTCAAACTTCTCATGCCACTCCTTAGGAGCTTGCTTAAGGCCATATAAAGACTTTAACAACTTGCGCACCTTTCCTTCCTGACCAGGTACTACAAAACCATCTGGCTGATCCATGTAAATTTCCTCCTTCAACTCTCCATTGAGGAAAGCCGTCTTAACGTCCATTTGATGAACGAGAAGACCATGTGAGGCAGCCAGTGATAGTAGCACCAATTGTGGTCATCTAGCCTCGGGTGAGTAAGTATCAAAGAAGTCTTCACCTTCTTTCCGGTATAACCCTTAGCCACAAGCCGTGCCTTGTACTTTTCAATCGCACCATCGGTCTCGAGCTTCTTCTTGAACACCCACTTACATCCTACAGGTTTGCACCCATAAGGACGGTCGGTGATCTCCCAGTTCCGTTAGCTAAGATGGAATCCATCTCGCCATTTAACAGCTTCCTTCCAAAGAGTCAGCATCGGGAGATGCATAGGCTCTGAAATAGTCCGGTGTGTCATCCACAAGGTACACAATGAAATCATCACCAAAGGACTTTGCAGTCCCTCGTCTCTTACTCCTTATAGGAGTTTCATTGTCACCCTCAACTGGATTCTCAACGTGTTCCATCGCAATGGTGGGTTCAGGAATTACAGTGAGTTCCTCACTAGATGGAATAGGTATCTCTTGATTTGATGAACTTGACATATCCTTCATAGGAAATATGTCCTCAAAGAAAGTTGCATCATTAGACTCCATAATCGTACCAACATGCATGTCGGATACCTCAGATTTTATTATCAAAATCTATAGCCAATGCTATGAAAAGCATAGCCCGTAAGAACACAATCCACGGTTTTTGGTCCAAGCTTGCGCTTCTTGGGAATTGGTATATTAACTTTTGCCAAACAACCCCAAGAACGTAGGTAAGAGAGTTTCAACCTTTTCCTTTCCCATTCCTCAAATGGAGTCATGGTCTTATGCTTTGTGGGAACTCGGTTTAGGACATGACACGCGGTCATTAGCGCCTCCCCCCACCATTCCTTGGAAAGACCCGATGTGTCCAACATGGCGTTAACCAAATCAGTTAGAGTTCGGTTCTTTCTTTCGGCCACCCCATTAGACTGAGGTGAGTAGGGAGGCGTCCTCTCATGGATTATACCATGTTCCGCACAAAACAGATCAAATTCATTGGAAAAATACTCTCCACCACGGTCGGACCTAAGCCGTTTAATTTTTCGATCAAGTTGGTTCTTTGCCTCAGCTTTATAGTTTTTGAAGAAAGTTAAAGCCTCATCTTTTGATTTCAGAAGATACACATAACAATATCTAGTGGAGTCATCAATCAACGTCATGAAATATCTCTTTCCACCTTTTGTCAACACGCCATTCATCTCACAAAGATCAGAATGTATAAGCTCTAGTGGTGCCAAGTCTCTTGCCTCTGCAGTCTTATGGGACTTGCGAGGTTGCTTAGCTTGCACACATACTTGGCACTTAGAGCCTTTGACAAGATAGATTTTGAATTAAATTCAGATTGGCTAGCAGCGTCATGTAACCAAAGTTAATGTGACGAAGTCGTGAATGCCAAATATCGACTCATTGTTGTGGCAAACATTATTAATAACTTTAGTGCAAATATCGACAAAGATAGGCGGAACAAGCTTCCGCACTCATAGCCTTTTCCAACAAATTGTCCACACTTGGAAATTACAACTTTATTGGACTCAAAACCAACTTAAAACCATCTCGACATAAACGGAACCGCTAACGAGATTTTTATTGATGGACGGCACATGATGAACGTTTTAGACGCACGGTCTTCCCAAGTAAACTTCAGATCGACCGCACCAACACCTCGAACGATGGCATGTGACCCGTTCCCCATCAGCACGGAGAAGTCCCTGTGGCCTGGTAAGAAGAAAACATGGAGGCGCCAAGACAAACATGTACATTGGCACCGTGTCAATTAACCAATCAGGGATTGAAATACTGAAAGGATGGTAGGAAAATACCGCACTCGATTCCTTCATATCAGTATCACCGATGACAACATTAGCGGACTTGCCGCTCTTCTCATGTTCGCGCTTCTTAAATCGGTCAGACACTTTGAGCCGAGTGATTAGGATCACCGCAGACATGGCAAAGTCCTTCCCTTCTTATGAGAATTCTTCTTGAAGTTGGTAGTATATGATGGCTTGTTCTTTGTATCAAACTTGCCTTTGCCCTGAGTTTTGTTCTTGTTGTTTTTGAACTTGTTGGGCTGGAAGTTCTTCTTCTGTACCATGTGGGCACTAGAAGCTCCCTCAGCAACTCGAGCACGTGTGTCTTTTGCTCGCCTTCTCTTCAACATCAAGAGTACCAATGAGATCCGAACGGAAAACTCCTGTCTCTTGTGTTTCGGGAAGTAGCAAAATTGTTCCAGAAGGTGGAAGCTTGGCAATAATGCCTCCGCAACAAATTTGTCCGCAACACACACTTGAAGTGCACAAGTTCTTTTATGAAGCGATCAGATCTCATGAGCCTGCTGTACAACAGAGCGCTCATCAGTCATCTTGTAGTCATAGAATTGCTCCATGACGCATAACTGCCATCGGCGTCCGAGGCACCAAACTTGGCCTCGAGCGCAGCCCACATGTCCTTGCCGTTGTCAAACGACATATACGAATCCACAAAGGAATCATCAAGAACACCCAGAAGAGCGCCTTTAAAGAGAGTATCGATCTTCTCAAAAGCTTCCAGCTGTGCTGGATTAAGATCGCCCTCAGGCTTGCCCTTAATGGCGTCATAGCAGCCCATGGTCTGAAACCAGTAGACTGCTCTCGTGCGCCACCTCTTATATTGCGCCCCCTTAAAGGCAGGCGGCTTCAGATGCGCAGCAAAACCACTCGGAGTAAATTGCCTATTAAACTAATCATGCGAACTAGCATAGCAGATGAACAGATCACATACTAGAAAGATGAATTCTACCACGATCTCGAACAGGAAGGATAGAATCACATACGGTGCTGAGTCGTCGTTCTTGAAGTCATCGCTGCCAGCAATCGCGCGAGTGCGCTCCCCAAAAACCTGATCGCCCCTCTCCCGTACAGGATCACGAGAGGCGGGGTTCCGTATAGACAACGTGCATAGCTCTCCGTCCTCGGCTCGGCTCAATCCCGCAACCCGCGGCGCGGCGAGCGAGGAGGATGAGCGCGCGTGTAGGTCTCCTCTTCTCATGCTCATACAAGTGGTAGAAGAGCTCACCTTATAAAGATGTGCAACTCTCTCTCAACTTATGAGGTGGGACTAAACTTTAGCCTCACTCACTCTACTCACATGTGTGCATGAATGGGCCAAGGGAATTTCAGAATTTTAGTTGGGCTTTGGGCCAAAAGCCCACTAGCAAATTCCAACATCCCTACAGGTGAGGGAGTGCCGCCGGCATGACCGTGACATGCTGGCCACACGTTGGCGCTTAATAGCATGAATCTGGTATAATCATGTCCGGTAAGATTAGATTTGAAGGCTCTCGAGGGAGTTGGTGATGTGGGTGGTGGGCGCAACACCTTGGTGCCCCATGAACAAGTGGAGCATTGAAGCTATCGAGGAAGGTCGTCAACATGTGGCCGCTGGTTCATGCATGCATAATTTCTACTGAATTTTCTTCATCGGACAACAAGTCGATCGGATTTATTTGGTGGTTCAGTTTCTACTGAATTTTCTTCATCGGACAACAAGTCGATCGGATTTATTTGGTGGTTCAAGGTAAAACAGTATAGTTGATAGAAATTGGATACTGGAAATTTGAGAAAATTGATCTTATATAAAATTTGATTGATCAGGTGTTGTGATCCTGGGAAGAAGAGATTAATCTCCTCGGAGATGGTGCGCTCCGGTAGTGGTGTAAGAACCTAGAATTGGTGCTCTAATACCATGTAGAAAAATATAGGAACCCTAGAATTCATTGTCCTAGTATTGTGTATATAGTGTACACGGTGGAGTAGAGACAAGACAAGTCGATATGTGATTTAAACATGATCTATCTCTATCTCCTTATCCCCATCTTTAAATCAATTATAGAGTACTTCTCACATGACGTAATTTATTATTTTATGTTCCATATCCATAAGTATGTATGCCCAAACGTGCAACCATACATATACAACAGAAGCAAATACATATGTTATACACTACATCAACAAACAGTGGAACATGAATTTCTGGGGCTAATTGGTTGTCCCCATGCGCAAATCCACATATTATTTTGAATACAAAACAACGGTAAGCTCGCTGCACACATAAAATATTTTCACAGTTCGGGCCAGTTGCTACCCATATAATAATTGTATTTTACTGAATTACTGCGTGGCAAACCCAGTTGCATTAACCTGCACAAAAGGAACAAAATTAATGATAATATTAGTTTATAATATGCAAAGAGACAAACCAGGAGTTACAAAAACGGAAGGAGTATGGTGAAAGCTCTGAAACATCGCACATACTGCTTCTGGGGTGTAAAATGCATGAATATCAAGTTGTCTATAAATCTCAACGTTGAAGGTATCCTTGACTATTGTGTGCTTGATGATGCCGTGTGCATTAGCAAATTGTCCAGTCCCAGCAACAATGCCCCACTGGCCTTCCGGAGGAGTCATGCCCATTGCCAGAAGTGTGGACCCAGTAAACCTATTTAGATGTAGACAATAATGTCATGTGTCACCAGAAAGTCAGGCAAGCTATAGTAGTTTAGAGCACAATCTATTAGCAGGGCAGAGATTTGGGAATATTAATTACCTGACGTCCTGGAACGCTATGCTGTGATAAGTGAACCAGCCAGAACTACCTCGGATATCAGCCTGTGCATGCATTCCTCTTGCACGAGCAATGATGGCCGCATCGGGTCTGGGCGCATCGAGCAGAGGCCAATCGTGTATGGCAATTGAACCGAAGGACAAAGGGATGTTTGAGTTTACCACTGTTACTTCATTTTGGCCAGGTTGTCCCCCAAGAACTTGGCGTAAGTACAAGCGCAAGTTTATCTCCTTTTCACAATCATGAACAGGGCATGAAAAGGAAATAGTGGAGGACATCGAAATGATTAAACAAGACACGACTAGGAAGGACAGAGCATGGCTCCTAGGTCTAGCCATTGTTTAGACACCCGGATCTAACAGGAAGAAGGACCGAAAGCGAGCGAATGTACTCCTTCCTTTTTCTGTGTGCTGTTAGATTGGAGACGAAGGGTTGTATTTATAGAGTTCATCGAGTAGTGTTTGTGTTAGTGTGTGTACACTGCAGACTAAGGACTCTCGTCTTTTCTTTTTTCTTTGACGGGGACTAAGGACGTTCTTCTTTGTTTGCTTTGTTTTCGCTATAGTTGGGCTTTCTGGGAAAGATAGCATATAGTACAATTTATTCAATGGATCAGGGTAGGCAGGACGAACATTTGTAAGGAGGCATATACGTCCAATTCGTTCTTGGAAAAGAAAAGGGTACACTCTGTTGGCCACCCATTTATAGTCATTGTCTTATACTACAAAACATAAACATGATGACAGCCCAACCTTCAATTATTTAGTTGGCTGATTTATTTTTTAGTTTATCCAATTAATCGGTTACTTCCTCCGTTTCAATGAATAAGTTCCAATGAATAAGGTGTGCACACATTTTGAGATTTAGACTTTGACCGTGAATTAGGCTAACGTAGCTGTCCGGATGTTTATCATCATACGCGGTACCCCATCGGTCTATGGACTGGTCCGGACGTTCGTTTTCATGCAAATCTGAAGCAAACTTGGGAGGAGCTTTGTGGGAGTCCGGACATCAACATGGCGAACCAAAGCCACGTGTCGTCTATCCATACAAATGATGAAAAACTGCTGGTAATCTTTTTTTACTTTGGCGGAAGGCTTTGAAAGCTCCTAGCATGTTTCGGCGAAAGCCACATTGTTGTTACCTTAAGATATCCTGGGCACTGGCGGAGCTACGGCAAGGCCGAAGTGGCCGTGGCCCGCCCAGGATCTCTGTGATTTTTCGTTCATATACTATGCATCGGTAGGTACATGAGCCTGGTCTACTATCGGACACTGCCTAGGCCCCTAATCCCTTCTAAGCTCGATTTAGTGGGAGATTCGGATGACCCCAGCCATAGAGAAGTAATTAACTACTGGCTCCAAGGAGCAGCCGAGCAACAGCAGCATCCCTAAAGCAAAAAACATAAAAGCACCAGCGGCCGCTTTGTTTACCGGCTGTATATATCTGCTGATCTAGTTAAAAAATTGCTGAGGACTGACCTACGTCTAATGAAAATAGCACGATTCATCATATTTTTTTTTCAAAAATGTGCACTTGTTTGTCTGGCCCGCCCAACTATTTATGTGAAGCTCCGTCACTGATCCTGGGGTGTTTTTTCTTCTCTTATCCATATAGGTCAACACACATAGTGAATGATAATTTTTATGATAATTGCTTATGTACAGGGGATTTTGATTTTTGGCTGAATCTTTAACAAATAAATATGTTGTCTCGATGTCGATCCTCATCTTACATGATTTCCTCGGTTGTTTTAGTTAGTATGCATCTTGAGAGATTAGGAGCTTGATGGATATCGTCATGCCCGGTTTGCCAATTTCTTGATCAATGGTGTAAAAGTTTATGTACCCGAATAAGGATCCTAAATGTCCCACTATTACGACGAAGAGATTTGCTAGAGTTAGTCTTACATAAAGTGTTTGGATGGAGAGAGATCATCTGACAAGGATGGGGGTAGAACCCTTATTGCACTAGTATTTTCGTGATAAAGGTGTAGGACCTCCAGGTGCTCTTCAGATGTGTGCATGGACAATGTATCTTCGGCAGAAGCTGGTATAGTGGGCTTGGGGTGTGTTAAGTTCATGAATAATGCCTTAGTGATCCTATAGTCATGCAACGGTCCGCATCAATCTGACTAGGCATTTGTTGGCTCAACCACTCTAGAGGTCGAAAAACAATTAAGATGGAAGTTTTAGTCTTGTGGCCGGTCGTGTTTTATATATGAATTCATAATACTCGCTACTCCTTGTAATTTTATAGACGTAGCAGTTGTCAATTAGTTAGCTAACAGACTAAGTGTATACAACACTTCAAACGGCTGTTCATAGCTTAGAAGGGGTGGATATTTAACACACATGCATGTTCACATGTCATGACAGGCATATGCTCTAGGTATTCAGTCAACACAACCTACACTAAAGTACAAGAAAAGACTCGCTAGAAAAAATAGATAACCCAGTAGATCATTCATTGGAATTTGGAAATTGTCAATGGGTCGCCATCTCGCTGCGTAAGTGGAGCTCCGGAGTCAGGAGTGCATATTTGGTTCTCCAGGAGCTTACATGCTCCCATGCTACGAGAGCATTTAGACGGCTGGATCGGAGATCCAACGGTCTCCTCGAGAGCTCCTAAAATATTGAACAAAGAAAAGAAACCTCAAGGAGTCACCTAATCACACGGAGGTCCTATTTCTCGTAGATTACTGTTGGGTCCCAGATCTGATGGCTCCGGTGCTCTCGTAGCATGGGACAATGTAAGATGGTATACCTGACCAGAACCTTTAGCCATGGTAACATAGTCTGTGTATGATGTTCTACCTATTCCTCCGCTCCAGATGATGAAGTATATTTGTTCCTGCGTTGTCTGGCCGTTGATGTAGATGAAGAATGGCCTCTGATTTATCTTCATAAAAGGGTACTTAATCTCATAGAAATGGAACCTTAGGAGGTAAAAGAACCCCGCATCAACGGGTAAAGTCCATGTAAGGTTGTAGTTCAAGTTGACCTGTCATTTGACCCCATCGACCGAGCTATACCATAGACATCTAAATGGAGCAGTGTAATTCGGCACTGCGGGTGTATACGTGGTAGTCAAATTACTATCTTTGGAGAATGATATCCCAGAGTCACCAAATACGTATGGGGAATCTTTGGCTCATGAGCGGTAAAATCCCGAGCCATTTGTCAGGGAAATGGCTTCGCCCCCAACATTGAGCCGATACATAGTCTGGAACACCATGTCAACGGCGAGTGAGAATGGAGTTGTCTTATCACCGCTCACAAATCTTGTGTCCGATGTTGTGAAGATACCATGAGTGGGCACAATCTCAATGCCATTCACAAATGCATAAGAACCATTAATTCCGATGTGTTGATGGGGCAAAGGTGAGGTCCAACCTGCCTGAAGAAACATTCACGGAGATTTCACTGACAAGGTAGAAAGAACTGGTCACCTAATGCAGCTCCTGCGCCTGTAGAGGCTCCGGCTCCTTCTCCTCCTCCGTGTCCAGTTCAACGAAAAGCGCCTCGGTCATTGCATGTTCTTGCTAGATGAACCGCCGGTTGGCCTCGGCGTAGGCCACATCCTGGATGGACACCGAGACGGCGGTCTACTCTGCCATTTCCGCCGCTTGGGCGGCCTCGTACCCCGCCATGTCGAAGCCCGCAGCCGGCACCGCCTCCTCCTCCTCCTCCATGGGATGGGCTCCGGTTCCGGCGGCTACTCCCCCTCCTTCTCCTCCTCATTGTGACACCCGGATAATTAAGCTACAGTAACCCTCTACTAATGATGCCACGTCACCACGATTACTGTCGTTTATCTCGCATTGATTCAAACCCGATTCAAATTCAAATTTAAAATAAAGTCAAATTATTAATTCTTAAAGGGGTAAATTGAAAATGTTCATTGGGTTACAAGTATTCGCTAACTAATTGTCATGATTAAACCAACATTATTTGGCTCACCAGTTAATCCCTAGTAATTTATGAAGTGGTCCGACATCATCTTAATGAACCATTTAAGTTTTAAACATGATTTTAAACTTTTCAAAATAACTCCAAACCTTTTGTGGCAGTGTCCAAAATTGCAATACAAATTATGAGCCAAGTTTCATATTTTAGAAGATCAATTTGGTGGATTAACTTAATAAAAAACAGTAGATAGAAAGAAAAACAGTAAACAAAAATAAAAGAAAGTAGAAAACCTAAACTACTGGGCGCCTAGGCCCATGTGGTTGGGGAGGCCTAGCCCAGCTGCCCTCCTCCCACCTCCTGTTCACAGGAGGGCGTGGAGGCCATCCATGGCGCCCCGGCCAGGTGCCGGCCATCCACGCCTCCCCCTCGACTACAAGACCCCCTTCGCCCCTCTCCCTCGACCCCGGTCAAACCCTAGCCACTACCCCCTTCTCCCCCCTCGCTCTCCTCCTCGATCTGGAGAGGCACCCGACGCGGTCGTCATCGTCGCCGCGTCGATCCCGCGGCCACGGACCGCCTCTCGTCACACCGGTGTGTCCAGGAGCTCCGTCGCGTCGCGCTCGTCCTCGTCAACTACTACGTGCGCACCTGGAGGCCCCAAGACGATGCCACGAATCGATCAACTTCTTCACCGTCACAGCCGCCGCACCTCGCCGTCGATCCTGCTGCTCTGGCCCTCCTCGAACCCCCTCGCGCTTGCTTGCGGATCCCTCGGTGAGCACCAATCCATTCCCCATTGTTTTCCCCTTGTTGCGTCAGTGCCTAGTTACCCGTACCACCATGGCCGAAGCTCGCCTCCGCTATTCGCGCCGCCGCCGCAGCCACTGCACGCTAAATTCGCGCATGTGCCGCGCGTCGAACTCCCCGAGCTCCAAGCTAGCCAACGCCACCTCCAGCGCATCTTGCCGTGCCCGGCACGCTCGGACTCGAGCTCGCCCGAGGCCGTCGCCCGACAGTGCCCGAGCTCCTGTCGAGCTCGTGGTCGCCGCGCCCCTGCTCGCGCCCTCTACGCCCCCTGGACACGCTCACCACGCGCGCGCCCGCAGCTCCCGCAAGCGCCCACCTTCCCCTGGCCTCGCCCCGGCCAGCCGCTCGCCCGCCGTGCCTGGGAGCTGCTGCCTGCTGCTACTAGTGCAGCGCTGCTGTAGCTAGCTTTGTACTGCTGCTGCTTACTGAGTAGCCCTTTTTGCATCAACAAAACAGATAGCAAATCACTTCTAAAATAAATAAAAATGATGGGAATAGTTTGTACACTTGACCAACTCTATTTCATCTCACTGGAACAAGTCCATTAGGTGAATGGATTAATTGCTACAAAAATGACAAAAGTGCATCTTCTGTTAATAGAGAAAACTGAAGAACAGATTACTAACTAAGCTAGTTTGGGGCTGTATTTGGACTAGCTAAGTGCACTGTTCATGCCATCCGATGGCATGGATTGGTAGTACTCTTGGAGTAGAGTAAATCATCTATAGGAACCATCCCCATTAGAGCTATGAATAACCCATTATAGCCCTCACAAATTGGCTAGTCAATAAACAGATTCTAAGCAGTCCGTTCGTCCGTAACGTGAAATTCTAGAAAACTATTATAACTTCGGAAAATCGTAGAAAAATAACCGTAGTTTGGATCGAAAAACTTTGCACATGAAAGTTGCTCGGAACGACGAAACGAATCAGGATAAGTAGTCCGTTCGTCCGTAACGTGTCCCTAGCATAGCAAACATGCAACAACCCGCCTCTGGTTCATCAGTCCGAAAACGTCAAACACCGGGTATACTTCCCGGATGTTTTCCCCCTTCGCCGGTAGCACCTAGTACTGCGTTAGATCACCTCTAGCACCGCGTATTGCCATGTTATGCTTTGTGATGCTTTGATTGCTCTATTATTTATTGTGTTCCCCCTCCGTTACTTCTTTCCGGTAGACCCCGAGACCGCGGTTGAACCAGTGATCGACTACGTGACCTTCGAGGGTCCGTTTATGTCTGCAGAGCAACCAGGCAAGCCTTCCCTTGATCACCAGATATCGCCTATTCCTTCTCTCTACTGCTTGCATTAGAGTAGTGTAGCATGTTACTGCTTTCGGTTAATCCTATTCTACTGCATAGCCTGTCATTGTTGCTACAGTTGTTACCCTTACCTGCAATCCTAAATGCTTAGTATAGGATGCTAGTATTCCATCAGTGGCCCTACACTCTTGTCCGTCTGCCATGCTATACTACTGGGCCGTGATCACTTCGGGAAGTGATCACAGACATTTGCTATATACCTTATAATTTTACATTACTTATGATACTGTTCGGAGATGGGGGCTGAAGGGGCAGGTGGCTTCATCCCGGTAGAGGTGGGCCTGGGTTCCCGACGGCCCCTGACTGTTACTTTGTGGCGGAGCGACATCGCACGTTGAGACCACCTAGGAGAGAGGTGGGCCTGGCCCAGGTCGGCGTTCGCGGATACTTCAATTAACACGCTTAACGAGATCTTGGTGGTATTTGATCTGAGTCTGGCCACTGGCATATATGCACTAACCAACTACGCGGGAACAGTTGTGGGCACTCAGCGTCGTGGTATCAGCCGAAGCCTTCGTGACGTCAGTGACTGAGCAGCGCGTGCCGGATTGGACCGTAAGACTGCTCTTGTATTAAGGGGGCTAGGTCTCCTTCCGGCCGCCCTTGCAACGTGCAGGTGTGCAATGTGCGATGGGCCCAGACCCCTGCGCGCATAGGATTTAGACCGGCGTGCTGACCTCTCTGTTGTGCCTAGGTGGGGCTGCGACGTGTTGATCTTCCGAGGCATTGCATGACCCAGGAAAGTGTGTCCGGCCAAATGGGATCGAGCGTGTTGGGTTATGTGGTGCACCCCTGCAGGGAAGTTTATCTATTCGAATAGCCGTGTCTCTTGGTAAAAGGACGACCCGGAGTTGTACCTTGACCTTATGACAACTAGAACCGGATACTTAATAAAACACACCCAGACAAGTTCCACAGACAACCCGGTGATTGCTTTCCCACAGGGCGATGAGGGGAGGATCGCCGGGTAGGATTATGCTATGCGATGCTACTTGGAGGACTTCAATCTACTCTCTTCTACATGCTGCAAGACGGAGGCTTCCAGAAGCGTAGTCTTCGATAGGACTACCTATCCCCCTCTTATTCTGTCATTCTGCAGTTTAGTCCACCGATATTGCCTCTTTACACATATACCCATGCATATGTAGTGTAGATCTTTGCTTGCGAGTACTTTGGATGAGTACTCACGGTTGCTTTGCTCCCTCTTTTCCCCCTCTTTCCTTTTCTTCTCGGAGGCCGCAACCAGAAGTTGGAGCCCAGTATCCAGACGCCACCATCGACGACGACTCCTACTACACTGGAGGTGCCTACTACTACGTGCAGGCCGCTGACGACGACCAGGAGTAGTTTAGGAGGATCCCAGGCATGAGGCCTGTGCCTCTTTCGATCTGTATCCTAGTTGTGCTAGCCATCTTATGGCAACTTGTTTATCTTATGTCTATACTCAGATATTGTTGCTTCCGCTGACTCGTTTATGTTTGAGCACTTGTATTCGAGCCCTCGAGGCCCCTGGCTTGTAATATGATGCTTGTATGACTTATTTTACTTTTAGAGTTGAGTTTTGATATCTTCCCGTGAGTCCCTGATCTTGGTCGTACACGTTTGCATGCATGTTTAGTGTATGATTGAATCGGGGGCGTCACAAGTTGGTATTAGAGTCGACTTCCTGTAGGAATCCCCCTTCCACACAACTTGGCCGAAGTCGAGTCTAGACATTGCAAAGCTTTTTACTAACTTGGTTGTGCGGCTTACGGGCCCACGTCGCCATTGGGTGGTATTAGGATCTTTTACTCCTCGTCTATACTCTGGGACTCTGATCTCTCTTCTATTCAGGGTAAATGATTTTGCTAACTCTAACTCTAGGTTCTCATAACTACTTCTCCCGGAGAGCCCTCATTCCGGAAGATCACCTGCTTCGTCAGAAGATTCTGAGGATATCCCTTGATATTTTCCCGAGACCCTTGTGCTCATCGCCTTTGCAATTCACTGCCACCGATATATCCCTATGGATATCTGCATGCACTTGTCATTCTCATGATCATTTCTCGTCGCTCTTGTTGTTACAAGATGCCTCGAACTATTATCCATTGTCTCGAGAATCCTTTGAGTTTACTGTCTTCCAGTTTTATTTAGCATGAAAACCCTTATGGTTTTTTCCTCACATTTATTGAGGATCCGTTCTTCTCAATTGTTCATGTGTCTCACAAAATCCTTCGAAATACTTTTTGATCATTCGAAAATCCTCTGCAGCCTATTATTCTTGAAATTCTTGCCTTCTTGCATTATGGTTAATTCCATATGACTAGTAGTCCTTGATAACATCCATTGTCTTAGTCATTTTGAGCCTATTGATTCAATATGTGCGTGCGCACGCAGTCATCAGGTTATCCTTTTTAAAATTATCTTTCCGACTGAGACGTCATCCCGGACATGAGTTGGTTCTCGACAATTCAAACCTTTATTGGTTGTCCAACTAAGTGTTTTCAACTTATCCATCCTTGATCAGAGCCTCTGCTTCTGATCCTTCGTTTTGGAAACCATAATTTCTTTCTATCTAAGCATCAGACTAATCAGGTGATTCTTGAATCTGATGCCTCTGAATTCTTTCTTTCTCTGAGTGAGTACCGATACTCACATCAGCTCCGTTGTGGATCGCCTGATCCATTGTTGGATTTTTATCCGACAGTGTCCTTCATATTCAATCACCTTGTGAGATCTTCCCCTGATACATAATGCCTTTGGTAAATTGTATCCTCTGCTTGGCCAACCATGCTCTACTTTTGAGCTTGTGTATTTACTTTTGAAACTTGTGGTATATGTTACTAAGATGCCCGATGGGTTGAACCTATGCCTTCCCCTAATCCGTGAGAACCCGAAAGTTTTCACAAGTCATACTCTTCCGGTGTTCTACCAGATAAAAATTCCAACATTACAGTTATATCAAAGCGAGAGGTGAATGAAATGATATGCATTAAAGAAGTGGAATTCGACCTTGAACTTTGTGTTCATGCCCATGAAAATGATGTAGACCGTCTCGGAAGCTTCTTGCAAAATGATTGTCCAGCTGTATGATTCTTTCGGTATCCTTGAATTTGATTCCTTATAGTTATGATTCCGACCATGCTGCCCTGATCTGATATATCTGATGTGAATTCAATCCAGTGCCTCATCTATTTTTGGCAGGGTTGAAGTATCTACTGTCATAGGTCAATGACCCGGTTCTACTTCTATCATGTTCTACCTTCGAGTGTTACCCCCTGGTATCTCGAAGATGTCTTGCCATTGCACCACATCTTACTAACTTTGTTGAAGTAATGTCTTTCCTTGTCGTAATCACTCTATGGGTTCTGGGTTGTTGTCAACTGAGGACACCGACTAGTGAAATTATTCCGCACTACAAATCAAATACCCCTAATATTTTTACTAGGAAATTCTGAACTCAATCTGGTCATTCCTAGACTACCGGCTGCATCCTGGTCTTGCTATGTTTGACTGTGCTACCTCGTACTTCTTTGGTGCACAAATTCTTCAGTGTGTGAGCACGACTTACGTCAAGCTTTCAACATCATGTTGCTTGTCTTGAAAGGCAACTTTAGTTCCGAGCTTGCATCTTATATATTGATTCTATAACTTGCCACTTTGTCATTCCCTTGCTTGTTGCCGTTGTTGTTTGATTGCATCCTCTCGAAACCTCCCGGCAAATGTGTCGGATCACCTTCAACACTTTGACTTCTTCCGAGATGTTAACTGTGTTCATGATGAGAAATACCCTCCTTGCCCTCGATGATTTTTATTATCATCGACAACACCCTTGACTTCCTTTCATCGCGAACTTGTCCACATTATGAATACAGCTTGCTCTCCAGCTAGTGTTGTGTTCTGCCTTGAAGTATTACTGTCTTTTCTGTCTAGAATGTTGTGGGGATTGCTCCACCTCTTATAAATTCTCGGTATGATGATACTTCTCACCATCACCATTCTTCCTTGGTCCTCGTGTTGTTTTTAACCAGGATACCAATATGCTAACGATGCTGTTTGAGTTCTGTACTTCTAGCAATCCTATTGCTTAGAAGTTAACGATCGACAGTTCGTTCTTAGACTGTTGTTTATTGAATAGTCACTCTAACATTGATCTTGCTGCCTAAGGTCATATTTCAGGAACACCTTTCAACTAATGATTGATGGTTTATGTTTTCCTCAAGCATACAACATTATATCATTTAAATTGACAAGTGTCATCTTCCTGTTCACATTATTGTGGTAATCCATCTCCTTGGAATTCTCGATGAATTGTTGCTGAGCCCACCAGCCACCTCCTCATCCCCTCCTTGGTTTAATGATGAACTATAGTTTCAGGAACCCGCTCCCATAGTTCATTTCCCAAGGATTTTCGATGTCATCTCGTCAATTTTTGTCGCACCTTTTCTCCTCGGGCACCCTGAGTCTGAGGTATCCTGACACCAATCAGATCTGAATCTCGGTCAAATATGATGGTTGGAGCATATATCCATGAGTTATAACATTGGTCTTTATATGATCCGGTAAGATGATGTCATGCCTGGCACACCCGGCCAAAGGCCCTATTGTTATAGTTTCCTTTTCTCAAGGTTATCCATTCTTCCATGAGGAAATGGTAAGACTTATTCTACAAGTTATTCTTGATAAATCCTTCGTGTATCCAAGGCATGGCCTTTGATTGAAGACCTTTTCAATGCCATCTCGAAGCATGTCTGTGCTACTCCGATTCTCAATAAAAACATTTAAGGCACCATGCTAAGTTTTTCCTTATCAATTATCCAAACACCGTTGTACGGGTAATGTCATGAAATTTCTCTCCCCTTGCCTAAAGGGTTTTCTACATTATATCATGTCATGGATATCCTGCTCTGCTTGTCCTTGGGAAGGATATACCCCTGAAATATGTGTTTAAACACATTTCCCTTTCACTGTTCTGTTTAATCTGATAATCACGTTTTCCTTTCCCTTGTCTTGTTTAACCTTTATCATGGTTTATATGATTTGAGCAGTAATGATTCGCTGCTTATGTAAACACCTCGGTGTACAACTCTGTCAGTAAGACCCTGTTACTATTGTTGATGACATTCCGGTAACCACCGATGGACGAGAACTTTGCCTATTGGTCCGCCTCGTTTTAACGAGCAGGAAAATGGTTCTCTTCGTCCCTCGCCCTTGGTACCGATGTTGTTGCCAACATAACTGACGGACTACCCTCTGACATGCCTTGCTTTCATGACCGTGCAAGATGTCACCGCTCCTTCTACCTTTACCCCGTATGGTGGGCCCATAACCCACAGGTCCCAGAATCGAAACCTGAGTCTCCTGTACACCCGCGGTTTCCAAAGTTATTCCTCGCGCATGGCCTCATATGTAATTCACGTGCCACCTTCCTAGTGATCTATTCTGGTAACAGACGCAATACTCAATCTCGTTGCTCTGGGCCCCTTTCGCACGTTGCTTCAGACATCGAATGATTGCCTATCCGTTTGAAACATCTCATGGTACCTTCTTACTTTGCTCTCGATATCTTCTTAAGTTTCAATTCTAGAGATACTTATTCTTCTTCCCATGAGTTAACCTTTCGATGCTCAATCTTGTTAGAACCCGTCCTTATAGAGTTTTTTCCCCTCTTATCCTTTCGTAAGTTCGGTGAAGATCCTGAAGGAAGGACGACAATTTCATCATGATGCATTGGTGCATACGAATGAAGACATTAATGCTATGGATCGACCTCTTCGAGAAGAGCAACCTAGATCGAGAAGACTCATTAGAATTTCCTTCCCAAATCCTTTCCCCATCACTCCCCCTCCTAAATCTCGGGACGAGATTTCTTGTAGTGGAGGAGAATTATGAAGTTCGGATAATTAAGCTACAGTAACCCTCTACTAATGATGCCACGTCACCACGATTACTGTCGTTTATCTCGCATTGATTCAAACCCGATTCAAATTCAAATTTAAAATAAAGTCAAATTATTAATTCTTAAAGGGGTCAATTAAAAATGTTCATTGGGTTACAAGTATTCGCTAACTAATTGTCATGATTAAACCAACATTATTTGGCTCACCAGTTAATCCCTAGTAATTTATGAAGTGGTCCGACATCATCTTAATGAACCATTTAAGTTTTAAACATGATTTTAAACTTTTCAAAATAACTCCAAACCTTTTGTGGCAGTGTCCAAAATTGCAATACAAATTATGAGCCAAGTTTCATATTTTAGAAGATCAATTTGGTGGATTAACTTAATAGAAAACAGTAGATAGAAAGAAAAACAGTAAACAAAAATAAAAGAAAGTAGAAAACCTAAACTACTGGGCGCTTAGGCCCATGTGGCTGGGGAGGCCTAGCCCGGCTGCCCTCCTCCCACCTCCTGTTCACAGGAGGGCGTGAAGGCCATCCATGGCACCCCGTCCAGGTGCCGGCCATCCACGCCTCCCCCTCGACTACAAGACCCCCTTCGCCCCTCTCCCTCGACCCCGGTCAAACCCTAGCCACTACCCCCTTCTCCTCCCTCGCTCTCCTCCCCGATCTGGAGAGGCACCCGACGCGGTCGACATCGTCGCCGCGTCGATCCCACGGCCACCGACCGCCTCTCGTCACACCGGTGTGTCCAGGAGCTCCGTCGCGTCGCGCTCGTCCTCGTCAACTACTACGTGCGCACCTGGAGGCCCCAAGACGATGCCACGATCAACTTCTTCACCGTCACAGCCGCCGCACCTCGCCGTCGATCCTGCTGCTCTGGCCCTCCTCGAACCCCTCGCGCTTGCTTGCAGATCCCCCGATGAGCACCAACCCTTTCCCCATTGTTTTCCCCTTGTTGCGTCGTGCCTAGTTACCCGTACCACCATGGCCGAAGCTCGCCTCCGCTATTCGCGCCGCCGCCGCAGCCACTGCACGCTAAATTCGCGCATGTGCCACGCGTCGAACTCCCCGAGCTCCTAGCTAGCCAACGCCACCTCCAGCGCATCTTGCCGTGCCCGGTACGCTCGGACCCGAGCTCGCTCGAGGCCGTCGCCCGACCGTGCTCGAGCTCTTGTCGAGCTCGTGGTCGCCGCCGCCGCGCCTCTCACGCCTCGACACGCCACCACGCGCGCGCAAGAGCCTCAAGCGCCCGCCCACGCCCACCTTCCCCAGCCTCGCCCGGCCAGCCGCCGCCGCCGTGTTCGGAGCTGCTGCTGCTGCTACTAGTGCAGCGCTGCTACAAGAATATTCAGTTACTATAGCAGTAGCTAGCTTTGTACTGCTGTTGCCATCGAGAGCATCTCCAGCCGCGCCTCAGAAGGCCTCCCGAGCGTTTTTCCGCGCGGCGCTGAAAAACGGCCGGCCGCGCCTCAGAGCCTGATTTTCGCCGGCTCGGCCGAAATCAGCGCCAGCGGACCAGATCAACCCGACGCCTAGGGGCGCTGGGCGCCGGGCGAGTGGTTTTGGCGCGAAAAAGCCGCGGGCCAGCAGCTGGCGACGACATCGCACCTAGTTCGCCGGACGCCTCGGTTCCCGTGGGGAATCAATGGCAAGGCTGCCGCCGCCAGTCAGCCTTGCCATTGATTCCTCACGGGCGCCGCGTCACGGGACGGTGCGCCGACGCGCCCTCCTCCCCTGCAGCGTACACGGGCGCGACGTATATATAAGCCGATGGCTCGCCGCTTTGTGGCCACACCAGCCGCCCAGCCCCGCCGCCGCCGATCCTTCCTCTCCTCTCCCGAAGCGCCGCCGCCAGCCCCTCCTCTCCCTCCCTTCCCCGATGGCCGAGCGTTTCCCCGGAGACAAGGCGGCGGCCAACGGCTTCGGCCGCCGTTCGCTCCGCGAACAGGAGTCCTGGATCCTGTTCCAGGCGAACATCCCGGCGCCGCCGGACATGCGTGCCGGGCCGACGGGCTGGAGGGTCAGCAATGGGGGAGTGCCCATTCCCCCGTTGCCCGACGCCGTCAACAAGCCGTCGTACTTCGCCGACGAGGTCGAGATCGTGCGCGCCTCCCTCACCGACGCCGAGCTCTCCCTCCCCCAGTACGCCGCCGACAACACCGCGGATTGGGCGGCGTACTTCCAGCGCCACCAGCAGCAGCGGCTGGCGTCCACCGACGGGTCCGGTAGTCGGCGGCCTGAAGAACAGCGAGGGGCGCCACCTCTGATGGGGTGTCCCAGGCCGCACCCTCGACGGCGTGCTGACGCACATCGAGGGCGGCAACAACCCACCATTGGCGTACCCCCCGGCGAGGACGGCCGCCCCGGCGCACCGCCGACGCGACGGGTAATGGGCGCCAAGGAGGTTCGGCTCCTCCTCCTCTTCTTCCTCGTCGCATTCTTCCTCCCAATCCTCCGGCACTCCATCGCTGCTCGGCGTCAAGGCCAAGCCCGTGGCGGAGACGCCGCTCGGCCGGCGTACACGCAGCGCCGGCATCGTCATCAGCGAGGGCGGCCGGCGCGCCTCCTCGTCGGCTCCTCCCCCGCGCTTCGTCAAGCCGAAGACGGAGCCGGGTCTCGCGCCGGTGAAGCCGGAGTCGGGGCTGCTGGCGCCGGTGAAGACAGAGCACGGCGAGGTCGACCTCGACGACGACGCGACCCTTAAATGGGCACGCCAAGACTCCCTGAAGATGGCGAGGGAGCGCTAGTGCGCCGCCCTGCAGCGCTTCGCGCAGCGCCGCCGAGGCCGCGACGAAGGCGGCGTCGTCATCATCGATGACAGCGACGACGACGACGACGACGCGCCGCCGCCGCCGCCACCAGCTGGGGAGGGCTCCAGCAGGGCGCCCGAGTCAATGAGGAGAAGGCCGACGATGGCGGCGACGACGGTGACTTCTCGGCCTTCAGCAAGTTTTTTTTGATTAGTTTATATATGTAATGGCGTGTTTTAGCCCAAGTTTGCGAATATAAAAGCCCAAGTTTGCCGAAAATTGGCGTTTTCAGCCCAAGTTTGTTTAAATTTATTTTCCCCCATGCCTGGGGCCGGCCCTGGGGGCGGCGGCTGGGGGCAACTCGCCCCCAGGCCCACTTTTTGCGCCAGGTCACCCCCAGGCGGCGATTTTAGGCGCCCCTTGGGGGGCCAACGGCTGGAGATGCTCTGAGTAGCCCTTTTTGCATCAACAAAACATATAGCAAATCACTTCTAAAATAAATAAAAATGATGGGAATAGTTTGTACACTTGACCAACTCCGTTTCATCTCACTGGAACAAGCCCATTAGGTGAATGGATTAATTGCTACAAAAATGACAAAAGTGCATCTTCTGTTAATAGAGAAAACTGAAGAACAGATTACTAACTAAGCTAGTTTGGGGCTGTATTTGGACTAGCTAAGTGCACTGTTCATGCCATCCGATGGCATGGATTGGTAGTACTCTTGGAGTAGAGTAAATCATCTATAGGAATCATCCCCATTAGAGCTATGAATAACCCATTATAGCCCTCACAAATTGGCTAGTCAATAAACAGATTCTAAGACTAGAATTTCAGAAATTCTAGAAACCTATTATAACTTTGGAAAATCGTAGAAAAATAACCGTAGTTTGAATCGAAAAATTTTGTACATGAAAGTTGCTCGGAACGACGAAACGAATCCGGATACGCAGTCCGTTCGTCCATAACGTCTCGCTAGCGTAGCAAACAAGCAACAACCCACCTCTGGTTCATCCGTCTGAAAACGTCAAACACCGGGTATACTTCCCAGATGTTTTCCCCCTTCGCCAGTAGCACCTAGTACTGCGTTAGGTCACCTCTAGCACCGCGTATTGCCACGTTATGCTTTGTGATGCTTTGATTGCTCTATTATTTATTGTGTTCCCCCTCCGTTACTTCTTTCCGGTAGACCCCGAGACCGCGGTTGAACCAGTGATCGACTACTTCACCTTCGAGGGCCCGTTTCTGTCTGCAGAGCAACCAGGCAAGCCCCCTCTTGATCACCAGATATCGCCTATTCCTTCTCTCTACTGCTTGCATTAGAGTAGTGTAGCATGTTACTGCTTTCGGTTAATCCTATTCTACAACATAGCCTGTCATTGTTGCTACAGTTGTTACCCTTACCTGCAATCCTAAATGCTTAGTATAGGATGCTAGTATTCCATCAGTGGCCCTACACTCTTGTCCGTCTGCCATGCTATACTACTGGGCCGTGATCACTTCGGGAGGTGATCACGGGCATTTGCTATATACCTTATACTGTTACATTACTTATGATACTATTCGGAGATGGGGGCTGAAGGGGCAGGTGGCTTCATCCCGGTAGAGGTGGGCCTGGGTTCTCGACGGCCCCTGACTGTTACTTTGTGGCGGAGCGACAGCACACGTTGAGACCACCTAGGAGAGAGGTGGGCCTGGCCCTGGTCGGCGTTCGCGGATACTTTAATTAACACGCTTAACGAGATCTTGGTGTTTGATCTGATTCTGGCCACTGGCCTATACGCACTAACCAACTACGCGGGAACAGTTATGGGCACTTGGCGTCGTGGTATCAGCCGAAGCCTTCGTGACGTCAGCGACTGAGCGGCGTGCGCCGGATTTGACCGTAAACCTGCTCTTGTATTAAGGGGGCTATGTCTGCTTTCGGCCGCCCTCACAACGTGCATGTGTGCAATGGGCGATGGGCCCAGACCCCTGTGCGCATAGGATTTAGACCGGCGTGCTGACCTCTCTGTTGTGCCTAGGTGGAGTTGCGACGTGTTGATCTTCCGAGGCCGGGCATGACCCAGGAAAGTGTGTCCGGCTAAATGGGATCGAGCGTGTTGGGTTATGTGGTGCACCCCTGCAGAGAAGTTTATCTATTCGAATAGCCGTGTCTCTCGGTAAAAGGACGACCCGGAGTTGTACCTTGACCTTATGATAACTAGAATCGGATACTTAATAAAACACACCCAGACAAGTTTCACAGACAACCCGGTGATCGCTTTCCCATAGGGCGACGAGGGGAGGACCGTCGGGTAGGATTATGCTATGCAATGCTACTTGGAGGACTTCAATCTACTCTCTTTTATATGCTGCAAGACGGAGGCTGCCAGAAGCGTAGTCTTTGATAGGACTAGCTATCCCCCTCTTGTTCTGTCATTCTGCAGTTCAGTCCACCGATATTGCCTCTTTACACATATACCCATGCATATGTAGTGTAGATCCTTGCTTGCGAGTACTTTGGATGAGTACTTACGGTTGCTTTGCTCCCTCTTTTCCCCCTCTTTCCTTTTCTTCTCGGATGCCGCAACCAGACGTTGGAGCCCAGTATCCATACGCCACCATCGATGACGACTCCTACTACACTGGAGGTGCCTACTACTACGTGCAGGCCGCTGACGACGACTAGGAGTAGTTTAGGAGGATCCTAGGCAGGAGGCCTGCGCCTCTTTCGATCTGTATCCTAGTTGTGCTAGCCATCTTATGGCAACTTGTTTATCTTATGTCTGTACTCAGATATTGTTGCTTCCGCTGACTCGTTTATGTTTGAGCACTTGTATTCGAGCCCTCGAGGCCCCTGGCTTGTAATATGATGCTTGTATGACTTATTTTACTTTTAGAGTTGTGTTGTGATATCTTCCCGTGAGTCCCTGATCTTGGTCGTACACGTTTGCATGCATTTTTAGTATACGATTGAATCGGGGGCGTCACATTCATCCTTCCCCTCGTCCTCCTCCTCCTCTAGCTCCGATGAATCTAGAGGAAGGACGGTGACGAAACGAGCATCCCGCCTCGCCCGTATCTCCTCCAGCAGCTGCAACCTTCACATCCGAGTGAGCATGGCGTAGATGGTGATCCGGTGCCTCCGCATGGTAGCGGCGGGCGGATTGGAAGTGGCGCTGGTGGAGAGGAGAAAGGGAAACGGGGTAGATAGGATTCTGTTCCCGCCGTCCGGCTAAAATAGCCGGCCTCCTCCCTCGGGCGGCACGCCGGAGCAGCGCCACACAACGTGGAGCAGCGGGGGCGCCCGCCGAAGCAGCAGTCTCTTCGTATTCCCACATGGGCCCTATTGATCAGTCCGATGTGGCGCCCGGATCCGGGGGTCCCATATCCGCCCCAAATTTGGACCGGATATGGGGACTGCCGGTCAGTCCAGGCGTTTGGGCTGACTATAAGGAGCCCGGTTGGGTAGAAAAAAAATGTCCGGACACTGATCGAACAACCCGCCAGGGCATTTGGGGCGGTTACGGGGACTCCGGATGTAGATGCTCTCATTGCTGCTTTTACTGCTAAATATAGTAGTACGAGGAATTACCTATCGTTACAACAACTTGTTTTTTAGTACCGGGTAATTGCCACCAAGATCGTTACATTTAGTGTGTATCCCAACGGCTGCTCTTAAAACAGGCATACTTTTTGTTCGTGAACTAGTCCGGACCAGTCCATGGACCCGTGATATGGAATCCGGCCGTCCAACCCTATTTTTAAACATCTGCCCTTGTTTTTCTTCCCTAAAGTCAGCAACACTCAACATAATTATAGAAAACTAGTCATCAACTCGTGCATCTGCAAGGGCTAGCATTATGCATAGTTATTCATACTAAAATTTCATCAAATACATTGATCGAACTTGTATTTTTTATTGGAATATATGTACGAAGTATTTGTTGTTACCACATACAATTTTTTTAAATATATCAATCATGAATGATATTCCGTGAACCTTCGAGTGTTAGATAAAAACCATAAATTCGAAGCTATGATGTTTTCTATTAGGCTCTGTTTGTTGTTGGTTAACTGTGATGTGATGTGGATATTTTACAGTCAGTTGTAGAAAATTAGACATAAAAGTATGAACACTTGAGTCAAAAAACACAAAAATAGAAGAATGGATTAGACAAACATGAGTATTACAATGCAAGGTCCAATCTGTTTTGTTTACTAGTAACTTGAATGTTTATTGACATAAGCTTGTCTGTGTGGAATCAAACATGTATGGAGAAACATAATATTAGCAATCTGATGCAATTCACGTGTAGTTTTTTAATGATAAATTAGATAAATTAATTCACCTAAACTCTAGTCATACAAAAAAATGGTGTGATCAAGGATGCTAAAGTTATACTTGTAACTGAACACCGCCATAATGGAATTGTCTGGTCATCAAAGTTGATCACCAGCAAAAAAATGTTATGTGCTAAAGTTTGAACCATCAAGTAATGTGCTAATGTTTTATATTTTTGCATGAATTCAAATAACAACAAATACTATATGCAGTAATTGTATTGCACTACGGATTAAATAATTTTATGGAACCGATAGTTCTAGAAGCGGAATAGATCAATATTAGATAGTAGACTTTTAACATATAGTACTTTTCCCCCTTTACCCAGGTAAAGATGACATAAAGAACTTACATATTCTTGAAGTGCATCAAAATAATTAAGTAAACATGTAACTAAGATAGCGAAAATCATCTATGTAGGCTACAATGTACTTAATTACTATGTGCAGGAAAAACTTCTATTTTTTTATGATTACATACTATAGTGATTCTTACATCTCACGCTTCAAGCAACTGACTTGTCCCTCAGCCCCTAAGCAATGTTGCATGACTAGAAAGTAAGGGAAAATACAACATCATGGAGATTATAGAGGATGCACTACTACTTATAAAACCAAAATTCAAACACATTGCTTATGTTGCATAAAATCCTGCACTTACTAGTGCTACTACAAAATTTCTATAGATTTTCCATGAAATAAAAGTGCTTGTTTTAAGTCTAAAAGTCATGAAGAGAATATAGTGTAATTTTGTTTATATTAGGCGGGTTTGTTGCTCTAACACCTGCAATGGAAGAGTTTGAACATTGTCTTGTAAGTATTTCTTGCTATGCCCTGTAATCTCATTCAATGGTTCTTTTTTCAGAAAATAGTCAATAATTAGAACCATATTTAAAATTAGGTTGTGTAACTTCGTTTATATTAGGTGAGTCTACTCTTTCACCATATGCAGTGCATAATATTTGACATCGCCTTGTAAGTTCTTCTTGTTGTCATGTATTCGCATTGCATAATTCTCAATTATCGATAGTATTTAAAATTAGGTTTCAACTGAATAGATATTCAAAGGGCCACACATTTCGTGCAAACATGTGGAAGGAAGAACAAAAATTATGTTCTATCCAAGTATTTAGCAACTTAAGAGTTACAGTCTACAAAATATTGTCCGGTTAGCAATAAGACTACATATTACCTTGAATACAATACTAGAAAAATGGCATGTGCGTTGCAACGGGATGATAAAATAGAGCAAATCAAACTGCTGAGAATATAATACCTACAATAATTATATTAATATGCAAATTATATTAGCATAAAATTTGGTTATTCAACCAATAAATTTGAGATACTATCTCTTTAGCTCGACGTCCATGCTTCGTTCCAGAGAAAACATATGAAAATTGTCCGTCTTGTTTGACAACTATTCCATTTAACGTTACAGAAAATTGGGAACTTCCCCAAATTGAAGAGAGAACAAAATGTGATTCCGAATTGACTAAGAGAGTGCCTGTCATGCCCGTTCAGAAAAGTTGAGGTTCTGCCCTGTCACATACCTACATGCCTTTCTTCACACATATCTCATTAAATGGTTGTTTTTTCAAAAATACTCAGCAATTATAATAATAATTAAAATTAGGTTGTGTATCTTCATTTATATTAGCGTAATCTACTCTTTCACCATATGCAGTTCATAATACTTGACATCGCCTTGTAAGTTCTTCTTGGTGTCATGTAATCTCATTGCATAATTCTCAATTTTCAATAGTATTTAAAATTAGGTTTCAACTAACTAAATATTCAAGGGCCACACATTTCTTTTTTTCTGTGTGCTGTTAGATAGGAGACAAAGGGTTGTATTTATAAAGTTCAACGAGTAGTGTTTGTGTTTGTATGTGTACACTCCAGACTAAGGACGCTCGTCTTTTCTTTTTTCTTTGACGGGGACTAAGGACGTTCTTCTATGTTTGCTTTGTTTTCGCTATAGTTGGGCTTTCTAGGAAAGATAACATATACAATTTATTCAACGGATCAGAGTAGGCAGGATGAACATTTGTAAGGAGGCATATACGTCCAATTCGTTTTTGGAAAAGAAAAAGTACACTCTGTTGGCCGCCTGCAATTTACAGTCATTGTCTTATACTACAAAACATGAACATGATGACGCCGAACCTTCAATTATTTAGTTGGCTGATTTTTTTAGTTAATCCAACTAATTGGTTACTTCCTCCATTCCGTGAAGAATGTGTGCACATGTTTTGAGATTTAGACTTTGACCGTGAATTAGGCTAATCATATACAAGTTTTGTAACTTCAAAATTACGCCACTGAAAACCTTTTCAAATACAAATTCAACAATATAACTTTTGTCGCACATAAGCCTCATTTTGTGGCTTAAATTGATAGTAAAACTTGATTCTCGAACTATATATGTGTGTGCTTTATTCACTAGAACGAGGGGACTAATTTACAGTCCTTGTAATTTTAGACATCTTCAATTCGGACCCTAAAAATGCTCGCATAAGTCCGGACGTAGTTGTTTGGATGTTTCTCATCATACGCGGTACCCCATCAGTCTGCGGACTGGTCCGGACATTTGTTTTCACACAAATCGGAAGCAAACTTGGGAGGAGCTTTGTGGGAGTCCGGACATCCACATGACGAACCAAAAGCTACCACGTGTCCTCTCTCCATACAAATGGCGGAAAGCCGTTGCTAATCTTTTTTCCTTTGGCGAAAGGCTTTGAAAGCTCCTAGCATGTTTAGGTGGAAGCCACATTGTTGATGCCTTATAATATCCTGGGGAGTTTTTCTTATCTTATCCATATAGGTCAGCACACACAGTGAATGATAATTTTTATGTCATCAATTGGAAGGCTTGTGTATAGGGGGTTTTGATTTTTGGCTTAATCTTTAACAAATAAGGCCTCATTTGGTTTGGAGGATGTTTACAGGAAAACCATAGGAACAAAGATTCCAGAGAAAAATTTCCTATAGATGCATTCGGTTAGTAGGAAACGCGTACATGAATTTCGTAAAAATACTATTTATTTCCTGTGTTTTCGGAGGAATCTACACGTCCACTCAAAGCTTATTTTTATGCGTAGGAACGAGGCAAGACACTTTCTTAGGATGACAAGTGCCATCCTATCAACTTCCTGTACTATTGCTAAATCTTACGTTTTGGTTTCCTCCAAAACGAATGAGGCCTAATTATGTTATCTCAACGTCGATCCTCATCTTAAATGATTACCACGGTTGTTTTAATTAGTATGCATCTTGAGAGATTAGGAGCTTGATGGATATACCGTCATGCCCGGTTACCCAATTTCTTGATCAGTGGTGTCAACGTTGATGTACCCGAATAAAGATCCTAAATGTTCCACTGTTACGACGGAGAGATTTGCTAGAGTTAGTCTTACGTCAAGTGTTTTGATGGACAGAGGTCAACTGACAAGGGTGTGGGTGGAACATTTTTTGCACTTGTCTTTTGGTGATAAAGGCACATGACCTCCAGGTGCTCTTGAGATGTGTGTATCGGACAATGTATCTTCGGGAGAAGCTGGTATAATGGGCTCGGGGCGTGCCATGTTCATGAATAATGCCTTAGGACATCTTCAACACCGACCTGTAAACCTCCCGCAACTGTTCGAACCATGTTGTCCGAACCGCGAAAGTCATGCAACGCGGTCTTGTGTCGGTCCTGGGAGTGGTCCGGACGTGTTTACTCCTGCAAACCGGAGACAAATATGGGGAGCTTTACGGGAGTCCGGACACATGAAACGTCACTCTCTATCCCTGGCCCACCCAAAAGGAAGGTGGAACCCACGCTTTTATAGCATCCCACACTGTTTCCGTGCAAAACTTCCGCACTCTCTTTTTCCGTTCCCCGCCCTCCACCCAATTCCCGCTTTTTCTCCCACCCTCTCCTTCTGTGACGCCCCCCGATTCAATCATACACTAATCATACACGTAAATGTGTACGATCAAGATTAGGGACTCACGGGAAGATATCACAACACAACTCTAGACACAAATAAAAGAATACAAGCTTTATATTACAAGCCAGGAGCCTCGAGGGCTCGAATATAAAAGCTCGATATACAAGAGTCAGCGGAAGCAACAATATATGATTACAAACATAAGTTAAACAAGGATGCCTTAAGAAGGCTAGCACCAAAAGTAACACGATCGAAGAGGCAAGGCCTCCTGCCTGGGACCTCCTAACTACTCCTGGTCTTCGACGGCCTCCATGTAGTAGTAGTCGACGGGGGTGGCATCTGGCTCCAAGGATCCACCATCTGGTTGCATCAACCGGAAAGAAGAAAGAAGGGGGAAAAGGGGTAGCAAAGCAACCGTGAGTACTCATCCAAAGTACTCGCAAGCATCAGATCTATACTAAGTATGCATTGGTACCAAATGGAAGGGTTGTATCTGTGGACTGAACAGTAGAATGCCAGAATAGAGGGGGAAGACCTAGCCTATCGAAGACTAGCATCTTCAAGCAGCTCCGAGCATCTTGCAGCATGTAGAAGAGTAAAGAATAGCATTTTAATATTAAACAAGCATGTTGTAACATTAACGCCCAGAGATCCTTCCCCGACTCCCTGCGGGAAAGCAATCTCAGAGCCACATATCCATCACATATCTCAAGTGTCCATTTCTAGTTATATAAGATCAGGATATAAGTCTAAACGTCCATTACCGTGGACACGGTATTCGAAAATATATCTTCCCTGCAGGGGTGCACCACGTTACCCAACACGCTCGATCACTCTGGCCGGACACACCTTTCTGGGGTCAATGCCCAGCCTCGGAAGATCAACACATCACAGCCCTACCTAGGCTCAGCAGAGAGGTCCCCGCCGGTCTACATCCTAAGCACTCCGGGGTCTTGGGCCCATCGCCCGCAGAACTCCGGGTCGTTGCGAGCAGGGCGGATACCAGCACCGCCTCGGATGGCCAGCACGATCCGATCGTGCCGCACTGCTAAACTGGACGTCTGACAAAGCTTCGGCTGATATTGCGACGTCGAGGCCCATAACTATTCTCGCGTGGTGGTTAGTGTGTAAAGGCCAGAGGCCAACTCGGAACAAATACCCAAACCTGTTAGTGCATGATACGTCTCCAACGTATCTATAATTTTTGATTGTTCCATGCTATTATATTACCCTTTTTGGATGTTTATGGGCTTTATTTTACACATTTATATCACTTTGGGACTAACCTACTTACCGGAGGCCCAGCCCGTATTGCTGTTTTTTTTTGCCTATTTCAGTATTTCGAAGAAAAGGAATATCAAACGGAGTCCAAATGGAATGAAACCTTCGGGAGCGTGATTTTTGGAACGAACGTGATCCAGAAGACTTGGAGTGCAAGTCAAGAAGCAGCCGAGGCCTCCACGAGATAGGAGGGCGCCCCCATATAGGGCGCGCCCCCTGTCTCGTGGGCCCTTCGGGCGTCCACCGATGTACTTCTTTCTCCTATATAAGCCTACGTACCCCGAAAACATCCAGGGAGCCAACGAAACACAATTTCCACCGCCGTAACCTTCTGTATCCGCGAGATCCCATCTTGGAGCCTCTGCCGGCGTTCTGCCGGAGGGGGAATCGACCACGGAGGGCTTCTACATCAACATCCTTGCCCCTCCGATGAGGTGTGAGTAGTTTACCACAGACCTACGGGTCCATAATTATTAGCTAGATGGCTTCTTCTCTCTTTTTGGATCTCAATACAATGTTGTCCCCCTCTCTTGTGGAGATCTATTCGATGTAAACTCTTTTTGCTGTGTGTTTGTCGAGATCCGATGAATTGTGGGTTTATGATCAAGTTTATCTATGAATAATATTTGAATCTTCTCTGAATTCTTTTATGTATGATTGAGTTATCTTTGCAAGTCTCTTCGAATTATCAGTTTGGTTTGGCCTACTAGATTGATCTTTCTTGCCATGGGAGAAGTGTTTAGCTTTGGGTTCAATCTTGCGGTGTCCTTACCCAGTGACATAAAGGGTTGCAAGGCACGTATTGTATTGTTGCCATCGAGTATAACAAGATGGGGTTTATATCATATTGCTTGCGTTTATCCCTCTACATAATGTCATCTTGCTTAAAGCGTTACTCTGTTCTTATGAACTTAATACTCTAGATGCAGGCAGGAGTCGGTCGATGTCTGGAGTAATAGTAGTAGATGCAGGCAGGAGTCGGTCTATTTGTCACGGACGTGATGCCTATATACATGATCATGCCTAGATAATCTCATAATTATTCGCTTTTCTATCAATTGCTCGACAGTAATTTGTTCACCCACCGTAATACTTATGCTATCTTGAGAGAAGCCACTAGTGAAACCTATGGCCCCCGGGTCTATCTCTTATCATATTTGTTTTCAATTTACTTTTATTTGCATCTTTACTTTTTGCATCTATATTATAAAATACCAAAATTATATTTATCTTATCTTACTATCTTTATTAGATCTCACTTTCGCAATTGGCCGTGAAGGGATTGACAACCCCTTTATTGCGTTGGTTGCGAGTTCTTTGTTTGTTTGTGTAGGTGAGTGGGACTTTTGAGGAGCCTCCTACTGGATTGATACCTTGGTTCTCAAAAACTAAGGGAAATACTTACGCTACTATTGCTGCATCACCCTTTCCTCTTCAAGGAAAACCAACGCAAGCTCAAGACGTAGCAAGAAGGATTTCTGGCGCCGTTGCCGGGGAGGTCCTCGCTCAAGTCAAGGCATACCAAGTACCCATCACAAACTCATCTCCCTCGCATTTACATTATTCGCCATTTGCCCCTCGTTTTCCTCTCCCCACTTCACCCTTGTCGTTTTATTCGCCCTCTCTTTCCCAATCTCCTCCTCTCTTTTCGCTTGCCTTTTTCTGCTTGCTTGTGTGTTGGATTACTTGTTGCTATGGCGCAAGATAATACCAAATTGTGTGATTTCTCGAATACCAATAATAATGATTTCCTTAGTACTCCGATTGCTCCTCTTAATGATGATGAGTCTTGTGAAATCAATACTGCTTTGCTGAATCTTGTTATGAAATGTCAATTCGCCGGCCTTCCTAGTGAAGATGCCGCTACTCATCTAAACAACTTTGTTGATTTGTGTGATATGCAAAAGAAGAAAGATACGGATAACAATGTTGTCAAATTGAAGTTATTTCCGTTTTCACTTAGAGATCGTGCTAAAGTTTGGTTTTCGTCTTTGCCTAAAAATAGTATTGATTCTTGGAAAAAATGCAAAGATGCTTTTATCTCTAAGTATTTTCCTCTCGCTAAGATTATCACTCTTAGGAACGATATCATGAATTTTAAACAACTTGATCATGAGCATGTTGCCCAATCTTGAGAAAGAATGAAATTGATGCTTCGCAATTGCCCTACTCATGGTTTGAATTTATGGAGGATCATACAAAATTATTTTTATGCCGGTTTGAACTTTGCTTCTAGAAATCTCTTAGATTCGGCCGCGGGAGGCACGTTTATGGAAATCACGTTAGGAGATGCTACAAAACTTCTTGATAATATTATGGCTAATTGTTCTCAATGGCATGCCGAAAGATCTTCTAGTAAAAAAGTGCATGCTATAGAAGAAATCAATGTTTTGAGTGGAAAGATGGATGAACTTATGAAGTTGTTTGCTACTAAAAATACTCCTTGAGCGAGTCCTGGACTAGGGGGTGTCCGGATAGCCGAACTATCATCACGGCCGGACTCCAAGACTATGAAGATACAAGATTGAAGACTTCGTCCTGTGTCCGGATGGGACTTTCCTTGGCGTGGAAGGCAAGCTTGGCGATACGGATATGTAAATCTCCTACCATTGTAACCGACTCTGTGTAACCCTAACCTATCCGGTGTCTATATAAACCAGAGGGTTTTTAGTCTGCAGGACGAACAACAATCATACCATAGGCTAGCTTCTAGGGTTTAGCCTCCTTGATCTCGTGGTAGATCTACTCTTGTACTACCCATATCATCAATATTAATCAAGCAGGAGTAGGGTATTACCTCCATCGAGAGGGCCCGAACCTGGGTAAAAACATCGTGTCCCTTGTCTCCTGTTACCATCCGCCTAGACGCACAGTTCGGGACCCCCTACCCGAGATCCGCCGATTTTGACACCGACATTGGTGCTTTCATTGAGAGTTCCTCTGTGTCGTCACCGATAGGCCCAATGGCTCCTTCGATCATCAACAACGACGCGGTCCAGGGTGAGACTTTTCTCCCCGGACAGATATCTTCGTATTCGGTGACTTTGCACTGCGGGCCAATTCGCTTGGCCATCTGGAGCAGATCGAAAGCTACGCCCCTGGCCATCAGGTCAGATTTGGAAGTTTGAACTATACAACCGATATCCGCGGAGACTTGCTCTTCGACGGATTCGAGCCGCAGCCAAGCGCGCCGCACTGTCTCGATGGGCATGATCTAGCTCTGCAGCCGAACAGTGCCCTGGAGGCCGCACCAGCATCCGCTCTGACCCTTAATCCGGAGCCGGATTCCCCGGTCGAGGACGAGTGGTTGGACATCGCCTCGAGGGCTACGATCTCTACGGCGATTGAGCCGAACTCCATCCCTGTCGCTGCGAAGACCTCGACTCCGGTGCGGATTCCTCTCCGGACTCGAACCCTCCGCGCCCCTGCCAATCGAATCCGATTGGGCGCCGGTCATGGAGTTCACTGCCGCGGACATCTTTCAGCACTCGCCCTTTGGCGACATCCTGAATTCACTAAAGTCTCTTTATTTATTCGGAGAGCCATGGCCGGATTACGGTCAGGAAGGTTGGAATGCGGATGATGAATAAATTCAACTCCCACCCACCACCCACTTCGTAGCCACTGTCGAAAGCTTACACGACGTGCTCGATTTCGACTCCGAAGACATCGACGGTATGGACGACGATGTAGGAGACAACCATGAACCAACACCTATAGAATGCTGGGCAACCACCTCTTCCCATGATGTATACATGGTGGATACACCTAAAGGAAATGAAGACGAGGAACAACGGGACGCTAGGAAGGATAAATCCCTCGAAAACCAGTCAAAACGGCAACGTAAACGCCGAACCAAGTCCCGCCTCAACAAAGACCCAGCCATAGAGCAGGGCGAACCGGTGGACGACGAACATGCTATCGAGCAATCGTCCGAACAAGACAACGGATAAACAACCCGTCCCGGCGAAGACAACAGTCCGGACGATCTCACGCCGGACAAATTGTTGGAGCAGAATAACCTCCACAAAAGGCTCGTCGCCACTGCGCGTAGCCTGAAAAAGCAGAAGCGAAAGCTCAAAACAGCAGAAGATGCACTCAGAATCAGATGGAGCACAATATTCAATACCACAGACAAATACGGCGACAGTCGCCAAACAAAGAGCTACCCAAAGAGAAAGCTACTGCCCGAATTTGATGAGGAGGCCATAGAGCCCCCACAATCAAAGAGTAAGAAAGCCACACGGTCGGATGGACGACCCCACGACAAAAAGAGAGCGGCAAAGGGCGCCGCACACAAGCCGATACGCGATCCGCATAAGGATTCACATCAAAAGGATGGCCCAGTTAGGTCCATCTACGGGCCGAGAAAGCAAGCTCTTCAAAGCAATGCAACACGCCAAATATCCGAACATCACGGCACACCCAAATACAGAGCGCCAGACACCCCTATGTTTCACCGATGAGGTGCTGGATCATGAATTTCCAGCGGGATTCAAACCCGTAAACATAGAGGCATACGACGGAACAACAGACCCTGGAGTCTCGATTGAGGATTACATCCTCCACATACACATGGCTAGAGGAGACGATCTCACGCCATAAAATACTTACCCCTTAAACTCAAAGGGCCAGCTCGGCATTGGCTTAAAAGCCTCCCGAAAATACCATTGGAAGCTGGGAAGAGCTCGAGGATGCGTTTGGGCAAATTTTCAGGGGACCTATGTCCGCCCTCCGGATCTGACGATCTAAGTCACATAACTCAACAGCCGGGAGAGTCAGCCCGAAATTTGGAACAGGTTCCTTACTAAAAGAACCAAATAGTCGATTGTCCGGACGCTTGAAGCCTTAGCAGCCTTCAAACACAACGTCCGAGACGAATGGCTCGCCAGACACCTCGGCCAAGAAAAGCCAAGAACAATGGCCGCATTAATAAGCCTCATGACCCGCTTTTGCGCGGGAGATGATAGCTGGCTAGCAAGATGCAGCACCAGCGACCCAAGTACATCCGAAGTCAGGGATGGAAACAGGAAACCATGGCGCAACAAGGACCAGCGCCGGATTAAAAGGAACGGTCCAAAGAGCGCGGCAGTCAACGCCGGATTCAAAAGCTCACGGCAGAACAATAAAAAGCTGCCCCTTAAGGACAATAGCGATGAGCTATCCAACTTAAACAAAATCTTGGACAAGATATATCAAATCCACAGTACTCCCGGGAGGCCTGCAAACCATACCCACAGAGATTGTTGGGTCTTCAAACAGTCCGGCAGACTCAACGCCGAACACAAGGGGCTTGACACACCAAGTGAAGATGATGACGAGCACCACAAGCAGAGCCCCGGAAAACAAAAGAATTTCCCACCAGAGGTTAAAACAGTAAACTCACTTCACATGATCAAAGGGAAAAACAGAGCGGCGCCCACTAGAATGCGCGCCGCACAAACTACCCTAGCGGAGTACCAACACTGGTTGTCAAAACCAATCACCTTCGACCATCAGGACTATTCGGAAAGTATCCGGAACGCAGGATGGATTGCCTTGATATTGGATCCTATAATCGATGGATTCCAATTTACACAAGTCATCATGGATGGTGGCAGTGACATAAACCTGATATATCAGGACACAATCCGCAGGATGGGGATAGACCAAACCAAAATTCGCCGTAGCAACACCTCCTTTAAAGGAGTAATGCCAGGCCCATATGCCCATCGTACGGGCTCCATACTGTTAGAAGTTGTGTTCGGTTCATCCGATAACCTCCGTCGCGAGAAGTTAATCTTCCATGTCGCCCCATTTAAAAGTAGCCATCAAGCACTATTGGGACGCGAAGCTTTCGCCCGCTTTAACGCAATACCACATTATGCATCTCTAACACTTAAAATGCCCGGTCCACGCGGCATCATCTCATTAAAAGGAAGTATTAAGTGTTACTCAAGCACGGAAGAACGTGAGACTGCCTTGACAGCCCCACACCTATCCGGCTCCGCTAGTCAAAGAACCTGAATAGGTCATTCTAACCCCGGACACGGCTAGACGAGTCCGGCGCCTACTAGCGGCATACCCCAATACAAGGGGCTGCATGCATGTATAACAAGAGACAATAAAGCTCCATTTTATTCACTTCCTCGAATCGTACTCTGTTTATTTAATATAAAGTACATCTTTTGCACGATCCTTTTTCTTTTAAACTAAGTTCCTCTCTTTTACAGATGAACAACGTGCTACACCCGTCCAGGATACGGCACAATGGAGACACAGGCGCAGACGTGTAGTAGGGACCCGTTGCAAGGATTCTTTTCAGATTAAGACCCTGCGTAAACCTTTTTTACCGTCTCTTGTTGATATACATCCCCCGATTTATTACTATAACCGAGGAGGAGGCTGGCATTTTGGCATTGGCCGCACCAGAATTTTTGCGCGTACCTGGACACCAAGGGCTTAGGGCATTATTCTACCCGTTTTTATAAAGACCGAATACCTTAGGGAGTATTCGGCGTCTCGAGTTAGGCCTTATATGCATCAGCTCCGAATCATGTCTTTGGTCAAATGTTGGGTTTGCCCGGCTCCTGTGTTTTGCTGCCTTATGTTCCGTTTTATCGGCTAACGCGGCACCAGGAGAACTACTGCGATTGTGCCCCGGTTCGGCCGGGCGAGCACCTCAGTAGAGAAAGACGAAAACTGACTGTCATGATATAGCGAGAGACTGGTCAACCACTCGATGACTCATCGGAATGTTTAGAATTCCGAATTCCTCCGCATTAACGAAGGACCGGTTTTCGGTCAGGCACATATGCACCCCAAATTCGGGAGAGTGCGGTGCCCCCAGGGGCTATATAGTAGCCCCACCCTCGAACTCCTATGGCTAAGTGAAAATGATAAAGCATTATAGTCCGGTTGCCTAGTTTGCTACGCTACCACCTCCCTAACAGGACCAAGACGTTGGATTAAGTGTGAAAAAGCGCTTTCTTTGCAAACACCCCCGCACTATGTGTGTGGGGGCTGAAGCCAAGGACTGCCATCATATACATAAACAGCCGCACTGGGAGTAGTTTTCTACTTGAACGCACAAGTATAAAAAGCTCTTATATTATATTGAAACATTGTTTTCACAAATCATACATGTCATTTAAACATGATATCCTTCGAGCATTGCGTCTCTATTAAGCAGCGCCTGGACTTCCTCAAAATAGTGCTCGGCGGTACGGCTTCGTCCGAATCTTGGGGACGCAACATCGGTGGCCTTCATCTCCGCCCAGTATGTCTTGACACGGGCCAGAGCCATCCGCACTCCCTCAATGCACGCCGACCGCTTCATTGCGTCGATACGCGGTACCGCACCAAGGAACTGTTGTACTAAGCCAAAATAACTCTTCGGCTGGGGTCCGCCTGGCCACAAATGAGTCATGACATGCTTCATGGAAAGTCCGGATAATCGATTCAGCTCGGCCCATTCGGCCAACCGATCGGTCAACGGAAGAGGACGCTCCGGACTGTGGAATTGCGACAAAAATAGCTCTTCCCTTCTGCGCCCCTTCTGGCCTCGGAAGTGCTCAATCGCGTCCGCATCACTCGCCGCTAAGTCCAGATAAGCATCCTCCGAACTCCATAACTTGTCCAACTGAGCATACTTCGGATCCGTATATTTCCTCCGCAGCAGAAACGGTTTTCCAGCCGCAATAGACCCGGCCTGACTCAGATCCTCCTTGGCCGCTCTCAAAGCGGAACGGGCATCCTTGGATTCGGTGGTGGCCTTTTTAAGGCCCTCTTGCTCCGCTTGGCGTTCTTTTTCAAGAACCTCGCAGCGGTCGGTAGTATCCTTCAATTTTCTGGCCATATCGGCCATTTCCTATTTGCTTCGGCAGTGAGCATGCCGTTCGGCTTCTAGCTCTTCGGCCGCCCTTCAAGCGGTCGCATTACTATTTCTGGCTTGCTCTTTCGCTCGGGCTAGCTCCGCCCGCAGCTCCTCCACAGCAGCGGCACCATCTGCATTAAGCATACAAGTAGTAAGACATGGGCGTCAAGCTCCCTTACCAGGTGTCCGCGTAGAAGTCGCATACCTTGTGACTCATCAAACCGTTTATTGACCAGCGCGATGTCCGCATCCGCCTCGTCAAGTTGCCGCTTTAGTTCGGCATATTCATCAGTCCGGCTGGCCACCGGACGCCCCGCCACCTGTTTAGGAGCGGCGATATGTTATAACTGAGATTTTGATCCTCGGCACGCTGTCAATTTTGACAACATACCGAGTCTTAGGGGCTACTATCTATGCAGGGCGCATTCTATATGCATAACTGTCAGAAGGTACATCATTTTTGCGTACCTCGAACCCCGTCAGTAAGCTTCTGACGGCTTCATGCAATCCGTTCTCCGCGGTTGCAATTCTTTCAATCACCGTACCCATTAGAGCACGGTGATCTTCTGAGATAGCCGCTCGCCCAAGCAAATCCTTCAGCTCCTCCGACCGCACACCACTTGGCGCCGGACCCTCCGGCCCCGCCGGACTTGGGGGAACCTGCCGCGACGACACCTCAGGGTCCTTCGCCTCGCATGAGGGTGCGACAGGTGGAGGCGTTTCGCTCTCCATCATCTCCGGAAGAAGATCCCCTGAAGATGAGCTCTGCTGAGAAGGGCTGAGGTCCGAACTACAAGGTACAATTTCAGTTATCTTCATAAATAAATGCAGGGATGTTCCTTATTTACAAAACCCCTTCTTTTTTACTTACGGCTCGCTAGAGGGCTGATCCCCTTGGGGAAATAGTGCGGCTGGGTTACTTCCCAGCGCCGAACTCTCTGACGAAGATTCCTTTCCCCTCTTTGAGGCCTTGACCTCCAGATCTTCCGAAGCGGTCCTCTTCTCTCCTTGAAAGATGGGACTTTTAATCCCTCCTTCTTTGATAGCCTCCTTCGTAGAGGCAGTTGCTTCCCCGCTCCCCCCTTCGCCTTCTTCAAAAGGCGCGGCCTTCAACATCTTGGTCAGCATGGGATCCGGCGTGGTCTCTGGGAGGGGAGCCGGACACCTTGTTAACTTTGCCTTGGCTATCCACTCCTATTCAAGAAACGGCTCCTTTAAAGGGCATATATATATGATAAATGAATGAACAGCTTGTCCGGTTACAGGACTACTTACTTGAGTATATGGGCGATTGCAGCTTAGTCCTGCGTCCTCGGTCAGTCCGGACACTTCTCTTGTGATCCAAGAACAGTTTATACATCTCCACAGGCGTCATGCCCATAAAATTTTGAGAGCTCGTGGTCCCTCCGGATTAAATTCCCAAAGGCGGGGGCGGCGTTTGCAGGCGAAGGTGCCGAATCAACATAACTGCGCCACTGCAACCAGATTGATCTCTCTTTCTTGGAGGTCTCGAATACGCCCTGCAACAAAGGCGTCCTTGGGCGGCCCCAGTCGAGCCCCTTGTTGACCCATGACGCTTGCCGCTGTGGTGGACTGGCGGAAGGCGGGGCGCCACCCATTTGGTGCCCCAGGAGCGGTGATATAAAACCACTCCCATTGCCACAAACCAAGCTCCTCTTGAAAAGAGCCCTCGGGCCACGGAGCATCAGCACATTTGCTTATGACCACCCCTCCGCACTCTGCTTGTTTCCCCCCGATCATCTTTGGCTCCACCTTGAAGGTCTTGAGCCACAATCCAAAGTGAGGGGTAATATGGAGGAAGGCCTCGCATACGACAATGAATGATAAGATATGGAGGATGGACTCCCGATTCAAGTCATGGAAATCCAGCCCATAATAAAACATGAGCCCCCGCACAAAGGGATCCGTCGGGAAGCCTAAACCCCGAAGGAAGTGAGACACGAACACCACGTTCTCGCCGGGCTCAGGAGTGGGAATGACCTGCCCTGGAGCAGGCAGCCTATGCGAAATCTCACCGGTTAGATACCTGGCGTCTCGCAGCTTTAGCACATCTTCTTCCGTGACGGAAGAAGACATCCATCAGCCGTGCTGGTCGGAGCCGAACATCGTCGAAGGTCCGAAGCGCCTAAATCTGAAGCTTTGGGTGTTAGAACTCGAAGCGCGAGGCGAACTCGATGGAGGGTGTAAAAAAGAAGAGGGCCTTGGTCTCATTATAAAGAGATTGAATACCAGGAGCCCGCCCCCTGGTCGATTAGGACTCACCTGTGATAGAGGAGGCGTGCCGACGGGCACGGATGGGTTACCCACGTCCATATTGATGAGAATCCCGGAATAAGGGGGCACGATCTATGCTTTGATAAGACGTGCCAAGGAAACCGCCTTGCTAAACGCGCTGAGGTGGAACAGTAAAAAACAATTCATATAAAGACCTGGCCACGGTGTGATGTCACGCCGCGGAATACGTCAGCAGATCTGTGCAAAAGTTATTCTCTCTACGGTGGTATGTGGAACTTGTCTTACAGAGCCGGACACTATCCTTGTGTTCAAAACCTTCTGTGAAGTATTCGGAGGAGGAACCCGCCTTGCAATGCCGAAGACAATATGCGCGCCGGACTCGTCGTCATTGAAGCCTGGTTCAGGGCTCGAGGAGTCTGGACTAGGGGTGTCCGGATAGCGAACTATCATCATGGCCGGACTCCAAGACTATGAAGATACAAGATTGAAGACTTCATCCCGTGTCTGGATGGGACTTTCCTTGGCGTGGAAGGCAAGCTTGGCAATACGGATATGTAGATCTCCTACCATTGTAATCGACTCTGTGTAACCCTAACCTATCCGGTGTCTATATAAACCGGAGGGTTTTTAGTTCGTAGGACGAACAACAATCATACCATAGGCTAGCTTCTAGGGTTTAGCGTCCTTGATCTCGTGGTAGATCTACTCTTGTACTACCCATATCATCAATATTAATCAAGCAGGAGTAGGGTATTACCTCCATCGAGAGGGCCCGAACCTGGGTAAAAACATCGTGTCCCTTGTCTCCTGTTACCATCCGCCTAGACGCACAGTTCGGGACCCCCTACCCGAGATCCGCCGGTTTTGACACCGACACTCCTCTTGATCCCAATTATATGCCTTTGTCTACCTTGATTGAGAATAATAATGAATCTATGGATGTGAATTTTGTTGGTAGGAATAGTTTTGGAAACAATGCTTATAGAGGAAACTTTAATGCTAGACCATTCCCTAGTAATTCCTCTAATAATTATGGAAATTCCTACAATAATTCTTATGGTAATTTTAATAAGATGCCCTCTGATTTTGAGAATAGTGTGAAAGAATTTATGATTTCTGAAAAGAATTTTAATGCTTTGCTTGAAGAAAAATTGCTCAAAGTTGATGATTTGGCTAGGAACGTTGATAGACTTTTGCTTGATGTTGATTCTCTTAAACTTAGATCTTCTCCTCCTAAGCATGATATCAATGAGTCTCTCAAAGCAATGAGAATTTCCATTGATGAGTGCAAGGAAAGAACCGCTAGATTGCGTGCTAAGAAAGATAGCTTTATAAAGGCGTGTTCTTCTAGTTTCCATGAAAATAATGATGAGGATCTTAAAGTTATTGATGCGTCTCCTATTAGATCTATGTTTTGCAATATGAATCTTGATAATTATGGGACTGATGATGAGTCAACTTTGCCTAGAAGGCGTCCCAAGAATTCGGAGTTTTTAGATCTTGATGCTAAATTTGGTAAAAGTGGGATTGGAGAGGTCACAACTTTAAATAGCATTGAACCCACTATCTCGGACTTCAAGGAATTTGATTATGATAATTGTTCTTTAGAAGGTTGTATTTCCTTGTTGCAATCCGTTGTTAATTCTCCTCATGCTTATAGTCAAAATAAAGCTTTTTTACCAAACATATCGTTGACGCCTTGATGCAATCTTATGATGAAAAACTTAATTTGGAAGTTTCTATACCTAGAAAACTTAATGATGAGCGGGAACCTACTATAAAGATTAGAATTAAAGATCATGAGTGTTTTTCTTTGTGTGATTTGGGTGCTAGTGTTTCCACGATTCTGAAAACTTTATGTGATATTCTAGGTTTCCATGATCTTGATGATTGCTCTTTAAATTTGCACCTTGCGGATTCCACCATTAAAAAGCCAATGGGAAGGATCAATGATGTTCTCATTGTTGCAAATAGAAATTTTGTGCCCATAGATTTTATCGTTCTTGATATAGATTGCAATCTTTCTTGCCCTATTATTCTTGATAGAGCTTTCCTTAGAACGATTGGTGCGATTATTGATATGAAGGAGGGGAATATTAGATTCCAATTTCCATTAAAGAAAGGCATGGAGTACTTTACAAGAAAGAAAGTCAAATTACCTTATGAATCTATCATGCGAGCTACTTATGAATTTAGTGCCAAAGATGGCACTCGTTAGATCTATCTTCGCTTTTATGCCTAGCTAGGGGCGTTAAACGATAGCGCTAGTTGGGAGGCAACCCAATTTTATTTGTGTTTTTTGTTTTTGTTCCTGTTTAGTAATAAATATTGCATCTACCTTCTGTTTAGATGTGTTTTTATCTTTTAATTAGTGTTTGTGCCAAGTAGAACCTATAGGATAACCTATGATGATAGTTGATTTGATTTTGCTGAAAAACAGAAAATTTGCGCGCACGAATTTAGTTTTGTTAAATCACAGAAACGCGTTTTTGCGTTGATTCTTTTTACTGCTGATCAATAAAAAAAATTCCAGGACTTCCTATTTTGGTAGGATTTGTAGAGTTCCAGAAGTTTGCGTTAGTTACATATTGCTACAGACTGTTCTGTTTTTGACAGATTCTGTTTTTCGTGTGTTGTTTGCTTATTTTGATGCATCTATGGATAGTAAAATAGTTTACAAACCATAGAGAAGTTGGAATAAAGTAGGTTTAACACCAAATAAATAAAGAATGAGTTCATTACAGTACCTTATGTGCTGGTTTTGTTTTCTTTCACTAACGGAGCTTATAAGATTTCCTGTTGAGTTTTGTGTTGTGAAGTTTTCAAGTTTTGGGTAAAGCTTTTATGGACTATGGAATAAGGAGTGGCAAAAGCCTAAGCTTGGGGATGCCCATGGCACCCCAAGATATTCAAGGATAGCCAAAAGCCTAAGCTTGGGGATGCCCCGGGAAGGCATCCCCTCTTTCATCTTCGTTCATTGGTAACTTTACTTGGAGCTATATTTTTATTCGCCACATGATATGTGTTTTGCTTGGAGCATCGTGTATTATATTAGTCTTTGCTTTTTAGTTTACCACAATCATCCTTGCTATACACACCTTTTGGGAGAAGCCTACTTGATTAGGATTTGCTAGAATACTCTATGTGGTTCACTTATATCTTTTGAGCTTGATAGTTTTTGCTCTAGTGCTTCACTTATTTCTTTTAGAGCACGTTGGTGACTTAATTTTAAAGAAATTGCTAGTCTCTCATGCTTCACTTATATCTTTCTGAGAGTCTTTTAGAACAGCATGGTATTTGCTATGGTTACAAAGTTGGTCCTAGAATGATGAGCATCCAAGTTGGGTATAATAAAAACTATCATAGAAAAAGAATTGGATGCTATGATCAATATGATGCTTGAAAATTGTTTGGAGATATGGAGGTAGTGATATTAGGGTCATGCTAGTTGAGGTGATTATGAAAAATACTTGTGTTAAGGGTTGTGATTCCCGTAGCATGCACGTATGGTGAACCGCTTTGTGATGAAGTTGGAGCACAATTTTATTTATTGATTGTCTTCCTTAGTGGTGGTCGGGGACGAGCGGTGGTCTTTTTCTACCAATCTATCCCCCTAGGAGCATGCGCGTAGTGCTTTGGTTTTTGATGACTTCTAGATTTTTGCAACAAGTATATGAGTTCTTTTGACTAATGTTGAGTCCATGGATTATACGCACCTCACCCTTCCACCATTGCTAGCCTCTCTTGTGCCGTGCAACTTTCGCCGGTACCATACACCCACCATATACCTTCCTCAAAACAGCCACCATACCTAATTATTATGGCATTTCCATAGCCATTCCGAGATATATTGCCATGCGACTTTCCACCGTTCCGTTCATATGACACGCATTACTTTTGTCATATTGCTTTTTGCATGTTCATGTAGTTGACCTCGTATTTGTGGCAAGGCCACCTTCATAATTTTCATACATGTCGCTCTTGATTCATTGCATATCCCGGTACACCGCCGGAGGCATTCATATAGAGTCATATCTTGTTGTAGCTTTGAGTTGTAAATCCATAAAAGTGTGATGATCTTCATTATTAGAGCATTGTCCCAGTGAGGAAAGGATGATGAAGACTATGGTTCCCCCACAAGTCGGGATGAGACTTCGGACTTTACAAAAAGAAAAAAAAGGCCAAAAAGAAAAAAAAGGAAGGCCAAAGAAAAAAAAGAGAAAAAAGGGGGAAAAAGAGAAAAAAAATATAAAAAGAGAGAAAAAGAGAGAAGGGACAATGCTACTATCTATTTTTCCACACTTGTGCTTCAAAATAGCACCATGATCTTCATGATAGAGAGTCTCATATGTTGTCACTTTCATATACTAGTGGGAATTTTTCATTATAGAACTTGGCTTGTATATTCCAATGAAGGGCTTCCTCAAAAGTGCCCTAGGTCTTCGCGAGCAAGCAAGTTAGATGCACACCACTTAGTTTATTTTGTTGAGCTTTCATAAATTTATAGCTCTAGTGCATCTGTTGCATGGCAATCCCTACTCACTCACATTGATATCTATTAATGGGCATCTCCATAGCCCATTGATATGCCTAGTTGATGTGGGACTATCTTCTCCTTTTTTTGTCTTCTCCACAACCACCATTCTATTCCACATATAGCGCTATGTCCATGGCTCACGCTCATGTATTGCGTGAAAGTTGAAAGAGTTTGAGATTATTAAAGTATGAAACAATTGCTTGGCTTGTCATCGGGGTTGTGCATGATTAAATACTTTGTGTGATGAAGATAGAGCAACAGCCAGACTATATGATTTTGTAGGGAAAACTTTCTTTGGCCATGTTATTTTCAGAAGACATGATTACTTTGATTAGTATGCTTGAAGTATCACCATTTTCATGTTAATGTGAACTTTTATTTTGTATCATTTGGATCTGAACATTCATGCCACAATAAAAATATTACATTGAGAATTATGCTATGTAGCATTTCACATCAAAAATTTCCTTTTTTATCATTTACCTACTCGAGGACGAGCAGGAATTAAGCTTGGGGATGCTTGATACGTCTCCAACGTATCTATAATTTTTGATTGTTCCATGCTATTATATTACCCTTTTTGGATGTTTATGGGCTTTATTTTACACATTTATATCATTTTTGGGACTAACCTACTAACCTGAGACCTAGCCCGTATTGCTGTTTTTTTGCCTATTTCAGTATTTCGAAGAAAAGGAATATCAAACGGAGTCCAAATGGAATGAAACCTTTGGGAGTGTGATTTTTGGAACGAACGTGATCCAGAGGACTTGGAGTGCAAGTCAAGAAGCAGCCGAGGCCTCCACGAGATAGGAGGGCGCCCCCCCTATAGGGCGCGCCCCTGTCTCGTGGGCCCTTCGGGCGTCCACTGACGTACTTCTTCCTCCTATATAAGCCTACGTACCCCGAAAACATCCAGGGAGCCAATGAAACACAATTTCCACTGCCGTAACCTTCTGTATCCGCGAGATCCCATCTTGGAGCCTTCGTCAGCGTTCTGCCGGAGGGGGAATCGACCATAGAGGGCTTCTACATCAACATCCTTGCCCCTCCGATGAGATGTGAGTAGTTTACCAAAGACCTACGGGTCCATAGTTATTAGCTAGATGGCTTATTCTCTCTTTTTGGATCTCAATACAATGTTCTCCCCCTCTCTTGTGGATATCTATTCGATGTAAACTCTTTTTGCCGTGTGTTTGTCGAGATCCAATGAATTGTGGGTCTATGATCAAGTTTATCTATGAATAATATTTGAATCTTCTCTGAATTCTTTTATGTATGATTGAGTTATCTTTGCAAGTCTCTTCGAATTATCAGGTTGGTTTGGCCTACTAGATTGATCTTTCTTGCCATGGGAGAAGTGTTTAGCTTTGGGTTCAATCTTGCGGTGTCCTTACCCAGTGACAGAAAGGGTTGCAAGGCACGTATTGTATTGTTGCCATCGAGGATAACAAGATGGGTTTTATATCATATTGCTTGCGTTTATCCCTCTACATCATGTCATCTTGCTTAAAGCGTTACTCTGTTCTTATGAACTTAATACTCTAGATGCAGGCAGGAGTCGGTAGATGTGTGGAGTAATAGTAGTAGATGCAGGCAGGAGTCGGTCTACTTGTCACGGACGTGATGCCTATATACATGATCATGCCTAGATAATCTCATAATTATTCGCTTTTCTATCAATTGCTCGACAGTAATTTGTTCACCCACCGTAATACTTATGCTATCTTGAGAGAAGCCACTAGTGAAACCTATGGCCCCCGGGTCTATCTCTTATCATATTTGTTTCCATTCTACTTTTATTTGCATCTTTACTTTTTGCATCCATATTATAAAATACCAAAAATATATTTATCTTATCTTACTATCTTTATTAGATCTCACTTTCGCAAGTGGCCGTGAAGGGATTGACAACCCCTTTATTGCGTTGGTAGCGAGTTCTTTGTTTGTTTGTGTAGGTGCGTGGGACTTTTGAGGATCCTCCTACTGGATTGATTCCTTGGTTCTCAAAAACTAAGGGAAATACTTACGCTACTATTGCTGCATCACCCTTTCCTCTTCAAGCAAAACCAACGCAAGCTCAAGACGTAGCAGTGCATTGGGGGCTCGCGGAGATGAGAAGAGACTCACGATAATGTGACCCCGTCACCCCGTCTCGTGGAATTACGGCAAGGGCCCAGACTGCCCGACCGTGCCACGTGGAAAACTCGCGGGTGCTCTACGGGCCCGCCCGACTTTCACATCAACTCGCGGGCACCCCTCAGGGCCGACCCGACTTCAACAATGGTCTCAATTAAAGTCAAGGTAACCGTGTGTCCAAACATCAAGGGGAAAACCCGAGGAATCACCCACGGAGGATTCCACTCGATGTAATCATCAAGGTGAACGTAAGAGGATCCACCCTCGAGGTTCACACTTGAGGTGTTGCACGACAGAGCCGTATCGGGAATGGTGAAAGAGGAACCACCCTCGATGACCACGACCGAATAGCTACACTACAGAATTATCATCAGGAGTGCGTTATGAGGGTCACCCACGACACTAGTAGCTCTGCAGAGTCGAGCAACTAAAGGGGCGTGATGTGATGTGAGGTGTCAGGCTCTGGTCCTCGATCACGTTGATCGAGTCGTCGAAGATGAAGCAGGGGAAACAAGGACAAGGTGGGGGTCACTGATGGATCACTAACCAACCTATACTAAGCAGTTTAGGATAAGCAGGTAAGGTACAATGAGCAGGTTACAAAAGCAGGCTATGCATCAGAATAGGAGCAAACAATAACAGTAGAAAAATCTAATGCAAGCATGAGAGAATAGAATGAGCGATATCGGGATGATCAAAGTGGGGGCTTGCCTGGTTGCTCAGGCGATAATGAGGGGGTCGTTGTCGAAGCAGTCGATCACAGGGGCATAAACAGCGGCCTCGAGGCCTATCGGAGAGAAGACGGGGGAAGAAACAGTAAATACAAAGCACACAGGACATTACTAAGCATGACATGACGAAACGCGGTGCTAGGGGTGTTCTAACGCAGTGCTACACGATACCGGCGAAGGGGGAGAACATCCAGGAATGTTTCCCCGAAGTTTGGCATTTTCGGATAAACGAGCCGGAGGGTGAAGGTGTGGCGGGAGAACGGACTGCTTATTCGGATTCGTCTCGTCGTTCTGAGCAACTTTCATGTATAACACTTTTTCATCCGAGCTACGGTTTATTTTGTATGATTTTTCAAATTTTTAAAAGATTTTGTAATATTAATACCATTTATATTAATTCAGAAAAAGTAACGTGACGTCAGCATGGCGTCATCAACGCATCAGCGGACAACTGAGCAGCTGACCAGTAAACAGGGCCCACGCGGGGCCCACTAGCAGTGACGGGGCAATGACCAGCCAACCGTTGACTGGGTTAACAAGGCCGTGGGGCCCAGTGGCAGCAACACCGGGGTGGGGCCCAGAGGCGCCCACGTCAGCATGGCGATGGAAGTCGCGCCGGCGACCAAAACGCTCTGCGACGCGCACGGGAGGCCGCCGGATTTTCGCTACGGTGGCTCAAATCAGATGTGGCTAGGCTCGTTCGGCTGCGGTCTATCTCGTGCTTCCAACGGCGTTGGTCGCGGGGCTTGGAGTTGACCGGAGCAGGGCGCAGAGTCGACGGCAGTGCTACGTCTTGAGCTTGTGTTGGTTTTCCCCGAAGAGGAGACGATGATACATCACAGTAGCGATGGTATTTCCCTCTGTTTTTGTGAACCAAGGTATCAATCCAGTAGGAGGTCACGCACAAGCCCCTCGTACCTACACAAAACAAATAGCTCCTCACAACCAATGCGAATAGGGGTTGTCAATCCCTTCACGGTCACTTACGAGAGTGAGATCGGATAGAGATGATAGATAATATTTTTGGTATTTTTGGTATAAAGATGCAAAGTAAAATAAAAAGGCGAAGTAAAGTGAAAAGCAATAATAAAACGTGGGAAGATTAATATGATGAAAATAGACCCGGGGGCCATAGATTTCACTAGTGGGTTCTCTCAAGAGCTAAGTATTTTACGGTGGGTGAACGAATTACTGTTGAGCAATTGACAGAATTGAGCATAGATATTTGAATCTTCTCTGAATTGTTTTATGTATGATTGAGTTATCTTTGCAAGTCTCTTTGAATTATCAGTTCGGTTTGGCCTACTAGATTGATCTTTCTTGCCATGGGAGAAGTGTTTAGCTTTGGGTTCAATCTTGCGGTGTCCTTACCAAAGGATGAGAAAGGGTTGCAAGGCACGTATTGTATTGTTGCCATCGAGGATAACAAGATGGGGTTTATATCATATTGCTTGAGTTTAACCCTCTACATCATGTCATCTTGCTTAAATCGTTACTCTGTTCTTATGAACTTAATACTCTAGATGCAGGTAGGAGTCAGTCGATGTGTGGAGTAATAGTAGTAGATGCAGGCAGGAGTCGGTCTACTTCTCACGGACGTGATGCCTATATACATGATCATGCCTAGATAATCTCATAATTATTCGTTTTTCTATCAATTGCTCGACAGTAGTTTGTTCACCCACCGTAATACTTATGCTATTTTGAGAGAAGCCACTAGTGAAACCTATGGCCCCCGGGTCTATCTCTTATCATATTTGTTTCCAATCTACTTTTATTTTATCTTTACTTTTTGCATCTATATTATAAAATACCAAAAATATATTTATCTTATCTTACTATCTTTATTAGATCTCACTTTATGAAGTGGCCGTGAAGGGATTGACAACCCTTTATTGCGTTGGTTGCGAGTTCTTTGTTTGTTTGTGTAGGTGCGTGGGACTTTTGAGGAGCCTCCTACTGGATTGATACCTTGGTTCTCAAAAACTGAGGGAAATACTTACACTACTATTGTTGCATCACCCTTTCCTCTTCAAGCAAAACCAACGCAAGCTCAAGACGTAGCAGTGCATTGGGGGCTCGCGGAGATGAGCAGAGACTCACGATAATGTGACCCCGTCGCCACGTCTCTTGGACTTACGGCAAGGGCCCAGACTGCCCGACCGTGCCACGTGGAAAACTCGCGGGTGATCTACGGGCCCGCCCGACTTTCACATCAACTCGCGGGCACCCCTCAGGGCCGACCCGACTTCAACAATGGTCTAAATTAAAGTCAAGGTAACCGTGTGTCCAAACATCAAGGGGAAAACCCGAGGAATCACCCATGGAGGATTCCACTCGATGTAATCATCAAGGTGAACGTAAGAGGATCCACCCTCGAGGTTCACACTTGAGGTGTTGCATGACAGAGCCGTATCGGGAATGGTGAAAGAGGAACCACCCTCGATGACCACGAACGAATAGCTACACTACATAATTATCATCAGGAGTGCGTTATGAGGGATCACCCACGACACTAGTAGCTCTGCAGAGTCGAGCAACTAAAGGGGAGTGATGTGATGTGAGGTGTCAGGCTCTTGTCCTCGATCACGTTGATCGAGTCGTCGAAGATGAAGCAGGGGCGACAAGGACAAGGTGGGGGTCACTGATGGATCACTAACCAACCTATACTAAGCAGTTTAGGATAAGTAGGTAAGGTACAATGAGCAGGTTACAAAAGCAGGCTATGCATCAGAATAGGAGCAAACAATAACAGTAGCAAAATCTAATGCAAGCATGAGAGAATGGAATGGGCGATATCAGGATGATCAAAGGGGGGGCTTGCCTGGTTGCTCAGGCGATAAGGAGGGGATCGTTGTCGAAGTAGTCGATCACAGTTGCATCAGCAGCGGTCTCGAGGCCTATCAGAGAGAAGAGGGGGGAAGAAACAGTAAGTACAAAGCATACAGGACATTACTAAGCATGACACGACGAAACGCGGTGCTAGGGGTGTTCTAACGCAGTGCTACACGATACCGGCGAAGGGGGAGAACACCCAGGAATGTTTCCCCGAAGTTTGGCATTTTCGGACAAACGAGCCGGAGGGTGAAGATGTGGCGGGAGAACAGACTGCGTATTCGGATTCGTCTCGTCGTTCTGAGCAACTTTCATGGATAACACTTTTTCATCCGAGCTATGATTTATTTTATATGATTTTTCAAAGTCTTTAAAGATTTTCTAATATTAATACCATTTAAATTAATTCAGAAAAAGTAACGTGACGTCAGCATGGCGTCATCAACGCATCAGCGGTCAACTGACCAGCTGACCAGTCAACAGGGCCCACGCGGGGCCCACTGGCAGTGACTGGGCAATGCCCAACCAATCGTTGACTGGGTTAACAGGGCCGTGGGGCCTAGTGGCAGCGACACCGGGGTGGGGCCCAGAGGCGCCCACGTCAGCATGGCGATGGAAGTCGCGCCGGTGACCAAAACGCACGGCGACGCGCACGGGAGGCCGCCGGATTTTCGCTACGTTGGCTCAAATCGGACGTGGCTAGGCTCGTTCAGCTGCGGTCTATCTCGTGCATCCAACGGCGTTGGTCGCGGGGGCTGGACTAGACCGGAGCAGGGCGCAGAGTCGACGACAGTGCTACGTCTTGAGCTTGTGTTGATTTTCCCCGAAGAGGATTGGATGATGCAGCACAGTAGCGTAAGTATTTCCCTCAGTTTTTGAGAACCAAGGTATCAATCCAGTAGGAGGCCACGCACAAGCCCCTCGTATCTACACAAAACAAATTGCTCCTCGCAACCAACGCGAATAGGGGTTGCCAATCCCTTCACGGTCACTTACGAGAGTGAGATCTGATAGAGATGATAGATAATATTTTTGGTAATTTTGGTATAAAGATGCAAAGTAAAATAAAAAGGCAAAGTAAAGAGCAAAGCAATTATAAAGCGTAGGAAGATTAATATGATGAAAATAGACCCGGGGGCCATAGATTTCACTAGTGGCTTCTCTCAAGAGCATAAGTATTTTACGGTGGGTGAACGAATTACTGTTGAGCAATTGACAGAATTGAGCATAGATATTTGAATCTTCTCTGAATTCTTTCATGTATGATTGAGTTATCTTTGCAAGTCTCTTCGAATTATTAGTTTGGTTTGGCCTACTAGATTGATCTTTCTTGCCATGGGAGAAGTGTTTAGCTTTGGGTTCAATCTTGCGGTGTCCTTACCCAGTGACAGAAAGGGTTGCAAGGCACGTATTGTATTGTTCCCATCGAAGATAACAAGATGGGGTTTATATCATATTTCTTGAGTTTATCCCTCTACATCATGTCATCTTGCTTAAAGCGTTACTCTATTCTTATGAACTTAATACTCTAGATGCAGGCAGGAGTCGGTCGATGTGTGGAGTAATAGTTGTAGATGCAGGCAGGAGTCGGTCTACTTGTCACGGGCGTGATGCCTATATACATGATCATGCCTAGATAATCTCATAATTATTCGCTTTTCTATCAATTGCTCGACAGTAATTTGTTCACCCACCGTAATACTTATGCTATCTTGAGAGAAGCCACTAGTGAAACCTATGGCCCCCGGGTCTATCTCTTATCATATTTGTTTCCAATCTACTTTTATTTGCATCTTTACTTTTTGCATCTATATTATAAAATACCAAAAATATATTTATCTTATCTTACTATCTTTATTAGATCTCACTTTCACAAGTGGCCGTGAAGGGATTGACAACCCCTTTATTGCGTTGGTTGCGAGTTGTTTGTTTGTTTGTGTAGGTGCGTGAGACTTTTGAGGAGCCTCCTACTGGATTGATACCTTAGTTCTCAAAAACTGAGGGAAATACTTACGCTACTATTGCTGCATCACCCTTTCCTCCTCAAGCAAAACCAACGCAAGCTCAAGACGTAGCAGTGCATTGGGGGCTCGCGGAGATGAGCAGAGACTCACGATAATGTGACCCCGTCGCCCCGTCTAGTGGACTTACGACAAGGGCCCAGACTGCCCGACCGTGCCACATGGAAAACTCGCGGGTGCTCTACAGGCCCGCCCGACTTTCACATCAACTCGCGGGTACCCCTCAGGGCCGACCCGACTTCGATAATGGTCTCAATTAAAGTCAAGGTAACCGTGTGTCCAAACATCAAGGGGAAAACCCGAGGAATCACCCACGGAAGATTCCACTCGATGTAATCATCAAGGTGAATGTAAGAGGATCCACCCTCGAGGTTCACACTTCAGGTGTTGCACGACAGAGCCGTATCGGGAATTGTGAAAGAGGAACCACCCTCGATGACCATGACCGAATAGCTACACTACAGAATTATCATCAGGAGTGCGTTATGAGGGATCACCCACGACACTAGTAGCTCTACAGAGTCGAGCAACTAAAGGGGCGTGATGTGATGTGAGGTGTTAGACTCTGGTCCTCGATCACGTTGATCGAGTCGTCGAAGATGAAGCAGGGGCAACAAGGACAAGGTGGGGGTCACTGATGGATCACTAACCAACCTATACTAAGCAGTTTAGGATAAGCAGGTAAGGTACAATGAGCAGGTTACAAAAGTAGGCTATGCATCAGAATAGGAGCAAACAATAACAGTAGCAAAATCTAATGCAAGCACGAGAGAATGGAATGGGCGATATCGGGATGATCAAAGGGGGGGCTTGCCTGGTTGCTCAGGCGATAAGGAGGGGGTCGTTGTCGAAGAAGTCGATCACAGGGGCATCAGCAGCGGTCTCGAGGCCTATCAGAGAGAAGAGGGGGGAATAAACAGTAAATACAAAGCACACAGGACATTACTAAGCATGACATGATAAAACGCGGTGCTAGGGATGTTGTAACGCAGTTCTACACGATACCGGGGAAGGGGGAGAACATCCAGGAATGTTTCCCCGAAGTTTGGCATTTTCGGACGAACGAGCCGGAGGGTGAAGGTGTGGCGGGAGAACGGACTGCGAATTCGGATTCGTCTCGTCGTTCTGAGCAACTTTCATGTATAACACTTTTTCATCCGAGCTACGGTATATTTTATACGATTTTTCAAAGTTTTAAAAGATTTTCAAATATTAATACCATTTGAATTAATTCAGAAAAAGTAACGTGACGTCAGCATGGCGTCATCAACGCATCAGCGGTCAAATGACCAGCTGACCAGTCAACAGGGCCCACGCGGGCCCTTGGCGATTGGGCAATGCCCAACCAATCGTTGATCGGGTTAACAGGCCGTGGGGCCTAGTGGCAGCGACACGGGGTGGGGCCAGGCGCCACGTCAACATGGCGATGGAAGTCGCGCGGCGACCAAAACGCACGGCGACACGCACGGGAGGCCGCCGGATTTTCGCTACGGTGGCTCAAATCGGACGTGGCTAGGCTCGTTCGGCTGCGGTCTATCTCGTGCATCCAATGGCGTTGGTCGCGGGGGCTGGAGTTGACCGGAGCAGGGTGCAGAGTCGACGATAGTGCTACGTCTTGAGCTTGTGTTGGTTTTCCCCGAAGAGGAGAGGATGATGCAGCACAGTAGCGTAAGTATTTCCCTCAGTTTTTGAAAACCAAGGTATCAATCCAGTAGGAGGCCACACACAAGCCCCACGTACCTACACAAAACAAATAGCTCCTCGCAACTAACGCGAATAGGGGTTGTCAATCCCTTCAAGGTCACTTACGAGAGTGAGATCTGATAGAGATGATAGATAATATTTTTGGTATTTTTGGTATAAAGATGCAAAGTAAAATAAAAAGGAAAAGTAAGAGCAAAGTAATAATAAAGCGTATGAAGATTAATATGATGAAAATAGACCCGGGAGCCATAGATTTCACTAGTGGCTTCTCTCAAGAGCATAAGTATTTTACGGTGGGTGAACGAATTACTGTTGAGCAATTGACAGAATTGAGCATAGATATTTGAATCTTCTCTGAATTCTTTTATGTATGATTGAGTTATCTTTGAAAGTCTCTTCGAATTATCAGTTTGGTTTGGCCTACTTGATTGATCTTTCTTGCCATGGGAGAAGTGTTTAGCTTTGGGTTCAATCTTGCGGTGTCCTTACCCAGTGATAGAAAGGGTTGCAAGGCACGTATTGTATTGTTGCCATCGAGGATAACAAGATGGGGTTTATATCATATTGCTTGAGTTTATCCCTCTACATCGTGTCATCTTGCTTAAACCGTTACTCTGTTCTTATGAACTAAATACTCTAGATGCAGGCAGGAGTCGGTCGATGTGTGGAGTAATAGTATTAGATGCAGGCAGGAATCGGTCTACTTGTCATGGACGTGATGCCTATATACATGATCATGCCTAGATAATCTCATAATTATTCGCTTTTCTATCAATTGCTCGACATTAATTTGTTCACCCACCGTAATACTTATGCTATCTTGAGAGAAGCCACTAGTAAAACCTATGGTCCCCGGGTCTATCTCTTAGCATATTTGTTTCCAATCTTCTTTTATTTGCATCTTTACTTTTTGCATCTATATTATAAAATACCAAAAATATATTTATCTTATCTTACTATCTTTATTAGATCTCACTTTCGCAAGTGGCCGTGAAGGGACTGACAACCTTTTTATTGCGTTGGTTGCGAGTTCTTTGTTTGTTTGTGTAGGTGTGTGGGACTTTTGAGGAGCCTCCTACTGGATTGATACCTTGGTTCTCAAAAACTGAGGGAAATACTTACGCTACTATTGCTGCAACACCCTTTCCTCTTCAAGCAAAAACAACGCAAGCTCAAGACGTAGCAGTGCATTAGGGGCTCGCGGAGATGAGCAGAGACTCACGATAATGTGACCCCGTCGCCCCGTCTAGTGGACTTATGGCAAGGGCCCAGACTGCCCGACCGTGCCACGTGGAAAACTCGCGGGTGCTCTACGGGCCCGCCCGACTTTCACATCAACTCGCGGGTACCCCTCAGGGCCGACCCGACTTCAACAATGGTCTCAATTAAAGTCAAGGTAACCATGTGTCCAAACATCAAGGGGAAAACCTGAGGAATCACCCACGGAGGATTCCACTCGATGTAATCATCAAGGTGAATGTAAGAGGATCCACCCTCGAGGTTCACACTTGAGGTGTTGCACGCACGAGCCGTATCGGGAATGGTGAAAGAGGAACCACCCTCGATGACCATGACCGAATAGCTACACTACTGAATTATCATCGAGTGCGTTATGAGGATCACCCACGACACTAGTAGCTCTGCGAGTCGAGCAACTAAAGGCGTGATGTGATGTGAGGTGTGAGGCTCGGTCCTCGATCACGTTGATCGAGTCGTCGAAGTTGAAGTAGGGCAACAAGGACAAGATGGGGTCAGCGATGGATCACTAACCAACCTATACTAAGCGAGTTAAGGATAAGCAGGTAAGGTACAATGAGCAGGTTACAAAAGCAGGCTATGCATCAGAATAGGAGCAAACAATAACAGTAGCAAATTCTAATGCAAGCATGAGAGAATGGAATGGGAGATATCGGGATGATCAAAGGGGGGCTTGCCTGGTTGCTCAGGCGATAAGGAGGGGGTCATTGTCGAAGCAGTCGATCACAGGGGCATCAGCAGCTGTCTCGAGGCCTATCGGAGAGAAGAGGGGGGAAGAAACAGTAAATACAAAGCACACATGACATTACTAAGCATGACATGACGAAACGCGGTGCAAGGGGTGTTCTAACGCAATGCTACACGATACCGGCGAAGGGGGAGAACATCCAAGAATGTTTCCCCGAAGTTTGGCATTTTCGGACAAACGAGCCGGAGGGTGAAGGTGTGGCGGGAGAACCGACTGCGTATTCGTATTCGTCTCGACGTTCTGAGCAACTTTCATGTATAGCACTTTTTCATCCGAGCTACGGTTTATTTTATATGATTTTTCAAAGTTTTAAAAGATTTTCTAATATTAATACCATTTAAATTAATTCAGAAAAAGTAACATGACGTCAGCATAGCGTCATCAACGCATCAGCTGTCAACTGACCAGCTGACCAGTCAACAGGGCCCACGCAGGGCCCACTGGCAGTGACTGGGCAATGCCCAGCCAACCGTTGACTGGGTTAACAGGGCCGTGGGGCCTAGTGGCAGCGACACCGGGGTGGGGCCCAGAGGCGCCCACGTCAGCATGGCGACGGAAGTCGCGCCGGCGACCAAAACGCACGGCGACACACATGGGAGGCCGCCGGATTTTCGCCACGGTGGCTCAAATCGGACGTGGCTAGGCTCGTTTGGCTGCGGTCTATCTCGTGCATCCAATGGCGTTGGTCGCGGGGGCTGGAGTTGACCGGAGCAGGGCGCAGAGTCGACGACAGTGCTACGTCTTGAGCTTGTGTTGGTTTTCACCGAAGAGGAGAGGATGATGCAGCACAGTAGCGTAAGTATTTCCCTCAGTTTTTGAGAACCAAGGTATCAATCCAGTAGGAGGCCACACACAAGCCCCTCGTACCTACACAAAACAAATAGCTCCTCGCAACCAACGCGAATAGGGGTTGTCAATCCCTTCACGGTCACTTACGAGAGTGAGATCTGATAGAGACGACAGATAATATTTTTGGTATTTTTGGTATAAAGATGCAAAGTAAAATAAAAAGGAAAAGTAAGAGCAAAGTAATAATAAAGCGTGGGAAGATTAATATGATGAAAATAGACCGGGGCCATAGATTTCACTAGTGGCTTCTCTCAAGAGCATAAGTATTTTACGGTGGGTGAGCAATTCTTGTTGAGCAATTGACTGAATTGAGCATAGATATTTGAATCTTCTCAGAATTCTTTTATGTATGATTGAGTTATCTTTGCAAGTCTCTTTGAATTATCAGTTTGGTTTGGCCTACTAGATTGATCTTTCTTGCCATGGGAGAAGTGTTTAGCTTTGGGTTCAATCTTGTGGTGTCCTTACCTAGTGACAGAAAGGGTTGCAAGGCACGTATTGTATTGTTGCCATCGAGGATAACAAGATGGGGTTTATATCATATTGCTTGAGTTTATCCCACTACATCATGTCATCTTGCTTAAAGCGTTACTCTGTTCTTATGAACTTAATACTCTAGATGCAGGCAGGAGTCGGTTGATGTATGGAGTAATAGTAGTAGATGCGGCAGGAGTCGGTCTACTTTTCATGGACGTGATGCCTATATACATGATCATGCCTAGATAATCTCATAATTATTCGATTTTCTATCAATTGCTCGATAGTAATTTGTTCACCCACCGTAATACTTATGATATCTTGAGAGAAGCCACTAGTGAAACCTATGGCCCCGGTTCTATCTCTTACCATATTTGTTTCCAATCTACATTTATTTGCATCTTTACTTTTTGCATCTATATTATAAAATACCAAAATATATTTATCTTATCTTACTATCTTTATTAGATCTCACTTTCATGAAGTGGCCGTGAAGGATTGACAACCTTTTATTGCGTTGGTTGCGAGTTCTTTGTTTGTTTGTGTAGGTGTGTGGGACTTTTGAGGAGCCTCCTACTAGATTGATACCTTGGTTCTCAAAAGCTGAGGGAATACTTACGCTACTATTGCTGCATCACCCTTTCCTTTTCAAGCAAAACCAACGCAAGCTCAAGACGTAGCAGTGCATTGGGGGCTCGCGGAGATGAGCACAGACTCACGATAATGTGACCCCGTCGGCCCGTCTAGTGGACTTATGGCAAGGGCCCAGACTGCCCGACCGTGCCACGTGGAAAACTCGCGGGTGCTCTACGGGCCCGCCCGACTTTCACATCAACTCGCGGGTACCCCTCAGGGCCGACCCGACTTCAACAATGGTCTCAATTAAAGTCAAGGTAACCATGTGTCCAAACATCAAGGGGAAAACCTGAGGAATCACCCACGGAGGATTCCACTCGATGTAATCATCAAGGTGAATGTAAGAGGATCCACCCTCCAGGTTCACACTTGAGGTGTTGCACGACAGAGCCGTATCGGGAATGGTGAAAGAGGAACCACCCTCGATGACCATGACCGAATAGCTACACTACAGAATTATCATCAGGAGTGCGTTATGAGGGATCACCCACGACACTAGTAGCTCTGCAGAGTCGAGCAACTAAAGGGGCGTGATGTGATGTGAGGTGTGAGGCTCTGGTCCTCGATCACGTTGGTCGAGTCGTCGAAGTTGAAGTAGGGGCAACAAGGACAAGATGGGGGTCACTGATGGATCACTAACCAACCTATACTAAGCAGTTAAGGATAAGCAGGTAAGGTACAATGAGCAGGTTACAAAAGCAGGCTATGCATCAGAATAGGAGCAAACAATAACAGTAGCAAATTCTAATGCAAGCATGAGAGAATGGAATGGGAGATATCGGGATGATCAAAGGGGGGGCTTGCCTGGTTGCTCTGGCAAGAAGGAGGGGTCATTGTCGAAGCGATCGATCACAGGGCATCAGAATGTCTCGAGGCCTATCGGAGAGAAGAGGGGGGAAGAAACAGTAAATACAAAGCACACATGACATTACTAAGCATGACATGACGAAGCGCGGTGCTAGGGGTGTTCCAACGCAGTGCTACACGATACCGGCGAAGGGGGAGAACATCCAGGAATGTTTCCCCGAAGTTTGGCATTTTTGGACAAACGAGCCGGAGGGTGAATGTGTGGCGGGAGAACGGACCACATATTCGGATTCGTCTCGTCGTTCTGAGCAACTTTCATGTATAACACTTTTTCATCCGAGCTACGGTTTATTTGATATGATTTTTCAAGGTTTTAAAAGATTTTCTAATATTAATACCATTTAAATTAATTCAGAAAAAGTAACGTGACGTCAGCATGGCGTCATCAACGCATCAGCTGTCAATCGACCAGTGACCGATCAACAGGCCCACGTGGGGCCCTTCGCGAGGATCGGGCAATGCCCACCAACCGCTGATCGGGTTAACAGGCCGTGGGGCCTAGTGGCAGCGACACCGAGTGGGGCCCAGAGGCGCCACGTCGACATGGCGATGGAAGTCGCGCCGGCGACAAAACGCACGGCGACACGCATGGAGGCCGCGGATTTTCGCCACGGTGGCTCAAATCGGACGTGGCTAGGCTCGTTGGCTGCGGTCTATCTCGTGCATCCAATGGCTTTGGTCGCGGGGCTGGAGTTGACCGGAGCAGTAGCAGAGTCGACGACGATGCTACGTCTTGAGCTTGTGTTGGTTTTCCCGAAGAGGAGAGGATGATGCAGCACGATGGCGTAAGTATTTCCCTCGATTTTGAGAACCAAGGTATCAATCCGAAGAGGAGGCCACACACAAGCCCCTCGTACCTACACAAAACAAATAGCTCCTCGCAACCAACGCGAATAGGGGTTGTCAATCCCTTCACGGTCACTTACGAGTGAGATCGATAGAGATGATAGATAATATTTTTGGTATTTTTGGTATAAAGATGCAAAGTAAAATAAAAGGCAAAGTAAAGAGTAAAGTAATAATAAAGCGTAGGAAGATTAATATGATGAAAATAGATCCGGGGCCATAGATTTCACTAGTGGCTTCTCTCAAGAGCATAAGTATTTTACGGTGGGTGAACGAATTACTGTTGAGCAATTGACTGAATTGAGCATAGATATTTGAATCTTCTCAGAATTCTTTTATGTATGATTGAGTTATCTTTGCAAGTCTCTTTGAATTATCAGTTTGGTTTGGCCTACTAGATTGATCTTTCTTGCCATGGGAGAAGTGTTTAGCTTTGGGTTCAATCTTGTGGTGTCCTTACCTAGTGACAGAAAGGGTTGCAAGGCACGTATTGTATTGTTGCCATCGAGGATAACAAGATGGGGTTTATATCATATTGCTTGAGTTTATCCCACTACATCATGTCATCTTGCTTAAAGCGTTACTCTGTTCTTATGAACTTAATACTCTAGATGCAGGCAGGAGTCGGTTGATGTATGGAGTAATAGTAGTAGATGCAGGCAGGAGTCGGTCTACTTTTCACGGACGTGATGACTATATACATGATCATGCCTAGATAATCTCATAATTATTCGATTTTCTATCAATTGCTCGATAGTAATTTGTTCACCCACCGTAATACTTATGATATCTTGAGAGAAGCCACTAGTGAAACCTATGGCCCCCGGTTCTATCTCTTACCATATTTGTTTCCAATCTACATTTATTTGCATCTTTACTTTTTGCATCTATATTATAAAATACCAAAAATATATTTATCTTATCTTACTATCTTTATTAGATCTCACTTTCGCAAGTGGCCGTGAAGGGATTGACAACCCCTTTATTGCGTTGCTTGCGACTTCTTTGTTTGTTTGTGTAGGTGTGTGGGACTTTTGAGGAGCCTCCTACTAGATTGATACCTTGGTTCTCGAAAACTGAGGGAATACTTACGCTACTATTGCTGCATCACCCTTTCCTTTTCAAGCAAAACCAACGCAAGCTCAAGACGTAGCAGTGCATTGGGGGCTCGCGGAGATGAGCACAGACTCACGATAATGTGACCCCGTCGGCCCGTCTAGTGGACTTATGGCAAGGGCCCAGATTGCCCGACCGTGCCACGTGGAAAACTCGCGGGTTCTCTACGGGCCCGCCCGACTTTCACATCAACTCGCGGGTACCTCTCAGGGCCGACCCGACTTCAACAATGGTCTCAATTAAAGTCAAGGTAACCGTGTGTCCAAACATCAAGGGGAAAACCCGAGGAATCACCCACGGAGGATTCCACTCGATGTAATCATCAAGGTGAATGTAAGAGGATCCACCCTCGAGGTTCACACTTGAGGTTTTGCACGACAGATCCGTATCGGGAATGGTGAAAGAGGAACCACCCTCGATGACCACGACCGAATAGCTACACTACAGAATTATCATCAGTAGTGTGTTATGAGGGATCACCCACGACACTAGTAGCTCTGCAGAGTCGAGCAACTAAAGGGGCGTGATGTGATGTGAGGTGTCAGGCTCTGGTCCTCGATCGCGTTGATCGAGTCGTCGAAGATGAAGCAGGGGCAACAAGGACAAGGTGGGGGTCACTGATGGATCACTAACCAACCTATACTAAGCAGTTTAGGATAAGCAGGTAAGGTACAATGAGCAGGTTACAAAAGCAGGCTATGCATCAGAATAGGAGCAAACAATAACAGTAGCAAAATCTAATGCAAGCATGAGAGAATGGAATGGGCGATATCGGGATGATCAAAGGGGGGGGGGGGGGGCTTGCCTGGTTGCTCAGGCGATAAGGAGGGGGTCGTTGTCGAAGCAGTCGATCACAGGGGCATCATCAGCGGTCTCGAGGCCTATCAGAGAGAAGAGGGGGGAAGAAACAGTAAATACAAAGCACACATGACATTACTAAGCATGACATGACGAAAGCGGTGCTAAGGGTGTTCCAACGCAATGCTACGATACGGCGAAGGGGAGAACATCCAGAATGTTTCCCGAAGTTTGGCATTTTTGGACAAACGAGCCGGAGGGTGAATGTGTGGCGGGAGAACGGACCACATATTCGGATTCGTCTCGTCGTTCTGAGCAACTTTCATGTATAACACTTTTTCATCCGAGCTACGGTTTATTTGATATGATTTTTCAAGGTTTTAAAAGATTTTCTAATATTAATACCATTTAAATTAATTCAGAAAAAGTAACGTGGCGTCGGCATGGCGTCATCAACGCATCAGCGGTCAATCGACCAGTGACGATCAACAGGCCCACGTGGGGCCCATCGCGAGGATTGGGCAATGCCCAGCCAACCGTTGACTGGGTTAACAGGGCCGTGGGGCCCAGTGGCAGCGACACCGGAGTGGGGCCCAGAGGCGCCCACGTCAGCATGGCGATGGAAGTCGCGCCGGCGACAAAAACGCACGGCGACACGCACGGGAGGCCGCCGGATTTTCGCTACGGTGGCTCAAATCGGACGTGGCTAGGCTCGTTCGGCTGCGGTCTATCTCGTGCATCCAACGGCTTTGGTCGCGGGGCTGGAGTTGACCGGAGCAGGGCGCAGAGTCGACGACAGTGCTACGTCTTGAGCTTGTGTTAGTTTTCCCCGAAGAGGAGAGGATGATGTAGCACAGTAGCGTAAGTATTTCCCTCAGTTTTTGAGAACCAAGGTATCAATCCAGTAGGAGGCCACACACAAGCCCCTCGTACCTACACAAAACAAATAGCTCCTCGCAACCAACGCGAATAGGGGTTGTTAATCCCTTCACGGTCACTTACGAGAGTGAGATCTGATAGAGATGATAGATAATATTTTTGGTATTTTTGGTATAAAGATGCAAAGTAAAATAAAAAGGCAAAGTAAAGAGTAAATCAATAATAAAGCGTAGGAAGATTAATATGATGAAAATAGATCCGGGGGCCATAGGTTTCACTAGTGTCTTCTCTCAAGAGCATAAGTATTTTACGGTGGGTGAACGAATTAATGTTGAGCAATTGACAGAATTGAGCATATATATTTGAATCTTCTCTGAATTCTTTTATGTATGATTGACTTATCTTTGCAAGTCTCTTCGAATTATCAGTTTGGTTTGGCCTACTAGATTGATCTTTCTTGCCATGGGAGAAGTGTTTAGCTTTGGGTTCAATCTTGTCGTGTCCTTACCCAGTGACAGAAAGGGTAGCAAGGCACGTATTGTATTGTTGCCATCGAGGATAACAAGATGGGGTTTATATCATATTGCTTGAGTTTATCCCTCTACATCATGTCATCTTGCTTAAAGCGTTACTCTGTTCTTATGAACTTAATACTCTAGATGCAGGCAGGAGTCGGTCGATGTGTGGAGTAATAGTAGTAGATGCAGGCAGGAGTCGGTCTACTTGTCATGGACGTGATGCCTATATACATGATCATGCCTAGATAATCTCATAATTATTCGCTTTTCTATCAATTGCTCGACATTAATTTGTTCACCCACCGTAATACTTATGCTATCTTGAGAGAAGCCACTAGTAAAACCTATGGTCCCCGGGTCTATCTCTTATCATATTTGTTTCCAATCTTCTTTTATTTGCATCTTTACTTTTTGCATCTATATTATAAAATACCAAAAATATATTTATCTTATCTTACTATCTTTATTAGATCTCACTTTCGCAAGTGGCCGTGAAGGGATTGACAACCTTTTTATTGCGTTGGTTGCGAGTTCTTTGTTTGTTTGTGTAGGTGCGTGGGACTTTTGAGGAGCCTCCTACTGGATTGATACCTTGGTTCTCAAAAACTGAGGGAAATACTTACGCTACTATTGCTACAACACCCTTTCCTCTTCAAGCAAAACCAACGCAAGCTCAAGACGTAGCAGTGCATTGGGGGCTCGCGGAGCTGAGCAGAGACTCACGATAATGTGACCCCGTCGCCCCGTCTAGTGGACTTATGGCAAGGGCCCAGACTGCCCGACCGTGCCAAGTGGAAAACTCGCGGGTGCTCTACGGGCCCGCCCGACTTTCACATCAACTCGCGGGTACCGCTCAGGGCCGACCCGACTTCAACAATGGTCTCATTAAAGTCAAGGTAACCATTTGTCCAAACATCAAGGGGAAAACCCGAGGAATCACCCACGGAGGATTCCACTCGATGTAATCATCAAGGTGAACGTAAGAGGATCCACCCTCCAGGTTCACACTTGAGGTGTTGCACGACAGAGCCGTATTGGGAATGGTGAAAGAGGAACCACCCTCGATGACCGCGACCGAATAGCTACACTACAGAATTATCATCAGGAGTGCGTTATGAGGGATCACCCACGACACTAGTAGCTCTGCAGAGTCGAGCAACTAAAGGGGCGTGATGTGATGTGACGTGTGAGGCTCTGGTCCTCGATCACGTTGGTCGAGTCATCGAAGATGAAGTAGGGGCAACAAGGATAAGGTGGGGGTCACTGATGGATCACTAACCAACCTATACTAAGCAGTTTTGGATAAGCAGGTAAGGTACAATGAGCAGGTTACAAAAGCAGGCTATGCATCAGAATAGAAGCAAACAATAACATTAGCAAAATCTAATGCAAGCATGAGAGAATGGAATGGGAGATATCGGGATGATCAAAGGGGGGGTTGCCTGGTTGCTCAGGCGATAAGGAGGGGGTCATTGTCGAAGCAGTCGATCACAGGGGCATCCGCAGCTGTCTCGAGGCCTATCGGAGAGAAGAGGGGGGAAGAAATAATAAATACAAAGCACACAGGACATTACTAAGCATGACATGACGAAACACGGTGCAAGGGGTGTTCTAACGCAATGCTACACGATACCGGCGAAGGGGGAGAACATCCAGGAATGTTTCCCCGAAGTTTGGCATTTTCGGACAAACGAGCCGGAGGGTGAAGGTGTGGCGGGAGAACGGACTGCGTATTCGTATTCGTCTCGTCGTTCTGAGCAACTTTCATGTATAGCATTTTTTCATCCGAGCTACGGTTTATTTTCTATGATTTTTCAAAGTTTTAAAAGATCTTCTAATATTAATACCATTTAAATTAATTCAGAAAAACTAACATGACGTCAGCATGGCGTCATCAACGCATCAGCTGTTAATCGACCATTGACCATTCAACAGGCCCACGTGGGGCCCTTGGCGGATCGGGCAATGCCCAGCCAACCGTTGACTGGGTTAACAGGGCCGTGGGGCCCAGTGGCAGCGACACCGGGGTGGGGCCCAGAGGCACCCACGTCAGCATGGCGATGGAAGTCGCTCCGGCGACCAAAACGCACGGCGACACGCATGGGAGGCCGCCGGATTTTCGCTACGGTGGCTCAAATCGGACATGGCTAGGCTCGTTCGGCTGCGGTCTATCTCGTGCATCGAATGGCGTTGGTCGCGGGGGCTGGAGTTGACCGGAGCAGGGCGCAGAGTCGATGACAGTCCTACGTCTTGAGCTTGTGTTGGTTTTCACCGAAGAGGAGAGGATGATGCAGCACAGTAGCGTAAGTATTTCCCTACGTTTTTAAGAACCAAGGTATCAATCCAGTAGGAGGCCACGCACAAGCCCCTCGTACCTACACAAAACAAATAGCTCCTCGCAACTAACGCGAATAGGGGTTGTCAATCCCTTCACGGTCACTTACGAGAGTGAGATCTGATAGAGATGATAAATAATTTTTTTGGTATTTTTGGTATAAAGATGCAAAGTAAAATAAAAAGGCAAAGTAAAGAGCAAAGTAATAATAAAGCGTAGGAAGATAAATATGATGAAAATAGACCCGGGGGCCATAGATTTCACTAGTGGCTTCTCTCAAGAGCATAAGTATTTTTCGGTGGGTGAACGAATTACTGTTGAGCAATTGACAGACTTGAGCATAGATATTTGAATCTTCTCTGAATTCTTTTATGTATGATTGAGTTATCTTTGCAAGTCTCTTTGAATTATCAGTTTGGTTTGGCCTACTAGATTGATCTTTCTTGCCATGGGAGAAGTGTTTAGCTTTGGGTTCAATCTTGTGGTGTCCTTACCCAGTGACAGAAAGGGTTGCAAGGCACGTATTGTATTGTTGCCATCGAGGATAACAAGATGGGGTTTATATCATATTGCTTGAGTTTATCCCACTACATCATGTCATCTTGCTTAAAGCGTTACTCTGTTCTTATGAAGTTAATACTCTAGATGCAGGCAGGAGTCGGTCGATGTATGGAGTAATAGTTGTAGATGCAGTCAGGAGTCGGTCTACTTTTCACGGACGTGATGACTATATACATGATCATGCCTAGATAATCTCATAATTATTCGCTTTTCTATCAATTGCTCGACAGTAATTTGTTCACGCACCGTAATACTTATCCTATCTTGAGAGAAGCCACTAGTGAAACCTATGGCCCCCGGGTCTATCTCTTATCATATTAGTTTGCAATCTACATTTATTTGCATCTTTACTTTTTGCATCTATATTATAAAATACCAAAAAATATATTTATCTTATCTTACTATCTTTATTAGATCTAACTTTCACAAGTGGCCGTGAAGAGATTGACAACCCCTTTATTGCGTTGGTTGCGAGTTCTTGGTTTGTTTGTGTAGGTGTGTGGGAGTTTTGAGGAGCCTCCTACTGGATTGATACCTTGGTTCTCAAAAACATAGGGAAATACTTACCCTACTATTGTTGCATCACCCTTTCCTCTTCAAGCAAAACCAACGCAAGCTCAAGACATAACAGTGCATTGGGGGCTCGCGGAGATGAGCACAGACTCACGATAATGTGACCCCGTCGCCCTGTCTAGTGGACTTACGGCAAGGGTCCAGACTGCCCAACCGTGCCACGTGGAAAACTCGCGGGTGCTCTACGGGCCCGCCCGACTTTCACATCAACTCGCGGGTACCCCTCAGGGCCGACCCGACTTCAACAATGGTCTCAATTAAAGTCAAGGTAACCGTGTGTCCAAACATCAAGGGGAAAACCCGAGGAATCACCCACGGAGGATTCCACTCGATGTAATCATCAAGGTGAACGTAAGAGGATCCACCCTCGAGGTTCACACTTGAGGTGTTGCACGATAGAGCCGTATCGGGAATGGTGAAAGAGGAACCACCCTCGATGACCACGACCGAATAGCTACACTACAGAATTATCATCAGGAGTGTGTTATGAGGGATCACCCACGACACTAGTAGCTCTGCAGAGTCGAGTAACTAAAGGGGCGTGATGTGATGTGAGGTGTCAGGCTCTGGTCCTCAATCACGTTGATCGAGTCGTCAAAGATGAAGCAGGGGCAACAAGGACAAGGTGGGGGTCACTGATGGATTACTAACCAACCTATACTAAGCAGTTTAGGATAAGCAGGTAAGGTACAATGAGCAGGATACAAAAGCAGGCTATGCATCAGAATAGGAGCAAATAATAACAGTAGCAAAATCTAATGCAAGCATGAGAGAATGGAATGGGCGATATCGGGATGATCAAAGGGGGGGCCTGCCTGGTTGCTCAGGCGATAAGGAGGGGGTCGTTGTCGAAGCAGTCGATCACAGGGGCATCAGCAGCGGTCTCGAGGCCTATCGGAGAGAAGAGGGGGGAAGAAACAGTAAATACAAAGCACACAGGACATTACTAAGCATGACATGACGAAACGCGGTGCTAGGGGTGTTCTAACGCAGTGCTACACGATACCGGCGAAGGGGGAGAACATCCAGGAATGTTTCCCCGAAGTTTGGCATTTTCGGACAAATGAGCCGGAGGGTGAAGGTGTGGCGGGAGAATGAACCGCGTATCCGGATTCGTCTCGTCGTTCTGAGCAACTTTCATGTATAACACTTTTCCATCCGAGCTACGGTTTATTTTATATGATTTTTCAAAGTTTTAAAACAATTTCTAATATTAATACCATTTAAATTAATTCAGAAAAAGTAACGTGACGTCAGCATGGCGTCATCAACGCATCAGCGGTCAACTGACCAGTTGACCATTCAACAGGGCCCACGTGGGGCCCACTGGCAGTGACTGGGCAATGCCCAGCCAACCGTTGACTGGGTTAACAGGGCCGTGGGGCCCAGTGGCAGCGACACCGGGGTGGGGCCCAGAGGCGCCCATGTCAGCATGGCGATGGAAGTCGCGCCGGCGACCAGAATGCACGGCGACACGCACGGGAGACCGCCGGATTTTCGCTACGGTGGCTCAAATCATACGTGGCTAGGCTCGTTCGGCTGCGGTCTATCTCGTGCATCCAACGGCGTTGGTCGCGGGGGCTGGAGTTGACCGGAGCAGGGCGCAGAGTCGACGACAGTGCTACGTCTTGAGCTTGTGTTGGTGTTCCCCGAAGAGGAGAGGATGATGCAGCACAGTAGCGTAAGTATTTCCCTCAGTTTTTGAGAACCAAGGTATCAATCCAGTAGGAGGCCACGCACAAGCCCCTCGTACCTACACAAAACAAATAGCTCCTCGCAACCAACGCGAATAGGGGTTGTCAATCCCTTCACGGTCACTTACGAGAGTTAGATCTGATAGAGATGATAGATAATATTTTTGGTATTTTTGGTATAAATATGCAAAGTAAAATAAAAAGGCAAAGTAAAGAGCAAAGCAATAATAAAGCGTAGGAAGATTAATATGATGAAAATAGACCCGGAGGCCATAGATTTCACTAGTGGCTTCTCTCAAGAGCATAAGTATTTTACGGTGGGTGAACGAATTACTGTTGAGCAATTGACAGAATTGAGCATAGATATTTGAATCTTCTCTGAATTCTTTTATGTATGATTGAGTTATCTTTGCAAGTCTCTTCGAATTATCAGTTTGGTTTGGCCTACTAGATTGATCTTTCTTGCCATGGGAGAAGTGTTTAGCTTTGGGTTCAATCTTTTCGTGTCCTTACCCAGTGACAGAAAGGGTTGCAAGGCACGTATTGTATTGTTGCCATCGAGGATAACAAGATGGGGTTTATATCATATTGCTTGAGTTTATCCCTCTACATCATGTCATCTTGCTTAAAGCGTTACTCTGTTCTTATGAACTTAATACTCTAGATGCAGGTAGGAGTCGGTCGATGTGTGGAGTAATAGTAGTAGATGCAGGCAGGAGTCAGTCTACTTGTCACGGACGTGATGCCTATATACATGATCATGCCTAGATAATCTCATAATTATTCGCTTTTCTATCAATTGCTCGACAGTAATTTGTTCACCCACCGTAATACTTATGCTATCTTGAGAGAAGCCACTAGTGAAACCTATGGCCCCCGGGTCTATCTCTTATCATATTTGTTTCCAATATACTTTTATTTGCATCTTTACTTTTTGCATCTATATTATAAAATACCAAAAATATATTTATCTTATCTTACTATCTTTATTAGATCTCACTTTCGCAAGTGGCCGTGAAGGGATTGACAACCCCTTTATTGCGTTGGTTGCGAGTTCTTTGTTTGTTTGTGTAGGTGCGTGGGACTTTTGAGGAGCCTCCTACTGGATTGATACCTTGGTTCTCAAAAACCGAGGGAAATACTTACGCTACTATTGCTGCATCACCCTTTCCTCTTCAAGCAAAACCAACGCAATCTCAAGACGTAGCAGTGCTTTGGGGGCTCGCGGAGATGAGCCGAGACTCACGATAATGTGACCCCGTCGCCCCGTCTAGTGGACTTATGGCAAGGGCCCAGACTGCCCGACCGTGCCACGTGGAAAACTCGCGGGTGCTCCACGGGCCCGCCTGACTTTCACATCAATTCTCGGGTACCCCTCAGGGCCGACCCGACTTCAACAATGGTCTCAATTAAAGTCAAGGTAACCGTGTGTCCAAACATCAAGGGGAAAACCCGAGGAATCACCCACGGAGGATTCCACTCGATGTAATCATCAAGGTGAACGTAAGAGGATCCACCCTCGAGGTTCACACTTGAGGTGTTGCACGACAGATCCGTATCGGGAATGGTGAAAGAGGAACCAACCTCGATGACCACGACCGAATAGCTACACTACAGAATTATCATCAGGAGTGCGTTATGAGGGATCACCCACGACACTAGTAGCTCTGCAGAGTTGAGCAACTAAAGGGGCGTGATGTGATGTGAGGTGTCAGGCTCTGGTCCTCGATCACGTTGATCGAGTCATCGAAGATGAAGCAGGGGCAACAAGGACAAGGTGGGGGTCACTGATGGATCACTAACCAACCTATACTAAGCAGTTTAGGATAAGCAGGTAAGGTACAATAAGCAGGTTACAAAAGTAGGCTATGCATCAGAATAGGAGCAAACAATAACAGTAGCAAAATCTAATGCAAGCATGAGAGAATGGAATGGGCGATATCGGGATGATCAAAGGGGGGGGGGGGCTTGCCTGGTTGCTCAGGCGATCGGGAGGGGGTCCTCGTCGAAGCAGTCGATCACAGGGGCATCAGCAGCGGTCTCGAGGCCTATAGGAGAGAAGAGGGGGGAAGAAATAGTAAATACAAAGCACACAGGACATTACTAAGCATGACATGACGAAACGCGGTGCTAGGGGTGTTCTAACGCAGTGCTACACGATACCGGCGAAGGGGAGAACATCCAGGAATGTTTCCCTGAAGTTTGGCATTTTCGGACAAACGAACCGGAGGGTGAAGGTGTGGCGGGAGAATGGACTGCGTATTCGGATTCGTCTCGTCGTTCTGAGAAACTTTGATGTATAACACTTTTTAATCCGAGCTACGGTTTATTTTATATGATTTTTCAAAGTTTTAAAAGATTTTCTAATATTAATATCATTTAAATTAATTCAGAAAAGTAACGTGACGTCAGCATGGCGTCATCAACGCATCAGCGGTCAACTGACCAGCTGACCAGTCAACAGGGCCCACGTGGCGCCCACTGGCAGTGACTGGGCAATGCCCAGCCAACCGTTGATTGGGTTAACAGGGCCGTGGGGCCCAGTGGCAGCGACACCGGGGTGGGACCCAGCGGCGCCCACGTCAGCATGGCGATGGAAGTCGCGCCGGCGACCAAAACGCACGGCGATGCGCTCGGGAGGCCGCCGGATTTTCGCCACGGTGGCTCAAACCGGACATGGCTAGGCTCGTTCGGCTGCGGTCGATCTCGTGCATCCAGCGGCGTTGGTCGCGGGGGCTGGAATTGACCAGAGCAGGGCGCAGAGTCGACGACAGTGCTACGTCTTGAGCTTGCGTTGGTTTTCCCCGAAGAGGAGAGGATGATGCAGCATAGTAGCATAAGTATTTCCCTCAGTTTTGAGAACCAAGGTATCAATCCAAGAGGAGGCCACGACAAGTCCCTCGTACCTGCACAAAACGATAGCTACTCGCAACCAACGCGATTAGGGGTTGTCAATCCCTTCACGGTCACTTACTTAGAGTGAGATCTGATAGAGATAATATTTTGGTATTTTGGTATATAGATGCAAAGTGAAAAGTAAAAGGCAAAGTAAAACAAAGCAAGTATAAAAGTGATGGAGATTGATATGATGAGAATAGACCCAGGGGCCATAGGTTTCACTAGTGGCTTCTCTCAGGAGCATAAGTATTCTACGGTGGGTGAACAAATTACTGTTGAGCAATTGACAGAATTGAACATAGTTATGAGGTTATCTAGGTATGATCATGTATATAGGCATCACGTTCGAGACAAGTAGATCGAAACGATTCTGCATCTACTACTATTACTCCACTCATCGACCGCTATCCAGCATGCTTCTAGAGTATTAAATTAAAAACAGAGTAACGCTTTAAGCAAGATGACATGATGTAGAGGAATAAATTCATGCACTATGATAAATACCCCATCTTGTTATCCTCGATGGCAACAATACAATACGTGCCTTGCAACCCTTTACATCCATCGGGTAAGGACACCGCAAGATTGAACGCAAAGCCATGCGCTTCTCCCATTGCAAGAACTACCAATCTAGTTGGCCAAACCAAACGGATAATTCGAAGAGACTTGCAAAGATAACTCAATCACACATAAACGAAATCAGAGAAGATTCAAATATTATTCATAGATAAGCTGGATCATAAACCCACAATTCATCGGTCTCAACAAATACACCGCAAAAAGAAGATTACATCGAATAGATCTCCACGAGAGAGGGGGAGAACATTGTATTGAGATCCAAAAGAGAGAAGAAGCCATCTAGCTACTAGCTATGGACCCAAGGTCTGAAGTAAACTACTCACACTTCATCGGAGGGGCTATGGTGATGATGTAGAAGCCCTCCGTGGTGGATGCCCCTCCGTGAGCTCCTAACAGGCCCCAAGATGGGATCTCGTGGATACAGGAAGTTTCGGTGGAATTAGGTTTTGGCTCCTGTTCGATCGTTTGGGGTGTATGAGGTATATATAGGAGGAAGGAGTGCGTCGGTGGAGCAACAGGGGGCCCACGAGGCAGTGGGCGCGGCCCCCACCCTCGTGACCGCCTCTGTGGTTCCTTGGCGTAGGGTCTAAGTCTCCTGGATCACGTTCGGTGAGAAAATTACGTTTCCGAAGGTTTCATTCCGTTTGGACTCCGTTTGATATTTTGTTTCTTGAAATCTTGAAAAAGGCAAAAACAGCAATTACAGGCTGGGCCTCCGGTTAATAGGTTAGTCCCAAAAGTAATATAAATGTGGAAAATAAAGCCCATTATAGTCCAAAACAATAGATAAAGTAGCATGGAGCAATCAAAAATTATAGATACGTTGGAGACGTATTAGGCATCCCCAAGCTTAATTCCTGCTCGTCCTCGAGTAGGTAAATGATAAAAAGAGAATTTTTGATGCGGAGTGATACTTTGGCATAATTTCAATGTAAATCTTCTTAATCATGGTATGAATATTCAGATCCGAAAGAGTCAAGACAAAAGTTCATATTGACATAAAAATAATAATACTTCAAGCATACTAATCAAAGTAATCATGTCTTCTCATAATAGCATGACAAAGAAAGTTCATCCCTACAAAATCATATAGTTAGGCTATGCTTCATTTTCGTCACACAAAGATGTTCCCAACTTCTATACCCCCGATGACAAGCCAAGCAATTGTTTCATACTTAAATAATCTCAAACTTTTTCAACCTTCATGCAATACATGAGCGTGAGCCATGGATATAGCACTATGGGTGGAATAGAATATGATGATGGGGATTGTGTGGAGAAGACAAAAAAGGAGAAAGTCTCACATTGATGAGGATAATCAACGGGCTATGGAGATGCCCATCAATTGATGTCAACATGAGGAGTAGGGATTGCCATGCAACGGATGCACTAGAGCTATGAATGCTCAACAAAAGAAAACTAGTGGGTGTGCATCCAGCTTGCTTGCTCATGAAGACCTAGGGCATTTTGAGGAAGCCCATCGTAGGAATATACAAGACAAGTTTTATAATGAAAAATTCCCACTAGTATAAAAAGACAACTTATGAGACTCAGTATATGAAAAACATGGTGCTACTTTGAAGCACAATATATGAGACTCACTACATGAAGAACAAGGTGCTACTTTGAAGCACAAGTGTGGACAAAGAGATAGTAGCATCGCCCTTTTTATTTATTTTCCTTTTTTTGGGCCTTTCTTTTTTATTTTTGGCCTTTCTCTTTTTCTGGGCAATGCTTTAATAATGATGATCATCACACTTCTATTGATTACAACATAAGGATTACAACTCGAAACTAGAACAATGTATGACTCTATATGAATGCCTCCGGCGGTGTACCGGGATGGTGCAATGAATCAAGAGTGACATGTATGAAAAATAATGCATGGTGGCTTTGCCACAAATACGATGTCAACTACATGATCATGCAATGGCAATATGACAAAAGTAAAGTGTGTCACGATGATAATGACGGAACAGTGGAAAGTTGCATGGCAATATATCTCGGAATGGCTATGGTAATGCCATAATAGGTAGGTTTGGTGGCTGTTTTGAGGAAGATATAAGGAGGTTTATGTGTGATAGAGCGTATCATATCACGGGGTTTGGATGCACCGGCAAAGTTTGCACCAACTCTCAAGGTGAGAAAGGGCAATGCAGTGCATCAAGAGGCTAGCAAAGGCGGAAAGGTAAAAGTGCGTATAATCCATGGACTCAACATTAGTCAAAAAAACTCATATACTTATTGCAAAAATTTAGAAGTCAGCAAAAATCAAGTACTACGCGCATGCTCCTAGGGGGATAGATTGGTAGGAAAAGACCATCGCTCGTTCCCGACCGCCACTCATAAGGATGCACAAGCCAGGTACACTTCATGTTTCAAATTTGTTACACAACTTTAACCATACATGCATGCTACGGGATTTGCTAACTTCAACACAAGCATTTCTCAAATTCACAATTACTCAACTAGCACGACTTTGATATTATCACCTCCATATCTCAAAACAATTATCAAGCATCAAACTTATCTTAGTATTCAACTCACTCAAAAGAAAGTTTCACATATCTTGAATACAAAATATGTTAATATTAAGCAAATTACCATGCTATTAACGACTATCAAAATAATCTAAGTGAAGCATGAGAGATCAAGTTTCTTTAAAACAAATCCACCACCATGCTCTAAAAGATCTAAGTGAAGCAGTAGAGCAAAAATTATCATGCTCAAAGATATAAGTGAAGCACTATGAGCAAACTATCAAGCTCAAAAAATATAAGTGAAGCACATAGAGTATTCTATCATATTTCAATTCATGTATGGCTCTCTCAAAAGGTCTGTACAGCAAGGATGATTGTGGTAACACTACAAAAAAAATACACTTCCGTGATGATACGTGTTTGTCATAGTAGGTCGCGTTTTTTGTCATGCATGTACATCCATGACAAATTTATGACAGAATCAAGATAGTCATACTGCGTTTGTCAGAGAAGTGTTCGATGACATTACCAAAATTATCATCATGGAAGTGTCCACTTCCATGACGATAAATCGCGCGTCATAGAAGTGCTTTTGTCAAGGGTGACCGACACGTGGCATCCACCGTAATGGAACGCCGTTAAGCTATCGGGTCGGGTTTTGGATCCGATAACCCGTTAACAGCCCCGACCAATGGGGATTTTCCACGTGTAAAATCATCATTGGCTGGAGGAAACACGTGTCTGCTCATCGTTGGGACAGAAGTCATCCACTCATTGGACGGAAGGCGCCTATGATACGTCAACACGTGGCACGGCCCAACAGAGGCCCATTCCTGTGAAAAGGCCGGCCCGTTTGACTAGGTCAAAATGTGGTGGGCCGGCCCATGGAAAGCCGGTTAACGGCCTGTTTGCATATAGCCCATTTACAGCCCACTAACCCAAGGCCCGTTACGCCCTATCTGAATTAGGCCCAATAGCGTCATCTGGGCCACCCAATATGATTCCAGCCCGTTTTCACTTCTGGCCCATGTATGGCCCATGACGTCTTTCGGCCCATATGAGGCCCTATGTAACTCTTGGCCTATTAACGACCCGTGGTGAAACTGGCCCGTAATGAACAGTGTATCACTTTACACCCATTAACGGCCCGTGGTGAAACTGGCCCGTAAGGAACAGTGTATCACTTTATACCCATTAACGGCCCGTTATTCCGTTGGGTCGTTTCCAGCCCATGTTATCTTTCGGCCTTCTCGGTGCCCATTTATTCTTGGGATCATTTCCAGCATTCGTTTACTTACGGCCCGTTACTGTCATTTTCTGCTTTTGGGCCAAATTCAGCCCGTGGTTACAGTCGGCCCGTTTGTGGTCCGTTAATACGTTGGGCCGTTTTCATAGCGTCATGAAATATGGCCTATTGATGGCCCATTATGGTCGGCCCATGAACGGGCGATTCCAACTCTAGCCCGTTTACGGCCATAATGCGGCCTATTATTGGCCCATGTTATCATACTGCCCGTATAAGGCCCATTGATGATACGGCCCGTAGAAAGCCCATTGTTTCTACGGCCCTTAGAAGGCCCATAGTTTCTACGGCCCGTAGAAGGCCCACTGTTTCTACGGCCCGTAGGAGGCCCAGTGTCACTACAGTAAATATTAGCCCATAGTTATTGTAGCCTAGTTTTAAAAAATAGGTTATTGCAGCCACTAGCTAACCGCGGAAAAAGAACTGCAATGACTACAAGCAAACAAATAAACAAGACAACAAGGAAATAAATAAGCAAGCAACTTACGCTAGGCTATCACAACTATCACATATTACATCCACTGGGCATCAAAATTCGCCACCAGTGCAAATAAACACGCCGACAAAAGAATATACAAAACTGAGAGCACTTCAGAAGGCACTAGGCCTGGTCAGGAAGGGCCCCCCAAATAGCTGAAGAAGCTGAGTAGACCTCAGTTGTGTCAACGATAGATGCATCAACACTAGATTTAAGGCCTGATGGTGCGCACGGCAGTCCTGTGACATCTTCATTGCATCTTTGACTTCAAGTTGGAGCTGAGCTGAAGCAAGCCTTTCCGCTTTAAGTTGAGACTGAAGAAGTCAAACTGATCGAGGCAGCGACTACACAGAGGTTGTCTCACACCTACTGGTGAGTAGCTTCAACTCACTATCTTCATCAAGACAGGACCTTGGGGTCATCTCGCTGTCCACAAGATGGTTTGGCTCACTATCTTCCCTAAAGTTCTGCCTGGCGTAAGAGATACGACTTTGAAAGAGAAACAAGGAGACACGTAACAGGTTTCACAATCATATAAGAAAATAAATGGATCTGTTTCAGATAAGGAACATGTTTTTACAACTACAATTTGGCGGTAGTTGTTGCAAACATCCAATCAGATGTAAACAGCAAAGCAAACAATGTGGAGGAAATGATGCCTATCCAAATCTGTACTAGAACAAAGTTTGAAGGCTTGAGAAGGATGAACTTACATTACATGTTAACAAGGGCTGGACAAAGCCCTTCTCCATGTTGATGGAAGGATAATTCAATAAATTCCCCAAAGAAAATTCTTTATAAGCGTTGCCATTATTCTACTGTCACAGCCCCAGTTCAGGCCTTGCTTGCCTTTGCATTAGCATCCATGCATCATGTTTAAATTTCATGAAACTTGAAATGGGGATTGATCAAACCCTAGCACCAGATCAAATCAAATAGGTCCAACATAAAAAAAATTTCAATGAACCTGAAATGCCCTTCTAAAATGTTCATCACTTATGCCTTGGTCTTAAACCACTGCCAAAAGTGATGCACAAATTTCTAGGTCACTCTAAGATCACTAGATTAAATCTTTAGTTATTTGACTTTGGGCATTTAAACGCTATAAATAATTTAAATGCTCAAATAATGTTGGAATTATTTGCGGGACACTGAAATAATTCAGAAAGTGCTCATGAATATTTTCAGGATTTATAAAATTGTTTTGGTTTTTAAAACTGGATCAAAACAATCCACAAAAAATAGAAAACAAAAACAGAAAAAAATAGAAGAGAGAGGAAGCCACCTGGGCCACTTACCTGGCCGGCCCAGCTGGCAGCCCAGCCAACAGGCCCAGCCCACCAGGGGCACCGCTGTCTTCTTCCTCCTGCCAGGAGGAGAAGCAGCTGCATGCCCGACGCTCGCCGCGCCACCCCCTCCCTCCATGCCTGCCTGGCTCCTCCTCGATGCGTCTGGACGACGCCACGCAACCCCCTCGACCGCCTCTCACTCTCTTCCGAGCTCTCTCCCTCCCTCTGCTCTCTCTCCCTCTCATGCCGAGCGCAGTCGTTGCCCCCACGTCGTTCGCCGCGGCCATAGCCACTGCCTCGCCTCGCCGAAGCGCTCAGAAGCTCCGCCTCGACCCCCTCTTCCTCCCCACCGAGCCACGCCACGCCGGAAGCCCTGCAACGTCGCCATCGAGCTCGTCTTCAACCTCGGTCCACCGAGATCCCCCTCGCGACCCGCTCAGCTCCAGTTTTCCCCGAGCCTGCTTCGACGCCCGCCGCAACCGCCGTGAGCTGCTGCTCGTTCTCCCCCTCTCCGTTTTCTCATTTGCATGCCATAGCCGCTGCACCGCCGATGACCGTAACCGCCACCAACTGCACTCGCCGCCGACACGACTCCGGCGACCATTTGGTCACGGGCTTGTGCCCGTCACACTCCTCGCGCCGCGTAGAGGCTGTAGGTGCTAGCGCCACACCGCCTAGGCCACTGCAGCCACGTGCACGAGCTGGCCTGAGCTTCGGCCTCCGCCAAACTCATCGTCGGCGATGCTCCGGCCACTCCCCGGCCAAGCCATCACCACGGCTGGATGCGGGCGAGCACCAGCTGCCCGTAGCTGCTCTTCGCGTAGCAAATGGAGCCCTGCGGGCAAATCCCGCAGCACGCCGCCGCGTCGGCCTCGCCGGCGGCTAAACGCCGGCAGGCTTTGACCCGCTGACCGGTGGGTTTGACCCACTTTGACCCCGGTTGGGTCCCACCCGGGTCCTAACATTAGGTGTTAGTTAGTGCTAATCACCATTGTTAGTGTTAATCCCCTCGCTAAACTAACCCTGAGCCACTGATATGCGGGCCCAGCGCTGCTGATTTTTTTAGTAGATTTAGTTTAACTCTAATTAACTCAGTTAACCAACTGAGTCACTGACCAGTGGGTCCCCCAGTTCAGGTTTGACCTGGATGGCGTCTGTTGACCTGCTGAGGTCAGCATGACACAGTAATGACGCAATAACCCCCTTTTCTGGATTTTAAATAAATCTAAACGATTTATTTATTTCAGAAAATAGCTAAAACTTCTAAAAATCATAGTAATTCAACCGTAGCTCCAAATCAAATAAATTATATATGAAAAATTATCAGAAAAATTCAAGGAATCTGTTTATGGCATTTGCATGCATGTTTGAACAACCTAGGGTTGCTGTACAGGGCAATTTGCATAATTGACATTTAAATAAACACGTATGGAGTTTGAATTTGAACCCTAGGTTCAAACCATCTTCATTTAATATGGTAGCTAGATGCATTAGCTCAATTAACAGCATATTGCCATGACATTATCATGCATCATATTTGTTGCATTGCATTGATTGTGTCCCTCTTTGTTTGCCGGTAATAGTCCCTTCTCGGTAGACGTGGTTTCGACGATGAGATCGATGACACCGATGAAGAGCTATAATATATTCAGAAGTGCCAGGCAAGCAAAACCCCCTTGTTCATTCCGAAACAATCCCACTCTCTCGCTCCTGCTCTCTATTACTGCATTAGGACAACAGCGATTCATCTGTTACTTGCTGCGGTAGCTGAACCCCTTTATCCTCTGCATGACCTGTCATTCCACAGTAATTAGATGAAACCCACTAGCATGAGTAGGAGTTGTTTGAGCCCTGTTGTGCCTACTCATTCATGCTTGTTTGTTATGCCTGCTACTGCTTAGAGTTGAGTCAGGTCTGATTCATCGGGAATGAATTGGAGGTGTGTGAACATGTCCTACTGTGTGTGAGCTAAGTGTGTGAACACGATTTGGTAAAGGTAACGGTGAGAGGCCATGCAGGAGTACATGGTGGGTTGTCTCATTGAAGCCGTCCTCAGGAACTGAGTTCTGTGTTTATGATCCATGAAACAGTTACTACCACACATTGGGATCCTTAATTGACTCTCTCGGCTTCTAAACCACCCTTGTTCTCTGTCCAGGAGTTGCAACTAGTTTCTGGTGTTTGTAGGATATGTCTTGGAGGCCGTGCGTAGCGCTGACCCTAGGGGTGGGCTATGATGCGGTAGATGCACCGTGGCTCGGTGTACCGATTCGCCCGTTTGGTGTCTCGGGAACCCTGCACACATCGTTCGGGGCCGTTAATGGAAACCTCGGCCGGACTCCCTGCGGATGGAACCCGAATAGGCGATAAACCTGGACTAGGGACTTGAGTGTTTAGGTAGGCCGTCGCCGACTCCCTCGCCAGGCTTCCGCTTGAAGGTTGCCGAGATACACGACGTGAACATGGTGATAAGTGGCGAGAGCGTGTGTGAAGAAGTACACCCCTGCAGGGTTAACATTATCTATTTGAATAGCTGTGTCCGCGGTAAAGGACTTCTGGGTTGCCTATAATAGTTCATAGACAAGTGGAAGTGGATACTCTAAAATGCGCAAGATAAGCGTGAGTGCTATGGATGGCGTTCTCGTAGGGAGACGGGATAGGATCCATAGTGGTGTATTGATATGGTGAATATGTGGACTCGTGTGCGCCATCTCAAAAGAGTTACTTGCAGTCATAGTTCAGAATAGCCACCGAGTCAAAGCTGGCTTGCTGCAGTCAAACTCCACCACCCCCTTTGTTGATAATGATGCATATGTAGTTAGTTCTGATGTAAGTCTTGCTGAGTAAATTTGTACTCACGTTTGCCTATTTTATGTTTTGCAGAGAGATTTCAGTCTCGCTAGTAGTTCTGCGTGGACTTCGACGTTTAGCTTGTTACCTCAGCTACGATCTTGTGCCCTCGGCAGGATCTGGTAGATAGTCAGGCTTCTCAGCCTTTTTCATTTGTAGATGTCTGTACTCAGACATGTTAAGCTTCCGCGTGTGCTTTGTTTTGTATGCTCTGAATGTTGGGTCATGAGACCCATGTTTGTAATATCTCGCTCCTCGGAGCCTAATGAACAAATATTTGAGTCATAGAGTTATGTTGTGATGCCATGTTGTGTTTACACATATCGAGCATATTGTGTGTATGTTTGAAATGCTTGGTATGTGTGGGATCCGACAATCTAGTTGTTTATCCTTGGCAGCCTCTCTTATGGGGAAATGTAGTCTAGTGCTTCCTTGAGCCATAGTAGTCCGCTACAGCCCGGTTCACGGAGTCTCGCTAGCCCAGCACTAGTGCTCAGGACGCTTGACTGGCCGGCATGTGTTTCATTTTGTTCCTGTGTCTGTCCCTTTCGGGAAATGTCACGCGGTGACATCCGGAGTCCTGCCTAGCCTGCTACAGCCCGGGTTCCCGGAGTCCTGTTAGCCTAGTGCTACAGCCCGGATTCACACGCTGCTGACCGACATGCTCGATGTGATTCATGTATGCCTGTCCCCATGGGTTAGTGCCGCTTTGGGTTCACGACTAGCCATGTCGGCCCGGGTTCTCTGTCATATGGATGCTAGCGACACTATCATATACGTGAGCCAAAAGGTGCAAACGGTCCCGGGCCATGGTAAGGCGACACCCGTGGGAGTACCGTGCGTGATGCCGCAAAGTGATATGAGGTGTTACCGGCTAGATCGATGTGACTTGGAATCGGGGTCCTGACATCTACATTTTGCAAAGAGTAAATATAGATCAAATAATATTGGAAGAAACAGAGGATAATGAAGCTCAGGTGCAGACTGATGATACATAATCAAATAGCAATTAATTAAGTACAGCGTTACAAGGCAAAAGGCAGAGAGGTACTGACGAGAGCAATGCAGAGCCCATTATTGTTTTGAGATCGTATGATCCTTTGAGCAAGGAGATTCGTCTGAAATTAGTTTTCATACAAGAGAGAAGGTAAGGCACAAGAAGAAATTTAGGAGTTCAAATTTTGAATTGATATCATAGACAGTACCTGACGATGGGCTCCCAGCAGTTCTAATAGGGGTTTGGCCACTGGAGTAGGGGTAAAGTGTGGTACAGTTGGGCCTGTGTTTTTTGTGGCTGCTAATCTATCTGATTTAACAGGTATCACTACCTTTTCCAAATACATAGTTTGTACTCCTTGAGGATCTGCACTCACCCTCTTCCTTTTGGACATCTATTACGAAAGAACAACGTTAATATTTGACTGGAAAAAGCGTGACGACACATGGAATAGGTACAGAAAATGGATAGGTATGGCATATAATCATATATGATGCTTAAACTAAGCAGATGGTGTAACAAAGTAGAAGTAATGCAAGAGGTCAGATGCAAAATATGTGCGACCAATAGAACTTTGCAAAGCTAGAGCAAGAACCTTGATGGGTGAATAAGATAGGCCATCCTCCGCCATGCCAAGTTTGTTAGCCAGTGGATCGTTCAGCAATATTCCTCTCGTGCGCCCATTCTCATATTCATTTTGATAATGTTCAATATCTGACATGCATGAAAACATAAAAACAAGTGAGATTTTCTTTGTAACGCAGAAGTGATTCTAATCCAATACTGCCTCCCTGTAAACCCCTTTTCTCTATCTCTGTAATTCTTTTAAAAGAAGCCATGCATGCTGTAATTTGTTGCGTGCATTAATATAATGTGGCCTACTACTCAAAATATGAGAGCTCCAGAAGATATGACACTTCGCAGATGATAGCTTCAACATATAGTAAAGAAGAACAAGTCGACCTGACCTGATAGACTCAAAATATACTAAGGGAGAACAACTCGACCTGACCAATCGACCGCAAGAGAAGAGTATCATCTTAAAGAAGAGCAGAAGAGCAAGAAGATTTAAGATATTACAAGTCTTTCAATACAATGTCGGTTGGCCACCCATGATGAACCAGAGCGCACAGAGAAATACTATTCTTTCCGGTCTCTCCATATGTGGCTCACATGCATTTCGAAACTAAAGTAGGAACATTTAGCTCACCAATTAAACATCTCTCAGTTTTACTAATATCAGCAATAATATCATATATGAATTTGTACAACTAACCTTGTTTAGCTCGATGGGTGGAGCAGTGCTATTACGACACGAACCACGTAGGCTTATTGTGGTCATCATAAAATGGGGAAAACATAAGCATGATGAGTGCAGTGTTGACCGTGGCAGTGGGATGGCAGATCTGAAGCTGCAAACCGCGCAAAGGGTAGTTAGCAACCGATGTTTGCTTTGAAATAACAACTAAGATTTGGTATGGACAAGAAAGTACGGTCAACAAGTGACAAAGAAATGCAATTATGCTGTCTCTCTATATGTCGCGACAAGCATTTGGAAACTCAAGTGGGACCTTTAGCTAACCAATTAAATGTGTCGGTTAACTAATATCAGTATCATATCACAATCATATTTGAACAAGTAAGCTTTCGAATTCTGAGTGTTGTGTTTTTTAGCTTGAAGGGTGGAGTAATGCCGATGATGTAAAGCACCTCCATGAGATCATAGTAGAGTAGATAAAAGGGCAAAACCCTAAGCATCAAGAGAAAAATCAGGAAAGTGAAACTAGCTGGACCAGTGGGTGGCGCACATGCTTTTCGAAACGAATATAGGAACATTAGGTTACCAATTAAACATTCTACGTTTTAGTGATATGAGCATCATATCAGATTCGTATTTCAACACGTAAGCTTTGGGTTGAGGTCTTGACGAGCAGTGCTAGCACGACATGAAGCACCTACGATGATGGTAGTGAATGTAAAGGGGGGAAACCATAAGCTTTGCGAGTATAGTGCCCGTGCCATGGCGGATCTGAAGGTGCAAACCGGACAAGGCTACTTCACAACCAATGTTTGCTTTCAACTAGCCACTACGATTTGGTACGGACAAGAAAAGTACAGTAAACAAATTACGATCTATTTTCCAGGTGAGATCAATAACTTAAGAACATATGGAAGAGTACCACCTCTCTTGCGACGCCATGTAGGCCTATGCTGATACGTTGAGGGTGCTGTGGGTGCGATGGCTGTCGGCGGTGGGGAAGAAGACTTTAGACGGCAGACGGCCGGGTCGGGGGATATATCCTGTTTCCGTGGACGAGGCGGTCGTAGGAGCGGCAACGGCAAGGTGGACGAAGGCGCCGATGAAGCGAGAGGAGGCGATGAAAGGATCCTGGTCCAGCGCCGTGGATGAGAGACGTCCATCTCTTGCAGTGGACGACGGGGTAGGGGTAGCGGCTCCGGCAAGGTGGAGGATGGGGTGGCGGACGGAGGTTGTCGTGCCGCCGATGGTGTATGAATGTGGAAATGGAGGGGAGGGGGGGATCTCAAACTTTGGGACGCGCTTCTCTGAAATGGGGGAAAGTTACGAACTTATCCCCCGTTTAAAATGTCGGACATCGCGTCGGTTGGGGATAGGACGGTAATCTCGCATCTCCCAAATATTTGCCGGTAACTATTTCGGGCGAGGAGAGGGTGTTTTGCCGCCCACGGTTGGTGCCCACGGTGTATGAACGGGGCTGACAGGTAGGGCGGTTGTGTCACGTCTGATGGAAGTAGACATCTGCCCCTATTTAAAATATTAGCCTACATCGATTTCGGAGGAGAGTTTGTTTTGCCGCCCACCGTGTATGAATGGGGAAATGGAGGAAGAGACACATGTCTTTTGGACGAGCTTGAATCAAATGTGTTTTTCCGCCCACTTTTGGCGCCCATCGTGTCTGAATGGGCTCAGAGGCCGTCGTGTCACGTCTGATTGAAGTTATTAGTCTACCCCTATCGACAGCAGTGTAAATCCGGTCGATAAGGATGTACTCAGTGTCAGGGGTAGACAGTAATTTCCGTCACGCAAACACTTGCTTCGGGCAGCCCACAAATTATAGTGGGTGTTTAGCCGCTTCGTTCAAAACTTGGGAGAATTAGCATTCACGTTTGCCCTGGGACCTGGCAAACTAAATTCAAATCCAATTTGTATTCGATTACGAATATCCACAGATAATTATACGTTTTGTTATTTATTTCTTCAACACCACAACAAAGATTTATACCACCTTTATATATGATTATGATTTAGAAATGATGTGATCTTCGAATTCAGTAGGTTGGATACACTCTGATTCAAACAGTTATTTCATCCAATACAATATGCTCACACGAAAAACAGTTCAGCTTATGTCAATCATACAAGTACTGAGGATTACCTCGCCTAAAAAATTCGGATCATTACAACACATGGAAAACATGGAATTCCGGACAACATAGGGGGTCTTGCAACATAATCCATTCAGAGACATGACACAACATGCAAGTACAATAATCTAATGACAATTTCAACTGGTATCTAAAGAAGAACCGGGATTACCTTGGGCTTCAGATAGCAGAAACAGGAGGACCTCCTCCGTCTTCAAATGCAACATTCTTACTTCCTCCAATTCTTGGGTTGCTTGCATAATGCGTGCCGCTAATTCCGTAATTTCCAGCCTCAAGATAAACATTACCTCATTCATGGCAGCCACACCATCTCTTTCTACCTCTAGTAGAGCCTCAAGCACTATAATATATGTGCTCAGACTGCTCTCCGGCGGTGTTGCCTCTGAACTGCTACCATCTGGTAACATGGATGGCGCACTGCTTCCACAAATAGATTCTGGGGTTGTACATTGTGTCCTAGTGTGAACGGCATCCTGAAAGGTTTCCGCTGGACATAAGTAAGAGATAGTTATCGTATGATCCAGGCAGTAAGCTTACATGGTAAACGACGGACGAATTATTGCCGAGCATGGCAAACTATATTTTAATGGTTCGAAGCAGCATCAGCCGAAAAGAAATTAAAATGGTAAGATGAAGCTAGGGATGTAAGTGGCAAATAAACGACATCCGCCAATCCCATCTAGTTAGTTTTTGCTACCTCCCTAGTTCATTTTCCTCAAAAAACAAAAACTCTTCTGAACTATCATACCACTAGTGGACTTTAATCGGGATTAAACAGGACCCAGTTGACATCCCTAGTTGAAAGGGAGTGTACAACCGCTATATTTAAGTTGCCAAGGCATCTAAGCAGTTGAAATAATCTGAGAAAGCACTTAACAGTGTGGCCTCATATAAACCACGAAGACAGTCTTGTGATGAAATTGAGAGGAAAAGTTAAGGACTCAAATGAAGTAGGCATGCATTTCTTTATGATAGTACAGCAGAGCAATCGCTGACATATTGGCCAACTCAGGTATAGCGTAACAACAAACAAGCATTGAATCAAGCAATACAGAAAGCGCATAACTGAACTATTTGTAATTCGGTAGGATTACATGTTGAGGGCACAAGCCAAGAAAGCAGCCCACTCGCATTACATTTCACATGTACTAAAACACATTGGCTTACCATATGTTGCTGTGAAGCCTAGCTGCTGTTGCAATGTTCTTTGAAAATATCGTCATCATCCCGTGGTTGCAAATCTAGTTGTTGTAGTTTATTCTGCACCATCTATTTAGGTAAAATTAATTTTAATTGCATGCACTGGTGGCATCAGAACAAAACTAAAGCATATTAACTATATGTGCACTGGTATGTAATTTAGCACATGTAACATGTTCATCGCCGTAAGTATGGCCCTCTGTGCAAGCGAATAACGCGCCTCATGAAAAACTGAATGATGCCTTGAAGAAATTCAAAGGTGCGGTGCTTATGCTAGGAAAGTGAACGTAGGCGCCGGCCGTTGGATGATAGTACCTGATTCTCGGCGGCGTATGGGTATCGTTGTCATACTTGATAGCTAAGGATCGTCGATGGTGCTCGTGTTGCAGTTGAGTTTGGGCCGGCTGTCGCCATCGCTGAAGCGGCTCCGGTGCTACGGTTGAGGTACCTGTCGACATACAAGAAAGCTCATCTTTGGTAAGTGAACAGTTGCACGATAAAGAAAAAAACCGAAGGAGTACAAATCGAAATAACCTGATGAGGCTGCGGCGTCGGTAAAGCAGGGACCGTGGAGTTGAATATGGCGTCCGTGGAGCGGGTCCGGTGCAGTGGACGAAGGCTTTGGCGGGCGCGTTGTACAGTGCTTTCGGTGAGGCGAATCTGTTGCCGAGGACGAGGGCTTGTATGAAGGGCCAGCGAAGGGGCGGACTAGGGAGTCAGTGAAGGGCCTACGCTGTGGTGGACGAGGGCGCCGGTTAAGCAGATCCGGTGCGGTGGACCATGATGGCGGTCAAGGAGATCTGGAGCGGTGGACAAGCCAGTCGCTGAAGGGGCTCCGGTGAAGTGGTGAGTTGGCAGTTGGGGGTTCCAAGGTGCGGAAGGTAGATCCGGCGGGGTGTGAGGTCCACCGCTGCGGCGGAGGACTAGATTCGGCGGCTTGCCGTGGTTGGGGGGGTCGTGAAGGGAAGGGAGGGCCTGGGAAGAATGTTGGGGAAAAGAGGGAAAACAATGGAGTTACCAAAGTAGCCCTTTTCCGCTCATGTGGCAGGGTAAAACAGGAATATCGCAGGCTAAACTTTTGGTAGCGTGATATTTCGATGTGAGCGGAAGTTTGAAAGCTTTTGGCGCCTAAAATTATAAGTATTCTGCTCGTGACGGCCGACTATGATATCATGGCTGACCATTTGTTTGTTTTGGACGCAAAAAATGTGCAAGTTTTGAAAATCAATGTCTCCAACTCAAACTTAGATTGTCCATTCAATTCAAATATGGATCATTGAGCTACTACAAGCAAATACCATCATACGGTCCAATTCAAATGAAATTCCAAATGTGTTTATCCTAAATATGATGACAAAAGCAAAAATGTGTATGTGTATGAATAAAGTGAATGATTATAAAGTTTGAACATGCCCGTATGTGTATATCTCTAGGTTTGATATATGAATTTGAAATCACGAAATTCCGTCTTAAAAAATGTACCTCCGTTTAATAGAATTACAAAAGCTAATGACGGAGTCGAATTCAAAAATTCCAATCTTAGGTTTGTAATTCTGGTACATCAATGTATATCACGCATGTTCAAAAGTATCGTTATCTCATAGTACAAACTGTGAAACAAATTGATCAACCATGAGTGCACAATATTTCAATTACACTAAAGTCCCTCAAATATAGGCACCTCACTCTTTATCTGAAGTCACCCCCCACCACCACCACCACACACACACACACACACATAGAGAAGTCGTTCTCTCCCCCAGACACCAACACACGAGCACATTAACACCCCTCTCTCTTGTAAAGTTCGTACCCCAACATAGGTCTCTATCACTTTGTCTCCCGGGCATGCACACATCTCTTCCCTCACTCTCTAGGTCTCCCGCTATCTCTCTTACCCAAGCACACACACTATGTAGTGTGTATATTTCCCATACAACAAAACATCGCCCCCAAACGTCTATCTCCCTAGTTATGTGGTTCTCGCACACTCACCTCACACACCACCCCCACTGCAAACAAGCACACTTTGTCTCCTTATGCACCACTCTCCTCTTTCTATCTCTCCCACATGCAGACCCGCCCCAGCTTCTTCCCTGTATACATATATGTCGTGACTCTTTGCATAGCTCCCTAATGTATAATCGTTCTCGATTTCGCACATTGTTCTCTACACCATCTATTCTAGATCTCTCATGAAGTACCTATCACACACACGATGATTCGCTTCCCCTGCGTCTCCATTCATAGGCCAATTTCGGAAAACATCAACATTGTCTCCCTATCTATACGCCATTTATGGACACAAACGACCCCTCTCTCGCCCCCTCTCTTCCTCTCTCTCTCTCTCTCTCTCTCTCTCTCTCTCTCTCTCTCTCTCTCTCTCTCTCTCTCGTCGCTAGCTCTCTCTCTTTCTCTCGCTCTCACACCCCTCTCCCACACACACACTCGATGTCTCTTCCAAATAGTCTACTCCCCGCCCACTGTGCTATCTCGCTACTACACATGTCGCACCATTCCCCCTTCCCTTATACTAGGTTTACATCATCAGTGGTCTCTCTACTCCACATACACTCTCTCCCTGTCACACACAAACGCATGCACAAACACACACATACATGCACAAAGACCCATTTATCTGGATCCTCATCTCTCCCCATGTCTGCATGTGTATCTCACACACTCACTCTCTAATTATGTATATGTGTCTCCACGTTACACAACACAAAGCCCCATGTACATGTCTCTCTCTATCCTCCACACACATAGACACAAAGAATCTGTTATCATTGCCTCAGTCTCTAACATATCGCACACGTACACACACTCTCTCTCTCTCTCTCTCTCTCTCTCTCAAACACGCTCAACAATGAATAACTTACCGTCTACTCATCAACAGTCGTGGCAGTACGGCGAACACGAGACATGAAAAAGAATAAATCTACACATGCTTAGACCACCTAGTATGACTACTAGGACTAGAGCAAGCCAAAAAGCACGCCGCCGTCACCCCCTCCTTGTCGGCGACGGGAAAATCTTTGTTTTACAGAGTCGAGAAGTCATTGTGCTAAGGCCCCACATGACGAGGCATTGAATAGAATGTAGATGCTAGTTTACGGAAGCAAGTATCAATAATACGTTTGTATCTCCATACTTATATTTCTTCTTTTATAAAAACCGAGTTGGTGATGATGGTACGTGTGCCATCTTGCAATATAGACCGTCTGATTTATCTGACGTATGGAAATTAAACTAAAAGATACCCGCACCCCTCTCCACATATGCAGACAAGGCCTTCCCTCGTTCATCCTTATCTCCAACAAACCTCATTGTTGAGCAATTAGGAAAGGAAGCCTCTGGAACAAACTGGCCTAGTGGCCGCTGCCGGCGTCGTCAATCCCCATGCCTCCGCTCAGTCCGACCACCACCTACCACCACACCCAACTCCTCTTCACCTTATCTCATATTTCTCGAGATATCATTAGTTTTCACACATGGGATTACTCCTGCAAGAGTCAATCACAACAATGTTTTTATAAAAAAATGCATCTTGATGTTCCGTTAATGCACAGATCTTGCTAGTACTCCTACACAAGACTAAGTTGGTGATGCTGGTGTGTCTGCCATCCATCGTTTCTGACCATTAGATCTACATCTAAGGATTGTGAGGTAAGTTGTTGCCTTTTCTCACCAACATCCCACTTGTCTACCAATTTGCAGAAAAACCCATAATTAGTATCTTAAAACCAACCACATCCCTCCCTGACCTCACCAAAACAGCCCAAGCAATATATTATAATTGAAACATAATATACATATGTATATCAAAATTAGGGAGTTTTGTACCAAGTTTGTGAATAAGTATTATTCTAATTACGATTCGTTGCAACGGACATGAACATTGCTAGTATTTCCAACCATGTATTTTTTTCTAGTATTCCATAGTTTCGAGTTTTCCATCAAGATATTAGTCACTCATGGTTGATATTTACTTTCAATCATGTACACATATGCACTATGTAACTAGCCTTGCTTATTGGCTTCCAAAGCTTAACTTTCACTCCTACTTACAATATGTAGTGTATTTAACAAAAAACTACCACTTTCAACCAGCCCTAGGAAGAATCTATTGTACAAAAAATAGCAAAAACATACCCAAAATTTCTTAATCCACGCCAAAAACTACTACGTACTACCTAGTACTCCTACCGATTAGGTTCGTTTAAATCCATTTATGACTGGGTTGGCCCACACGCCCGTGCTGACGAGGCAGCTTAAACCAACACATTTTGTTTGACCATTGACACGAGGGACCCACATCTGACCTTCTATCCTGTTATTCCCCTCAAATCATTATTTTTCCTGAACATTACTTCAAACAGTACTGATGCGTGTTCGTCGGTTGCTCCGGTGATGAGCGAGTTGGCCGCCGCTCCGCCGGACGGGCCGGACGCCGCGTTGGCCTCCGCACGGGTTGGCAGGCTGGCCCGAGCATGACTCATGAGCGAGCAAGCCACCGCGCTGGCCTTCGCTCGAGCCAGATGGCTGGCCTGAGCGCGGCGCGCGCGAGCAAGCCGCCGCGCTGCCGTGCCAATCTAGCTAGCAAACCTTGGAGACAAGTAGCTGGACAGAGCTATCTTGGCTAGCTAGCGCCCGCGAGCGCCGGACGGAGCTGGCATCCGGGCTGCCGCAACATGGGCTCTGCATCGTCGGCGGTTTTGACCTCGCCTTCTGCCGGCGGCGGTAGCTGCGTCCCATGGCCGAGGATGACTAGGTGGACAGGCCGGAGGTAGGAGGTCACTTGAGGATTTTGGTTGGTAAGAGCATGTACGATGGTTCATAAGGTAGTCTTATCTTAAGTCTGCCACGTATGCAAGTGGTTGTAGTTTCTTGGCATTTTAGTGGTTTCTTGCATTATTAGGGGTTTCTTGTAAGGAACAATGTACGTACTACTAGCGACAAAAGGCGATTCTAGGTTGCGTTGTACTCCAACGAGTACTACTAGTGGTCGCGGGAGTGTATACCTCATTTTGTGGGTTCGATCCCGGCCGAATGCACGGCGGCCTTTTTTTAAAAAATAGTACTAGTACTACACTTCGCTGCGAGCCAATATTTTACACGAGTAGTTTGAGTTTTGAAGTCAAACGGATGTGCGGCCCCACAATCTGGGTGCACTGGACAGCCTAGCCACGTGAACGGGTTTTCCTTCCTAGCATCCCGTGGCTCGCGTGCTCACCCTAGCCGCACCTTGCTTGCAGCTTCCTCATTAGCTAGTAGTAGCATATTGAAACTAGCGCCTCCCAATTAAGCCCGAGGAGCCGGAAAAGCCTGGCGGGGCATTGGGAACTGTGCAATATGGCTCTGTACTCTATGTAAAGTGTTGTACTACTAGTACTCTGTAGCTTGTGGCGTTGCACGCATGGAGTTCACTCCATTATCGGCTCTACTATAAGAAATTCCTCTTGACGTGTTTTTTTAAATGGAGGCAATTGCTTCATCTCATTCATAAAGAAGGAACTACTAACAAAGTTCGACGAGATCCATTACACCTCCACAAATGGAAGCGAAAAGCCTAGTCTCGTTGTATCAAATAACTCAAATGTTCTTCCCCCACAGGCCGCAGTAACCGCCGCTGATAAATAGGCTGCTAGTGTGTGCGTGACAGGAGCGGCTGAGTAGGCCAGCTACTCCTACGTGAGAGGAGCGGCCGAATATAGCACCGAGAGTACCCACTAGGCCACTACGCAGGTGTACTTCCCCTGCATTGATAGTACAACGATTGTTCTAGAGAACAGTAGTACCCTCCACTTCCAACTGTAGCTCCTTGGCCCTGAGATTCAAGAGTTCAAAACTGGTGCACTATACTAGACTAGACTAGAGTAGACTAGACTAGAAGTACAATACATCGCACTAATACTCGTAGTTGAGAAAAGTAGTACTGGTACTGCTACAGTACGAGTACGTACTCCTCCGTCACATAATGTAAGACGTTTTTTGACACTAGTTGGCGTGTACAAAAAATGGCAAAAACATACCCAAAATTTCTTAATCCACGCCAAAAACTACTACCTAGTGCCAAAAATTTCTTACTAGTGCTATTATTTACAGTATAATGCAATCCCATAAAGTTCCATAATGCTAGTACTAGTAGTAAATAATAGCCTCACCCCTTCGTTGAGGAACGATCTACAATTGAAGGGACGAGGCCCCTGCGGTTATTCTTGTGCTCTTATCTCCTCCTCGCCAGCCCTCCCCAAGAGAAGGCAGTTCGTTGCTGCTCCCATGGATTGGCCAGCGGTTCTCCTCCTCGTCGGGCTGGGAGACCTTGGACGGCGATCCTCTGGGAGAAATCGCACGCCGCTCCGACGTCCTCACCGCCGCAAGACTTGGTGCTTCCTGCACCAACTTTTTCAAGACGCTGCATAAACAGGTTTGGGAAAAGGCCATGCTTGTTGGTCTTCCATGCGACCTCGAGGAGAAGGTTCTTCTATGGGACAATCCTTCAAACAGTCCACCGCTCCCTGGCCATGGTTGCACGTTGACTCCGATAGAGTTGCCGATGTTGAGAGGTAGTCGGATTTTGTCCGGTGAGCAGGTCAGTAATGGAGTTTGATCATGTAGTACTTAGTTATTCCATTTCCATCCCATAATTTTTCCGCTGCCCATCGTCTTATATATAGGTCTGGGTCAGTGCCAACGAAGATTGGCTTGCATACCTCCGGCCAGATACCACCATCATTTTCCACAACATCCACAACATTGCGGCTGTTCCGGTAGACCCCTTCTCCACCATTGGGATCGGCCTTCCGGACTGGCTGGGCTTGAATACGTATGATGATGCCTAGATGAGATTGAAGAAGATAGCAATTGCGGACCCGCCGACAAAGCGACGCGGCTACAACGATTACTATCTCATCGCGGTGTTCGACATAAGGATTGCCATCAATGCAAGACGCAGTAACGGCAGAGGCTGGCGCATGTTGGCAGCGGCAGATTTGTACCCCTACACGTTCGAAGACGTCGTGCGCCATCTAGGCTGCATCTTTGCGGTGAAAAGCCAGGGGACTTGTTTCATATGGTTGCCATCCTACGGTACGGGAGATTACAAACGGAATGCACAAACCATCATTTGCATCCCTAACGGTACTCCATTATTTTGCAGGGACCAGTCATCCCCCGATCAAAATAAGATCGCCGATCCTGGATGTGCATTTGCATCCGCGATTCGGTCAAACCTGGAACCTTGTAGCTGACTTTGGCATATTGGGATCAACTATCTTAGCAGTCGTTACCCATGGCACCACTGATGTGCAACATGGTCACACAATCTACCACGATTGGACCGTCACCATCTACCCAGGTATTCCATTTTTTAACCCTCTCGCCTTCTCTTTCATTGTTGTACTAGTAGTATACTTAGTACTACTAGTAGGAGTACTTTTACCTTGGAGGACGCGATAGCTAGCTGGGCCCTTGAAGACTTGAATCCACTAGCTGCCACCATTTTGTTTTTCCATGTCTTACTATCTCATCCATGTAACCAAGAGTGGCTATATATAATAAGCGGTTATTTTACTTCCTCTATACCGAGTAGTACTATTTGCTGCACAAGACATCGACCGCCATATTTGAGCACAACATTATTATGCATGGACCTTTACTATGTACGTCACCATGTGTCCAGATCTGGGATGTCGCGTGTACCAGATGAACGGCGCCGAGTTCGACCCCCGTGATGCTACGTGGGTGCCGAGGAACACTCATGGAGAGTACTCGCTTTTCATCGGGGACAGCTACACCATTGTGAAGCGGATGCCACCATCCGTGCAAGACACGGAAGGCCTGCCATTCATGAAGCATGGTTGTGTCTTCATTGCTCACCGCCGGATGAACGACATGCTGGGACACACTATCCCTGATTTATGCCGCTTCAGCTTGGATGAGTCTCCATCGTGTGGAACCGGACTATAAAGTTGCGACAATGATTCCCGTTGCCCACCGCTATGGATCGTGCCGTCCATGAAGAACACCTGGGACTGGAACCTGGAGGAGGACATGCATGTAGCCCATCTATAACGTGTAAGTGGAGTATGGTAATTGTGAATGGTAGCGCTGTGAATATATGTATACTAGTCGTGCACAAATTTATCACATGAATTGGAGAAGAACTTGTGTGGCATACTGGCATTTGTCCTTTAGAATTTATTACTAGTAAATGTGTTATGTGTACGTGCAACTTGTGTGGTTGTTGCACGGGCTCCAACACGCTCTTTGAGAAAAAAAGGTGGCACAGCTTTGGATATACGTGACGTGGCGGCATCATACAGTAGCATCATTCGCTATAGTCGTAGTACACTCCTACTAGGACGACAACTCCTATAAAACCTTGCGCTTGGCTCTTTGCCTCTTTGGGAGGTTCAACAGTTCGTACTCGTGTGAACCTTGCACTTGCCTCTTCGCCTCTTCGGAAGGTCCAACAATGATGATACTACAGTACAATATGCGTCTGGCAATATGACACCGATTGAACTGCTACACGTCCACCGCGAGGGCGAGGGCGGGGGAGAGGGAGAGGAAGAGGGAGAGGGCGCTATAGTCAAAACCCTCTCCTCGTCCTACGAACCACCGCGTGCGTGGGCGAGGGAGAGGCGTAGTAAGCAAGCTTCTCCTTGTTCGGCGAGTTGACGGGACACATCAAAGCAATACTAGTACTAGTAGTAGTCCATACTGCGTCCTTTCCGATTAATATGGCTTAATTTGAAACGAGAAAAATACACTGGCGGTCAACGTATGTAACAATACGCTCTTTACGGTCACTATATATAGTTTTGCGTCGATTATACGATCACTAGCTCATCGTAGAGCACCGTATTGCACCCTACTGACAGGCCACATAGTTGACGTAAAAGCACTTTGTTGACTGGTTAAATTGTCACCTGGTTTCTGGGTCCCACATGTCAGTTGACGGAGCAAAGAAATCAGTTAAACAAAACTTTACGCAGGCGCCACACGAGTCCAACCCTTGCGCCCGAACCGCCCTAGCTGTGTATGTGAGTGCATGCACATGTCCTCCCTCGGCCTTCCAACAAAGAGTGTACATCGGCTATAAAACAAAGAGTGTAGTAGTAGTACATGATGTACATCTACACTTCCAATGCATTTAGCCTTTAATCTAAATCGATATTGATTGACTAATGCACCAACTTGTGTTGTAGGTATAGGCTACATGTCTATCCTTAATTACAGCATGCAACGGCCTTCATTTAATCTTCTTATCTCAATGGTCGCATGCACACATAAGACTGCTACTTTTGTGCGTTAATTATACCCTGGTCAATGTGTAAATCTCTAAATGTACAGTCTTTCACGGACGTAGGGAGTAGGTTGAGCACTTGAGCGTGAGTGTGTGAGTTGCATCGTGTGCTGTGTGCCGCATGGGGTGCATGAGTGTTGCGTGCGTCCATGTGGAGTACGTGTGAGTGTTGCATGTTGCATGCATGCATGCATGCATGGGGCTTACTCCCTCCCATTGACATGTTCATATTTCAAACTTCCTCTGTTCCCTCCATATGGTGATACTCCCTCTGTTCCCAAATACGCCAGTACGGAGTAAAAGCCTCCATCTATTTCCAAATACGGAGTATTTGTCTTTCTATAGATTTCAACAAGTGACTAGGTACGGAGCAAAATGAGTGAAGTGAGCGTAGAGGCATAGGGATACTGTAGAAAGGTAATCCTCGCGATCCATCATTCCCCATCTCGGTCAGAGAGAACTATTCAACTAGTCTTCGCAGTGAAGTGACAATACACGCTGCAGCAGATGGGACACGTAATTAATAAGCCGAACCAGCGTGTTGGTGTTACTAAATCAGCCTTACCCTGTACTGCCATCATGTTTGCCAGTAGAGCACGCTTCCGCAAATACGCCTACGCACTTGTTTCCTCCATTAACTCACATATGGGCCCTCTTGTGGTAGACCCACATGTCATCGGTGTAACTATTTACACTCCGGAGGACGGTGCCTATATCCTGGTAGTAGTACTAGTAGAATTGAGATTTAATGCACTTTCTTCCCCGTCTTCCACTCTTCTTCCTCCTCTCTTCTTCTTCCTCGTCTCTTCCCCATCGTCGGCCGCACACCATTTACCCCCGCTCACTCGCTCGCCGCCGCGCCATCTTCCTTGGTAGCTCGCGTACCATATCCCCCGCCACCGCTCGCCACACGAGGAGAAGCTTCTTCGCTCGCCCGCCCGAATCCACTTCCCCGCTGGCTCGCAGGCACCAAAAACACCAATTGCAGAACTGACTGACACGCAGAGCCGCGATTGGAATTCCCTCCCCAATGTTCTCTTGGAGCAGATCTGTAGTCATATGGACCTACTCAGCACCGTCCGTCTTGCCGCATGCTCGGTGTCTTTGTACCGTCTACTCGTCTGCAACCGGGCGGCTCTTTTCAAGACACCCTGCTTGCTGATGCCCGATCCTCGCAGGAGGCCCAGACACCGACTTGATGATCCTACGGAGGTTGCTGTGGTGCCCCTCGACATGCTACCACTACCCGTCCACCTGTCCTTCATGCGCGGCCACTACTGGGCGGGCATGAAGGCCAACTGGATCGTCCTCATCCACCACACCGGTACTCCGTGGCGTCTTGTGGATATCTACACCCAGCGAGAGATCACCCTTCCATCGTTGGATACCGCCGACATCGAGCCTCGCGGCCTGCCGGACACTCCTGCCTACTACGCACGAGATGCGTCAAGCTTTTGGCTCGACCTCGCTTGCGAAAGTTGTAATCTGTGAAGTGCCCACACCATCGTAAGACTACATGGATTACAAGCTCATTGCCTTGTTCAACATGGGATTAGTCTATCTCGAATCCGGTCGCCATACATGGTTATGGCTCATCATCAATCTGTTGAGGCAACATTTCATCTCGATGCTATAGTGCACGATGGCATCTTTTAAGTGGTCGATTTTGCAGATTGGCTGCATATCTTTGGTGGAATCTATCGTCGTGTAACTGTTCTATCTCATCTCATCTTTACCTTATGAATACGATCGCCTGCTCATTTGTTACAAATTTAGAATGCATAGCATGTCTATAACCACATCATTGCTATATGTTCCTCTCATTTCCTAGATTTTTATGACCACACATGTTATTGTTAGAGTTGATATGAGAACAATTGGCATCTAATGATTGTTAGAATATATATTATGAGCATAACATCATGATTGCTATATGTTACTCTCGCTTACTAGATTTTTATAACAACGCATGTTATTGCTTAGAGTTGATATGAGAATAGTAGTAGTAAGTGCTATGGTAGAATATGAGTAGGCGCTGTCTTAGCTGTTTTCCTCTCATTGTTACATGATGTTTGAACCATGACATGTTGCTAGAATATGAAAGCCATTGGCTTATTTTTTTAACTTGGGGTATGATTATGACCACGTTATTGCAATTCTCTGTCTATGATATGTGTCACTGTTATAATAATCTTAATTCCACACATACTCTGAACATGATTGTTTATTTTTATCCTTTTGGTCTCCAATTTGAATTGTTGCAGCAGACGCAAATGCGCCGGCCTTCATGATTCCAGACTGGAATCATACCAGCCGATGGGTGCTGGTTTATCGCTCGTTCAGCCGACGGCGGTCATTTGATGCTCATTCGCACATACCAAATTGACCAAACCAATACATCAAACCACATGCAGTACAATGCGTATGCGTTCGTGACATTGATGGCTATGGCTGCTTCGTGTTCGAGAAAGATCCTAGCTCCGTTGCAATAAAGCGTATTCAAGCTGGGCGGGTTTACAGCCTCGGCAACCACTCCTTGTTCCTCGGGCTCAATTATCCGATCATCCAACCAATCATCGATCATATCACCGGCGATGATTACTGTGCTATGCAACTTGCATTCGCGAGGGGGGCTGTGTTTACACATCATTGTAACATCCCAAATTTTCAATTTGGCATGTTATACATAGGTCATCCATGCATATCATATTTTATTGCATTCTCGTTTGCCATCCTCGAAAATCCTAAGCAACTCAAGGACCCTCAGAGAGAGTTGGGGATTACTCAATTTTCATATTTGAATTTTATCAAATAATGAAAGACGAGGATATTGATTTTATTATTTTCTCTCGGAAAAATATTTCAATTTAAATAAATAAATGAGGGAGATAATATGACTTCTCCAAAATAATTGAAATAACGGAGGAAAATGTTAAAATCATTATTTGGTTTTTATTTGATTTTATTTGGAATTTTAATTGCCCAAGAAAAATTTGCACGCTTTAAAAAGTTGCATTTTAGGGGCCAAGAAAAGTTCATCTCGTTCTAAATATTTTATTTAGACAGAGAAAACTTGTTTTGGAATTTTTAGATTTTTATTTATTTTTCTAGGTTTTTTATATTCATGGAATGATTTTTAAATTAAAAAATGGACCCTCGCCTGATCGGGCTAAAGGCCCACCGAGCCAGCCGCCCGCCACCGCCGCCTCTCCCAGCGCGCGCGCCGCGAGGCATCGGACGCCGAGGGCGAGTCCGAGCCGGACTCCACCCCGGCGCCCCTTCCCAAGCCGAGCCGCCCGCCCTCCTATAAATGCCGCCCCCCGCCGCCACACCACCACCCCCCACAACCCAAGCCGCCGCCGGAGCTCGAGCCCGAGCCGCCTCGAGCCCGATCCGCCGTCGCCGCCGCCTCCAGCGCCGTCGCCGCCCTCTAGCCGAGCCGCCGCCTGCCTCGCCGCCCCACCTCGAACCCGCCGGAACCGCCCGCCCCGCCGGACGCGCCTCGCCGGAGGTACCCGACCCCGCCGCCGATTTTTTTTAAGAAAACTCTTCGGTTTTTTTTATAAAACCCTAGATAGTTTTTTTATATAGATCGGTTTATTTCGTCGGTTTATTTACTTAGTGAACGTCCGTTCGTCCGTTCGTTCTAACGAACGCGTTCACCGTTTAGTTTCTATTAACGAACGTTCGTTCGTTTAGCAGTTCGTCGCTTTCTTTTATCAGGTTCATTCCACGGTTATTCTGATCGCGATTTTTGATCCAATTTTCAAACATGTTTATCTTTTCGCTCGTTTATCGGAATCAGGCGATTCAAGCGCCTGGAGTTTCATCTCGAAACCCTCTTTCCGAATAATCAACTTAAACCAGTTTTTAACCTTGTAAAATTTGACCCTAGTTCAGATTAGTAAACGGACCTTATTTCTTTCGCTGTTTGAGTTTCGTTGTTCCGTTTGGTTTGATTCTTTTTGCAAACCGGAGTTCTTAAGTTGAACTCTCCGGTCAATCTCTTTCAGTTGAAGTTTCGTTTGTGCATCTTTGCTTGTTTACTTATGTATGTATTGTTTGCTTGCGATAGAATTCCTGAGTGCTAAGCGTGTTACTACGAGTCTCTAGGATTCACGGATCGTCAGCAAGGCAAGTAACACTTGATCATACCTTTTCATACCCAGTTTTATGCATTAGCTCAACCCTCAAACATTGCATGATTAGGATGTCATTAATTTGTGGGTTGGGAAGTAGATGATGAGGTAGGAACCTATTGCCCGGTTACTATCAAACCCTTGGGAGTTACTCCTACGTTATGCTTATATTGCCATGCTATGCTCGTAGACGTGGCTTGGGTTTGAGAGATATTCACGACAGATGTGAGATTGTTAATTAATGGTTTACTTTAAGGTGGCAACTTAAATACACATCTGGGTGGATTGAGGCACTGGGAACCCAAAGTGTTGTCTGGGTTTTTTGAAATCCGGGGTACCGTGTGATCTTCCTATGGACCGCCACCAGTGCTCAAAGGAACTGAGATTATTCATGCTAGAAACTTCCGTGTGCAACCACAAGCTATTATGGGCTCTAGCATAGTTGAGTAAGTTACGTGAAGCTCTCGAAGAGGTAGATCAGGAGGTAGTGGGTTTTATAGGTTTGGTATGATCTATCCGGAGTAGAGAGTTAATGTTTCTGAAAGACTGTGTCTCGGTCATCCGTCTCTCAAACACCATGCAGTGCGAGAAACCAACGGAGGCGATCGAGTCTTGTGGGGAAAAGTGCGCAAACCTCTGCAGAGTGTACAAACTAATCATGGTTACCCGTGTCCCCGGTTATGGACAATTCTGAGTATCTAGTACTTGAGTATTCACATGTATCTCGTCACTCTAAAAATTAATATTGCTGGGTTGTTAATCACTTTAATTGGGATTGAGTTGGGGTTATACCTTCTCAATGATGTTTCAACCACCATGATAGTGAAAGAAAAATTTATTCCTTTGATGTAGGGAAAAATTGGCTTTTCGCAAAACTGTAACCATAGAGCTTTTCACCAGCCATATATGCATGTAGTATAGCTTATTCTTTCATTACTCTATGTGTTACATTGCCAGCATATTCCATGTCTGACCGTTCTCGGGCTGCAACGTATTATGTTGCAGACTTTTTAGACGAGGAGTAAGGATTGTAGGTCGTTGCCGTGCAGCTCGCTTATGCCGTTGGAGTTGATGGACTCACTTTATCTTCCAAGCCTTCCATCGTTATCGCATTAGATGGCCTTAAGCCATATTATTGTAATAAGTTCTCTTTTGAGACATTCGATGTAATAAGTGTGTGATTGCTACTCTGTTATAAATCCTTCGAGTACTGTGTGTGTCAGCATTACCGATCCAGGAATGACACAGAAGCACAGAGACTTGACCATCTAAGGTCGGGTCGCTACAAGATGGTATCAGAGCACACGCTGAGTGTAGGACACGACCACTAAGATAAACCATAGGTCACTCTTCTCTACTCATTTCTGACCTCTCTCCATTTTTCCACTCTTTAGGATGACGGAGATGAAGTACAAGTTTGCCCAACCGGATGAAGACACACCTTTCGGACGCCACTTGAAGGAAGTCATTAGGTACCTGAATATTGGAATACCAAGCTTCACCGGGACGTACAACGCCACCTTACCAGAAGAAGAATGCTGGAAGATTCAAGCTCTAGTTCCCGGAAGGACGTTTGCGCCAAGCACGGAGCCCATAGTATGTGTTTTCAATGCACCAACATGGAGTTTGGGAAAGAGTATGGCAGCTCACATTACCATGGGACGCATTGGAGAAGTCTACAACAAGGAGCTTAAAGACACCATATACCAAATATGTGGGCGCCGAGACGCGCAATGGGAAGTAATTAGCACCAAGAAGGATAGATCCATTGTAGCTTACATCCAGGAGCTAAACCAGCACAGTCGATGTCATGAGAACTAGATGTGCGCTGACATGCTGGATTTGAAGAAGGCGAAAACTAAGATCATCGAATTGGAGGAAGAACTCAAGTCTACACGCGATGGATATGAGGAAGAAATCAAGATACTACTGGAGAAGAACGACGACCTAGTCAAGAAGATTGGAGTTTTCATGGGAGAACCAGCACCCAAGGAAGAGGAGCAAGAAGAGGAAGAAAACCCCGCTTGTCAAGACAACTACATCATCATCGCCGACACCGACTCAGATCCAAGTGATGATGACTATGAAGACGAAGCTGGAGCAGACATCATGGAGTCTTCCACCGATCAAAATTTCTAGATGACCACCATATAATAGTAGTATTACCCCATGTAACTAGTAGTAGTTGAGCACTTATGCGATAGTCCTAGATCGTTTTGTATGCCCTTGCTTGCTTGATTAAATGAATGTGTGTTTGCCTCATGTGCATATGGGTAGTGTTTTCTCACTAGACCTCTTTCTATTTCTAATCTCTCCCCTCTAAACCCTCAGATGCCTTCGAGACGTGACCCCGGTTTTGCTTTCCCACCGGAGCTCACTCAGTTGATCCAACAGCAGAATGCCTTGATGCAATTGCTAGTTCAGAACCAGGGCAAAGCCAACAACAACAACAACAACAACAACAACAACAACAACCCGCCGCCAAATGGACAATTTAGCCCGTTTTTCGAGGTTACAACCGCGGTGTTTTCCAAGAGCACCGAGCCAATAGTTGCAGATGACTGGTTACGCCGTATTGGAAGGGAGTTAACCACCGCAGGATGCACGGATGCTGAGAGAGTGTGCTTTGTCGCACATCAATTGGATGGACCAGCAGCCGCATGGTGGGAGAATTACACGGCTACTTTTCCTATAGCCAATGTCACTTGGGACCAGTTCAACAAGCTTTTTTCGACGACCCATGTTTCAACCGGAGCCATGCAGATAAAGAAGCGTGAGTTCCGCAACTTACGCCAGGGGAACCGTACTGTGGCCCAGTACGTGGATGAGTTTAGCAAGTTATCACGCTATGCCCCTGATGATGTGGCCACGGATGCCGCGAAGCAAGAGAAGTTCATGGAAGGGCTGAATGATGAGATGAGTATGCAGTTGATGGTGGCAACTTTCAACAACTACCTGGAGTTGGTAGATAAGGCCCTAATGATTGAAGGAAAGCAGCAGCAAATTGAGAGTCGTAAGAGGAAGTATGGACAAGGGAAGTATAACTCAGGAGCTCACCAGAAACCTCGCTTAACCCCGAACTTGGGAGGACTTGTCCATAACCATGGAGGACATAACCATACTGGAGGAGGATCGCATAATGGTGCGAAGAATGGGAATGGAAATGTAGCCAACAATAATCAGAGTCGCTCTAACCCAGCTACACCCGCCAAGAGAGACTTGAGCCAAGTTATTTGCTTTAAGTGCGGGAAGACAGGGCATTATGCCAACGACTGCCCTGAAGGAAAGAATGGAAACGGAAATGGGAGCGCTGGGAAGAAGCCCAATCCATTCAACAAAGGACAAGTGAACCACGTTAACGTGGATGAAGTTGAAGAGCAGCCGGATGCGGTAATAGGTAAGTTTTTGGTTCAGTCATTTACCGCTATTGTTCTTTTCGATATGGTGCATCGCATTCATACATATCAAGGGATTTGTGGATAAGTTTAAGTTACCAACCTGACCCTTAGGACCCCTCTTTAGTGAGCTACTTTGGAGCAGAGTATATGGCTAGCAGATGGTGCACCCAGATACCCCTAATCATTGGCACACATGTTTTTTCCGTCTGACCTAATTATCTTGGAGTCGCAAGGATTGGATGTGATATTAGGTATGGACTGGATGTCAAAGTTTGGAGGAAGTATTGACTGTGCTAGCAAGTCAATTTATCTTACCACCCCAGAGGGAAAAAAAAGATTAAGTATGTATCTAGGCATGTGCCTAGGAGGAGCCAAGTGAATACCCTCACGGGAGTTGTACAAGAGGAAGTACCTGTAGTGAAGGATTATCCAGATGTTTTTCCAGAAGAGTTACCAGGCATGCCATCGGATCGAAATATCGAGTTTCTGATAGAGCTAATGCCAGGTACCGGGCCAATATCAAAGAGACCCTATCGGATGCCCGCAAATGATCTGGAGGAAATTAAGAAGCAGATCAAGGAGCTATTGGAGAAAGGTTACATTCGTAGAAGTTCATCACCTTGGGGAGCACCAGTACTTTTGGTGGAGAAGAAGGATAAATCCCTAAGGATGGTTGTTGATTACCGAGCGCTGAATGAAGTAACGATAAAGAACAAGTATCCCTTACCGATGATTAATGATCTGTTTGATCAGTTGCAAGGAGCTAAGGTGTTTTCTAAGATTGATCTACGATCAGGATACCATCAGTTGAAGATCCGAGAGAAGGATATACCAAAGACAGCATTCACCACTCGATATGGATTATATGAGTATACGGTCATGTCGTTTGGACTGACTAACGCCCCTGCCTATTTCATGAGTATGATGAATAAAGTGTTCATGGAGTATTTGGACAAGTTTGTTGTGGTGTTTATCGATGATATTATGGTTTACTCGAAGAACGAAGAGGAGCACGCAGAACACCTACGTTTGGTTATTGAGAAACTCAGGGAACACCAGTTATATGCCAAATTCAGCAAGTGCGAGTTTTGGTTGAAGGAAGTTGGATTTCTTGGGTATATTATATCAGGAAAAGGTATAGCAGTAGATCCCAGTAAAATTCAGTCAGTCAATGAATGGTTGGCACCCACTTCAGTTAGCGAGATTCGCAGTTTCCTTGGACTGGCAGGGTATTACCGGAGATTCATTGAGAATTTTTCCAAGATTGCTAAACCAATGACAGAATTGCTAAAGAAGGATACCAAGTTCAAATGGACAGAGGATTGTGAGACAAGCTTCCAAGAGTTGAAGAAACGGTTGACTACAGCCCCAGTGCTGACATTGCCAGATATACATAAGGAGTTTCAAGTGTATTGTGACGCCTCTCGCTTGGGACTTGGATGTGTTCTTATGCAGGAAGGAAAAGTTGTTTCAGATGCCTCACGACAACTGAAGCCTCATGAGTTGAACTATGCCACGCATGATTTGGAGCTAGCAGCTGTAGTACATGCGTTAAAGACTGGAGACATTATCTCATGGGAAACCGTTGTGATGTGTACACGGATCATAAGAGTTTGAAGTACATTTTCACACGTATGAGTTAAACCTCGCATGTAAGATGGCTGGAACTTATAAAGGATTACAACATGAAGCTACACTATCATCCAGGAAAAGCCAACGTCGTAGCAGACGCTTTGAGTCGGAAGAGTTATGCCAATATCCTTAAAGGTAGAGGACTGCCAAAGGAGTTAGCAGAGGATGTTATGGAACTTCAGTTCGAGATTGTTCCAAGAGGTTTTCTTGCAACAATGGAGGTTCAGTCGACCTTGTTAGACAAGATTCGAGACGCTCAAAAGGAGGATAAAGAGATTGCTGAGATAAGAGAGAAGATGGGCAAAGGAAAAGCCAAAGGTTTTCGCGAGGATGAGCACGATACCTTATGGTTTGAGGATCGGATTTATGTGCCCAACAATTCGGAGATCAGGAAGTTCATATTTCAAGAGGCCCATGACTCACTATACTCGATTCACCCCGGAAACACCAAGATGTATTTGGACTTGAAGGAACGTTTCTGGTGGACTGGTATGAAGAAGGATATTGCCGAGTATGTAGCCGTTTGTGATGTATGCCGAGAGTGAAGGCAGAGCATCAAAAGCCGCAGGGACTGTTGCAGCCTATGCCAATACCCGAATGGAAGTGGGACAAACTTGGCATGGATTTTATCACCGGATTACCCAGAACCAAAGCAGGATATGATTCAATATGGGTAGTAGTGGATCGGTTGACTAAAGTAGCTCACTTTATCCAAGTGAAAACAACTTATACAAGTGCCAAGTTGGCCAAGATATATATGACCAGGATCGTATGTTTGCATGGAGTTCCGAGGAGCATCAGACGATAGAGGAACACAGTTTACTTCAAAATTTTGGCATCAACTACACGGACCTTGGGTACCAGATTGGAGTTTAGTACCGCGTTCCACCCACAGAGGGATGGACAGACAGAGAGAGTCAATCAGATTTTGGAGGACATGTTGAGAGCCTGTGCGCTAGATTATGGATCTAGTTGAGATGATAATTTGCCGTACGCAGAGTTCTCATACAACAACAGCTACCAGGCCAGTTTGAAGATGGCACCGTTTGAAGCTCTGTATGGACGCACATGTAGAACACCATTAATGTGGGATGAGGTTGGAGACCGTCAGTTGTTTGGACCAGATTGGATCAAAGACTCAGAGGAGAAGGTTAAACTGATCGAGACAAAGCTAAAATTGCTCGACCTAGATGTAAGAGTTATGCAGATTCAAAACGCAAGGAAGTAACCTATGAAATCGGAGACAGAGCATATCTACGAGTATCACCCCTGAGGGGAGTGAAACGTTTTGGAGTAAAGGGAAAGTTAGCCCCAAGATTTGTAGGACCGTACCGTATTTTGGAACGGATGGGAGAAGTTGCCTACAAGCTGGAGTTACCTGAAGGACTGTCAGGAGTTCACGATGTGTTTCACGTATCCCAACTGAAGAAGTGCCACGCTGAGATGGCCGACGTACCGCTAAAGGATACAGTACCCCTGGAGGCGATACAATTGGATAATAATTTGACTTATGAGGAGAAGCCAGTAAAGATTTTGGATTTCGATAGCCGAGTCACTCGCAACAAGGTGATCAAGTTTTGTAAAGTTCAGTGGAGCCACCACACCGAGGAGGAAGCCACCTGGGAGCGAGAAGATGATATTCGCAAGGACCATCCGCACCTATTTTCTAGCCAACCCGAATCTCGAGGGCAAGATTCATCTTAAGGGGGGTAGGTTTGTAATATCCCAAATTTTCAATTTGGCATGTTATACATAGGTCATCCATGCATATCATATTTTATTGCATTCTCGTTTGCCATCCTCGAAAATCCTAAGCAACTCAAGGACCCTCGGAGAGAGTTGGGGATTACTCAATTTTCATATTTGAATTTTATCAAATAATGAAAGACGAGGATATTGGATTTTATTATTTTTCTCTCCGGAAAAATATTTCAATTTAAATAAATAAATGAGGGGAGATTATATGACTTCTCCAAAATAATTGAAATAACGGAGGAAAAATGTTAAAATCATTATTTGGTTTTTATTTGATTTTATTTGGAATTTTAATTGCCCTAGAAAAATTTGCACGCTTTAAAAAGTTGCATTTTAGGGGCCAAGAAAAGTTCATCTTGTTCTAAATATTTTATTTAGACGGAGAAAACTTGTTTTGGAATTTTTAGATTTTATTTATTTTTCTAGGTTTTTTTATATTCATGAATGATTTTTTTTAAAATGGACCCGCTACCGATCGGGCCAAAGGCCCACCGAGCCAGCCGACCGCTTGCACCGCCGCCTCTCCCAGCGTCGCCATGCGAGGCACGGACGCCGAGGGCGAGTCCGAGCCGGACTCCACCCCCGGGCGCCCCCTTCCCCAAGCCGGAGCCGCCCGCCCTCCTATAAATGCCGCCGCCCCGCCGCCACACCACCACCCCGCCACCACCCAAGCCGCCGCCGCTGAACCCGGGGCCCGAGCCGCCTCGGAGCCCGATCCGCCATCGCCGCCGCCTCCCGCCGTCGCCGCCCCTCTCGCCGAGCCGCCGCCGCCCTGCCCTCGCCGCCCCACACGGAACCCGCTGAGCCGCCCGCCCGCCAGACGCGCGCCGCCGAGGTACCCACCCCGCCGCCGGTTTTTTTAAGAAAACTCTTCGTTTTTTTATAAAACCCTAGATCGCTTTTTTATATAGATCGGTTTATTTCGTCGGTTTATTTACTTAGTGAATGTCCGTTCGTCTGTTCGTTCTAACGAACGCGTTCACCGCTTAGTTTTCGTTAACGAACGCTCGCTCGCTTAGCGATTCGTCGCTTTTATCGGTTTATTCCGCGGTTATTCGATCGCGATTTCGATCCAAATTTCAAACTTTTTATCCTTTCGCTCGCTTATCGGAATCAGCGATTCAAGCGCTGGAGTTTCATCTCAAACCCTCTTTCCGAATAATCAACTTAAACCAGTTTTTAACCTTGTAAAATTTGACCCTAGTTCAGATTAGTAAACGGACCTTATTTCTTTCGCCGTTTGAGTTTCGTTGTTCCGTTTGGTTTGATTCTTTTTGCAAACCGGAGTTCTTAAGTTGAACTCTCCGGTCAATCTCTTTCAGTTGAAGTTTCGTTTGTGCATCTTTGCTTGTTTACTTATGTATGTATTGTTTGCTTGTGATAGAATTCCCGGAGTGCGAAGCGTGTTACTACGAGTCTCTAGGATTCACGGATCGTCAGCAAGGCAAGTAACACTTGATCATACCTTTTCATACCCAGTTTTATGCATTAGCTCAACCCTCAAACATTGCATGATTAGGATGTCATTAATTTGCGGGTTGGGAAGTAGATGATGAGGTAGGAACCTATTGCCCTGTTACTATCAAACCCTTGGGAGTTACTTCTACGTTATGCTTATATTGCCATGCTATGCTCGTAGACGTGGTTTGGGTTTGAGAAATATTCACGACAGATGTGAGATTGTTAATTAATGGTTTACTTTAAGGTGGCGACTTAAATACACATCCTGGTGGATTGAGGCACCTGGGAACCCAGTGTTGTCTGGTTTTTTTTGAAATCCGGGTACCGTGTGATCTTCCTATGGACCGCCACCAGTGCTCAAAGGGAACTGAGATTATTCATGCTAGAAACTTCCGTGTGCAGCCACAAGCTATTATGGGCTCTAGCATAGTTGAGTAAGTTACGTGAAGCTCTCAAGAGGTAGATCAGCAGGTAGTGGGTTTTATAGGTTTGGTATGATCTATCCGAGTAGAGAGTTAATGTTTCGAAAGATCGTGTCTCGGTCATCCGTCTCTCAAACACCATGCAAAGGCGAGAAACCAACGGAGGCGATCAAGTCTTGTGGGGAAAAGTCATAAACCTCTGCAGAGTGTACAAACTAATCATGGTTAGCCGTGTCCTCGGTTATGGACAATTCTGAGTATCTAGTACTTGAGTATTCACATGTATCTCGTCACTCTAAAAATTAATATTGCTGGGTTGTTAATCACTTTAATTGGGATTGAGTTGTTGTTATACCTTCTCAATGATGTTTCAACCACCATGATAGTTAAAGAAAAATTTATTCCTTTGATGTAGGGAAAAATTGGCTTTTCGCAAAACTGTAACCATAGAGCTTTTCACCAGCCATATATGCATGTAGTATAGCTTATTCTTTCATTACTCTATGTGTTACATTGCCAGCATATTCCATGTGCTAACCCGTTCTCGGGCTGCAACGTATTATGTTGCAGACTTTTCAGACGAGGAGTAAGGATTGTAGGTCGCTGCCGTGCAGCTCAGCTTATGCCGCTGGAGTTGATGGACTCACTTTATCTTCCAAGCCTTCCGCTGTTATCGCATTAGATGGCCTTAAGCCATATTATTGTAATAAGTTCTCTTTTGAGACATTCGATGTAATAAGTGTGTGATTGCTACTCTGTTATAAATCCTTCGAGTATCGTGTGTGTCAAGATTACCGATCCAGGATGACATGTACACGTAGACTTGACCATCTGAGGTCGGGTCGCTACAATCATACCATGGGTTTCATGAATCACCATATCCAGAGATTCGTCCACACAGCTTGTTGCCAGATAATCCTCAGTGTGTGAAAGGCATCAAGCTTCCATGCGATGGATGGCTTTTGCAAACCCGACATGTGGCGATGTGGTTCATGCCAACAGCAAATATGCACAACTTGATTCGTGTTGATATCTAGACTGAGCCATGTATCCTGCTGTTGTAGCACGACCCTCTTTTGTTGGATATTATGTATTGTTGTTAGTTTGAAGCACTCCTCTGGTTTGAAGGATAGATACCTTCCTGGGATCAAGTGCATCCTAACTCACCTGCGTGGGATGTACCGATAATGATGATGGAGATCTTGTGCGAAGCCATATATATACATATATATCAGTTAGGCTTCAAGTGCGTACTTGTTAGTTAAACCTATGTATAAATTGTGACACTAAATACGACTAGTAAGTAGTACAGTAGCAGTACTAGTATACGTCGGTCAAATTATTCATCATGTCCACACATTGAATTGACGTGACAACACGCTGCGTGTGAGGTGACACAAGAATCCCGGTGGCGTGTTCGGGTATTCTGGACTTCAGATTTGGAGTACCACTTATCTGTCGAAATCCTTTTTTTTGAAACGGAGGCAAAAGATTTGCCTCATCCATTAAATAAGAGGAGAATAGAGTTTAGAGTTTTTACAAGCGCCCTTGCAAAACGGCATGGCAATTACTCTCGTACAACTCTCGAAGAAGCGCGAGTTTTTACTCTGTCGAAATCTTTCATCATTCACTTAAAACAGTCGATTGGTCATACATTGAGTACCATATAACTGGAATTACCGATGCAAGTCGAAGAAGGATTGGCCAGTGCTGCCTGCTGGTGTCAAGTTTGATCCCACGGATCAGGAGCTGATCGAGCACCTTGAGGCCAAAGTGAGTGTTGACAGCGCGAGATTTCAGTCTCTCATCGATTTGTTCATACCAACCATCGACAGCGAGCACGGCATATGCTACACCCAACCTGAGAAACTTCCAGGTAAGACACCGATCGGCCGTCTACTTGCACAAACATATTCCTTTGTTTATAGCTCTATTTTTCTTTTTAGACACAGACCTGGTGAAACAATTACAATTTGATAGTTAATAAAAAGTGAAACAAGTGACTGCAACATGCCAAAGATGTTATGAAAATGCCAACTAGGTACACTAAAACTTGTATTCCACAATACTTCAGGTATCACACTGAGTGGACTAAGGAAGCATTTCTTCTAGCACAATTCCAGGGCGTTCTAAAGGGGCACATGGACACGTCGCAAGATACAGTCGGAGTGCGGCACGTACGCGATGTGGCACAAGACCGGCAATACCTTGCCTGTGATGGTCAACGGCCGCGACGGGCAGCAAAAAGGTTCGTGCTGCACACCATCAAGAACTTCACCAGCAGAGGACCAATCTGGGTGATGCACCAGTACCACATCGAGGACCTGGAGCAAGAGAAGGAGCGGGAGTTGGTCCTCTGCAAGATTTTCTACCAGACGAACACTAGGGCCAGGAGTAGTTTGGTATTGGTAGTTGTACTACCTTGTCGTCCACAAGTTGGTATTGTTGTTAACGATCTTTTGGTATGAACTTGCATTTGCTTCCAACCATCATGTCGAGGGTCGACGTGGATATAAAGCTGAATCATTTGTTTCGAAACGAACTCTCAGGCACCTGATTTTTATTTGATGGGTAGCATAAGCACCCGCCGTTCGAATTCCCAGTTCTGCAGTTTTTTAGAAACAAGTGCATACACTTATTATCACGATAAAAAAACAATATCCATGATGCGTCCCAGTTATCAGCCTGTGCTTGCAGAATTCTCTCATTTATTGAGCACGTATATTGTTTTTTCAGGTGGAGCAAGTTTCAACTGGGCTGTAGACTGACCAGGGTTGGTTTTGTTTTTAACAGGCCCAGCCCATGACGACAACGGGGCACAAAGATCCAGCAGTATCTACTGGCCTCTGGCCCGCCAGCGTTAGTTATATTTTGTCTTACAACATCCGCAGGCAGTTTTGTTACTGAATCAAACAAACAACCCAGTTCTAGTTTCCTCTTGAAACGCATGTCCTACATCCGTTTTCTAATCTCTACCTATAGTTTTACTAGTTCATATACACGTATCATTATATTGAAAACACATAAAATTCCCTTTTCATATTTACATCCTTATTTTTGTTGTTTTTTCCCACCCAGCGCTGATTTTTTTACCACTGGTTTTCCCTTAAACCAACTCAATTGTCCCATGTCTTATTTTCTTACAAAAACAAAATGATTTTGTGGCAAATCAATAAGTTCTTAAAAAATGTTTATCATTTCGGGATTACACCAGTTTGGACTCCACTGAAATATGCAAAATAAGGTTGAACTTTTTGACCGTGGTCCTGGGCAGAAAATGGGCTGTAATAAATTACTTAAGAATTAGCAAATGGGCTGCAAATTATAAAAATAGCAAATGGGCTGCAAGTTGTAAAAAATAGCAAATGGGCTTTATGTTGTCTGCCACAGATTTGGAGGCTGACTTGTGGGCCTACTAAGTTCATGCATACACAAGGTTTTTAAAAAAGAAACTTAGTCAACAATCGACTCTACCAGCGTCAGACCGTTAGATGTCAATCTAACGGCAATCGTGCTTCTTCGTCTCGATCTTCCCGCCCCACCGCCCAAACCAGCGCCGTCGGAACCTTTGCTCCGCCTCCGTGTGGCGGCAAGGCTGCCGGGCAGGCCTCACGACCCCATCATACTCGCATCCCTCGCCTGCCTATCCATCTACTCACCCACACCTCCTGTTATTTTCCGCGACGGCACCGAACCAGTCAACCTCGATTTCCATCACGTGGGCAGCCACTGTCGTGTCTTCGCCGGCTCCTGTCATTCCTTCATAGGCCTCGCCGCCGTCCACCGCCCTGGTGCTCTCGGCGCTGCATGGTCAACGATGTCCATTCAACGGCCAGAGTGCTTCTTCAACCTCTGGTCTTCTTGCCCTGGGCCGCCCAAAGCAGCGCCGGTCGTGCCGCATGCTCCTGCCTCCCGTGGCGGGCCAGGTTGCCGGAGGCCTCACCGCCCCATACTACTCCCACCGCTGGCCGGGCCATCCCTCCATCACCCACTCCCCTGTTATTCTGCGGTGACGGCAGCCTCACACCGCAGCCGAACCAGTGAACCTCGTACTCCTCTCCGCGTGGGCATCCACTGCCGCGTCTTCCCCGGCTCCGCGTCGTCCCCTTCCTAGGCCTTGTTGGGGAACGTTGCAGAAAATTAAAATTTTTCCTACGGTTTCACCAAGATCCATCTATGAGTTCATCTAAGCAACGAGTCATGGGAGATGCATCTACATACCACTTTGTAGATCGCGAGCGGAAGCGTTCAAAAGAACGGGGTTGAGGTAGTTGTACACGTCGTGATCCAATCACCGGAGATCCTAGCGCCGAACAGACGGCACCTCCGTGTTCAACACACGACGGTCAGCTTGACGTCTCCTCCTTCTTGATCCAGCAAGGGGAAGGAGAGGTTGATGAAGATCCAGCAAGACGACGGCGTGGTGGTGGATGCAGCAGGATCCGCAGGCTTCGCCAAGCGTCTGGGAGGAGGAGGTGTAGCAAGGGGAAGGAGGTGCCAAGATGCGGGTCTAGCTGCCCTTCCTCCCTCCACTATATATAGGGGCTGGGGGCGATGCCCCTGGAGATCCCATCTAGATGGGGGGGGGGCCCCGGGCAACGGCCCCTTAGGGTTTCCAACTGGGGCGCATGCCCCCTCGGGGCAACGCCCCTAGGGTTTCCAACGGGGGCGATGCCCCTCGGGGCAACGGTCCCCCAACCCTAGGCGCCTTGAGCCCTTGGGTGGGCGCACCAGCCCACCAGGCTGGTTCCCACGCCACTTCAGCCCATGGGGCCCTCCGGATAGGTGGCCCCACCGGTGGACCCGGGACCCTTTCGGTGGTCCCAGACAATACCGTGACCCCAAAACTTTCCGGTGGCAAACTGGACTTCCTATATATAAATCTTTACCTCCGGACCATTCCGAACTCCTCGTGACGTCGGGGATCTCATCCGGACTCAACAACTTTCGGGTTACTGCATACTAATATTTCTACAACCCTAGCGCCACCGAACCTTAGTGTGTAGACCCTACGGGTTCGGAGATATGAACATGATCGAGATGCCTCTCCGGTCAATAACCAACAGCGGATCTGGATACCCATGTTGGCTCCTACATACTCCTCGATGATCTCATCGGATGAACCACGATGTCGACGATTCAATCAAACCCGTATACAATTCCCTTTGTCAATCGGTACGTTATTTGCCCGAGACTCGATCGTCGGTATCCCAATACCTTGTTCAGTCTCGTTATCGCAAGTCACTTTACTCGCATCAGAATGCATGATCCCGTGACTAACCACTTAGTCACTTTGAGCTCATTATGATGATGCATTACGAGTGGGCCCAGAGATACCTCTCCATCATACGGAGTGACAAATCCAGCCTCGATCCGTGTCAACCCAATGACACTTTCGGAGATACCTGTAGTGCACCTTTATAGTCACCCGATTCGTTGTGACGTTTGGTACACCCAAAGCACTCTTACGGTATCCGGGAGTTACACGATCTCATGGTCTAAGGAAGAGATACTTGACATTGGAAAAGCTCTAGCAAAACGAACTACACGATCTTGTGCTATGCTTAGGATTGGGTCTTGTCCATCACATCATTCTCCTAATGATGTGACCCGTTGTCAATGACATCCAATGTCCATAGTCGAAACCATGACTATCTGTTGACCAACGAGCTAGTCAACTAGAGGCTCACTAGGGACATGTTATGGTCTATGTATTCACACGTGTATCACGATTTCTAATAATACAGTTATAGCATGAATAAAAGACAATCATCATGAACAAAGAAATATAATAATAACACTTTTATTATTGCCTCTAGGGCATATTTCCAACAGTCTCCCACTTGCACTAGAGTCAATAATCTAGTTACATTGTGATGAATCGAACACCCATAGAGTTCGGTGTTGATCATGTTTTGCCATGAGAGAGGTTTAGTCAACGGATCTGCGACATTCAGATCCGTATGTACTTTGCAAATTTCTATGTCTCCATCCCGAACGTTTTCACGGATGGAGTTGAAGCGACGCTGATGTGCCTGGTCTTCTTGTGAAACCTGGGCTCCTTGGCAAGTGCAATAGCTCCGGTGTTGTCACAGAAGAGTTTGATCGGCCCCGACGCATTGGGTATGACTCCTAGGTCGGTGATGAACTCCTTCACCCAAATTGCTTCATGCGCTGCCTCCGAGGCTGCCATGTACTCCGCTTCACATGTAGATCCCGCCACGACGCTCGCTTGCAGCTGCACCAGCCATCGCTCCACCATTCAACATATACACGATCCGGTTTGTGACTTAGAGTCATCCAGATCTGTGTCGAAGCTAGCGTCGACGTAACCCGCTCTGACGAGCTCTCCGTCACCTCCATAAACGAGAAGCATGTCCTTTGTCCTTTTCGGTACTTCAGGATATTCTTGACCGCTGTCCGGTGTTCCTTGCGGGATTACTTTGGTACCTTCCTACCAAACTTATGGCAAGGTTTACATCAGGTCTGGTACACAGCATGGCATACATAATAGATCCTATGGCTGAGGCATAGGGATGACACTCATCTCTTCTTTATCTTTTGCCGTGGTCGGGCATTGAGCTGAGCTCAATCTCACACCTTGAAATACAGTGCAAGAACCCTTCTTGGACTGATCCATTTTGAACTTCTTCAAAATCTTATCAAGGTATGTGCTTTGTGAAAGACCTATGAGGCGCCTCGATCTATCTCTATAGATCTTGATGCCTAATATATAAGCAGCTTCTCCAAGGTCCTTCATTGAAAAACACTTATTCAAGTAGGCCTTAATGCTGTCCAGAATTCTATATCATTTCCCATCAAGTATGTCATCTACATATAATATGAGAAATGCTCTGAGCTCCCACTCACTTTCTTGTAAACGCAGGCTTCTCCATAAGTCGCATAACCCAAACGCTTTGATCATCTCATCAAAGCGAATGTTCCAACTCCGAGATGCTTGCACCAGCCCATAAATGGATCGTTGGAGCTTGCATACTTTGTTAGCGTTCTTAGGATCGACAAAACCCTCCGGCTGCATCATATACAGCTCTTCCTTAAGATATCCGTTAAGGAACGCTGTTTTGACGTCCATCTGCCATATCTCATAATCATAGTATCGGCAATTGCTAACATGATTCGGACGGACTTAAGCTTCGCCACGGGTGAGAAAGTCTCATCGTAGTCAATCCCTTGAACTTGCCGATAACCCTTAGCGACAAGTCGAGCTTTATAGATGGTGACATTACCATCCGCGTCCGCCTTCCTCTTAAAGATCCATTTGTTTTCTATCGCTCGCCGATCATCGGGCAAGTCACCAAAGTCCACACTTTGTTTTCATACATGGATTCTATCTCGGACTTCATGGCTTCTAGCCATTTGTTGGAATCTGGGCCCGCCATCGCTTCTTCATAGTTCGAAGGTTCATTGTTGTCTAGCAACATGATTTCCAAGACAGGGTTGCCGTACCACTCTGGTTCGGAACGTGTCCTAGTGGACCTCACGAAGTTCAAGAGCAACTTGATCCAAGTACCTTGATCATCATCATGAATTTCCTCTTGGTTGGTGTAGGCATCACAGAACATTTTCTGAGCTGCACTACTATCCTGTTCAAGAGGTAGTACTTCATCGAGTTCTACTTTCCTCCCACTTCCTTCTTTCGAGAGAAACTCTTTTTCCGTAAAGGATCCGTTCTTGGCAACAAAGATCTTGCCCTCGGATCTTAAGTAGAAGGTATACCCTACGGTTTCCTTAGGGTATCCTATGAAGACGATTTTCCGACTTGGGTTCGAGCTTTTCAGGTTGAAGTTTCTTGACATAAGCATCGCATCCCCAAACTTTTAGAAACGACAGCTTAGGTTTCTTCCTAAACCATAATTCATACGGTGTCGCCTCAACGGACTTAGACGGTGCACTATTTAAAGTGAATGTAGCTGTCTCTAGAGCGTATCCCCAAAATGATAGCGGTAAATCAGAAGAGACATCATAGACCGCACCATATCAAATAGAGTGCGACACGACGCTCGGTCACACCGTTACGCTGAGGTGTTCCAGCGGCGTTAGTTGTGAAACGATTCCACATTTTCTTAAGTGTGTACCAAATTCGTGACTTAAATATTCTCCTCCACGATCCGATCGTAAGAATTTTATCTTTCGGTCACGTTGATTCTCTACTTCATTCTGAAATTCCTTGAACTTTTCAAAGGTCTCAGACTTGTGTTTCATCAAGTAGACATACCCATATCTACTCAAGTCATCTGTGAGAGTGAGAACATAACGATATCCTCCATGAGCCTCAACGCCATTGGACCGCTTTTACATCGGTATGTATGATTTCCAACAAGTTGGTTGGTCGCCCATTGTTCCGAGAATGGAGTCTTGGTCATCTTGCCCATGAGGCATGGTTCGCATGTGTCAAATGATTCATAATCAAGAGACTCCAAAAGTCCATCAGCATGGAGCTTCTTCATGCGCTTGACACCAATGTGACCAAGGCGGCAGTGCCACAAGTATGTGGGACTATCGTTATCAACTTTACATCTTTTGGTATTCACGCTATGAACATGTGTAATAGTACGCTCGAGATTCATTAAGAATAAACCATTGACCATCGGAGCATGACCTTAAAACATATCTCTCATATAAATAGAACAACCATTATTCTCGGATTTAAATGAGTAGCCATCTCGCATTAAACGAGATCCAGATACAATATTCATGCTCAAACTTGGCACCAAATAACAATTATTAAGGTTTATAACTAATCCCGTGGGTAAATGAAGAGGTAGCGTGCCGACGGCGATCACATCGACTCTGAAACCATTCCCGACGCGCATCGTCACCTCGTCCTTCGCGAGTCTCCGCTTATTCCGCAGCTCCTGCTGTGAGTTACAAATATGAGCAACGTCACCGGTATCAAATACCCAGGAGTTACTACGAGTACTGGTAAGGTACACATCAATTACATGTATATCAAATATACCTTTGGTGTTGCCGGCCTTCTTGTCCGCTAAGTATTTGGGACAGTTCCGCTTCCAGTGACCCTTCCCCTTGCAATAAAAGCACTCGGCCTCGGCTTGGGTCCATTCTTTGACTTCTTCCCGCAACTTGCTTGCGGGCGGCAACCTCCTTGCCGTCCTTCTTGAAGTTCTTCTTGCCCTTGTTCTTCTTAAACTTAGTGGTCTTATTGACCATCAACACTTGATGTTCTTTCTTGATTTCAACCTCGGCTGACTTCAGCATAGAGAATACTTCAGAATGGTCTTTACCATCCCCTGCATATTGTACTTCATCACAAAGCTCTTGTAGCTTGGTGGAAGCGATCGGAGGATTCTGTCAATGACCGCCTCATCGTGGAGGTTAATATTCATTTGGGTCATACGGTTGTGCAACCTGCACATCTTGAGAATGTGCTCACCGATGTGAACTATTTTCCTCCATCTTACAACTGTAGAACTTGTCGGAGATGTCATATCTCTCGACCCGGGCGTGAGCTTGGAAAACAAGTTTCAGCTCCTCGAACATCTCATATGCTCCGTGATGCTCAAAACGCTTTTGGAGCCCCGGTTCTAAGCTATAAAGCATGCCGCACTGAACGAGGGAGTAATCATCAGCACGAGACTGCCAAGCATTCATAATGTCTTGGTTCTCTCGACGGAGCGTCACCTAGCGGTCCTTCTAGGACATATTGTTTCTGGCAGCTATGAGGATGATCTCAAGTTCCGGACCCAGTCCGTATAGTTGCTGCCGCCATCTTTCAGCTTGGTTTTCTAGGAACGCGTTGAAGTTCAAGTTGACATGAGCGTTGGCCATTTGATCTACAAGACATATCATTCAAAAGTTTTAGACTAAGTTCATGATAATTAAGTTCATCTAATCAAATTATTACAATGAACTCCCACTCAGATTAGACATCCCTCTAGTCATCTAAGTGATACACGATCCGAGTCGACTAGGCCGTGTCCGATCATCACGTGAGACGGACTAGTCATCGTCGGTGAACATTCTCATGTTGATCGTATCTTCTATACGACTCGTGTTCGACCTTTCGGTCTCCGTGTTCGAGGCCATGTCTGTACATGCTAGGCTCGTCAAGTTAACCCTAAGTGTTTTGCGTGTGTAAATCTGTCTTACACCGTTGTATGTGAACGTAAGAATCCATCACACCCGATCATCACGTGGTGCTTAGAAGCGACTTAACTTTAGCAACGGTGCACAGTTAGGGAGAACACTTCTTGAAATTGTTGTAAGGATCATCTTATTTACTACCGTCGTTCTAAGTAAACAAGATGTATAAACATAATAAACATCACATGCAATTATATAGTAGTGACATGATATGGCCAATATCATAAAACTCCATTGATCTCCATCTTCGGGCTCCATGATCATCTTGTCACCGCATGACACCATGATCTCCATCATCATGATCTCCATCATTGTGCCTCCATGAAGTTGTCACGCCAACGACTACTTCTACTTCTATGGCTAACGCGTTTAGCAATAAAGTAAAGTAAATTACATGGCGTTCTTGAATGACACGCAGGTCATACAAAAATAAAGACAACTCCTATGGCTCCTGCCGGTTGTCATACTCATCTACATGCAAGTCGTGAATCCTATTACAAGAACATGATCTCATACATCACAATATGTCATTCATCATTCATCACAACTTGGCCATATCACATCACATGTCAATTGCTGCAAAAACAAGTTAGACGTCCTCTAATTGTTGTTGCATCTTTTACGTGGCTGCAATTGGGTTCTAGCAAGAACGTTTTCTTACCTACGAATAACCACAACATGATCTTGTCAACTTCTATTTACCCTTCATAAGGACCCTTTTCATCGAATCCGCTCCAACTAAAGTGGAGAGACAGACACCGCCAGCCACCTTATGCAACTAGTGCATGTTAGTCGGTGGAACCGGTCTCACGTAAGCGCGTGTAAGGTTGGTCCGGCCGCTTCATCCCACAATACCGCGGAAGCAAGATAAGATTAGTAGCGGCAAGTAAGTTGACAAGATCCACGCCCACAACTAAATTGTGTTCTACTCGTGCAAAGAGAACTACGATAGACCTAGCTCATGATGCCTTTGTTGGGGAACGTTGCAGAAAATTAAAATTTTCCTACGGTTTCACCAAGATCCATCTATGAGTTCATCTAAGCAACGAGTCATGGAGATGCATCTACATACCACTTTGTAGATCGCGGCGGAAGCGCTCAAAAGAACGGGGTTGAGGTAGTTGTACACGCCGTGATCCAATCACCGGAGATCCTAGCGCCGAACGGACGGCACCTCCGCGCTCAACACACGACGGTCAGCGGACGTCTCCTCCTTCTTGATCCAGCAAGGGGAAGGAGAGGTTGATGAAGATCCAGCAGCACGACGGCGTGGTGGTGGATGCAGCAGGATCGGCAGGGCTTCGCCAAGCGTCTGCGGGAGGAGGAGGTGTAGCAAGGGGGAAGGGAGGTGCCAAGATGCGGGGTCTAGCTGCCCTTCCTCCCATCCACTATATATAGGGGCTAGGGGGGCGCATGCCCCCTTGGAGATCCCATCTAGATGGGGGGGGGGGCGGTGGCCCCCGGGGCAACGGCCCCCTTAGCGTTTCCAACCAGGGGGGGCGCATGCCCCCTCGGGGGGGCAACGCCCCCCTAGGGTTTCCAACCAGGGGGGGCGCATGCCCCCTCAGGGGGCTACGGTACCCCAACCCTAGGCGCCTTGGGCCCTTGGGTGGGGCGCACCAGCCCACCAGGGGCTGGTTCCCACACCACTTCAGCCCATGGGGCCCTCCGGGATAGGTGGCCCCACCCGTTGGACCCCCGGGACCCTTTCGTGGTCCCGGTACAATACCGTGACCCCAAAACTTTCCGGTGGTCAAACTGGACTTCCTATATATAAATCTTTACCTCCGGACCATTCCGAACTCCTCGTGACGTCCGGATCTCATCCGGACTCGAACAACTTTCGGTTACTGCATACTAATATCTCTACAACCCTAGCGCCACCGAACCTTAGTGTGTAGACCCTACGGGTTCGGAGATATGCAAACATGACCGAGATGCCTCTCCGGTCAATAACCAACAGCGGATCTGGATACCCATGTTGGCTCCTACATACTCCTCGATGATCTCATCGGATGAACCACGATGTCGAGGATTCAATCAAACCCGTATACAATTCCCTTTGTCAATCGGTGCGTTACTTGCCCGAGACTCGATCGTCGGTATCCCAATACCTTGTTCAGTCTCGCATCGCAAGTTACTTTACTCGCATCAGTAATGCATGATCCCGTGACTAACCACTTAGTCACTTTGAGCTCATTATGATGATGCATTACCGAGTGGGCCCAGAGATACCTCTCCGTCATACGGAGTGACAAATCCCAGCCTCGATCCGTGTCAACCCAATGACACTTTCGGAGATACCTGTAGTGCACCTTTATAGTCACCCGATTCGTTGTGACGTTTGGTACACCCAAAGCACTCTTACGGTATCCGGAGTTACACGATCTCATGGTCTAAGGAAGAGATACTTGACATTGGAAAAGCTCTAGCAAAACGAACTACACGATCTTGTGCTATGCTTAGGATTGGGTCTTGTCCATCACATCATTCTCCTAATGATGTGATCCGTTATCAATGACATCCAATGTCCATAGTCGAAACCATGACTATCTGTTGACCAACGAGCTAGTCAACTAGAGGCTCACTAGGGACATGTTATGGTCTATGTATTCACACGTGTATCACGATTTCCGAATAATACAGTTATAGCATGAATAAAAGACAATCATCATGAACAAAGAAATATAATAATAACACTTTTATTATTGCCTCTAGGGCATATTTCCAACAGGCCTCGCCGTCGTCCACCGCCCTGGTGCTCTCGCGCGGCGTGGTCAATGTGGTCAACGACCGACTTCCATCGGAAGAGTACTGTACGTGGAGAGGCTGACAGCAGGGTCCACGGCAGCCGCAAGGAAGTGCCTCCTTATTACACGCAAAATAATTATTCCTCCACCTGATAGCAGGGACCCACCGGATGGGCCACCAGATGCCAGCGGAAAAACGTTCCCCGACATTGCTGTGACCCACGGACGGGCCCCGATTTCCTTGAAAAAATGTTTGCCCCTGACTGCTGGGACCCACCGGACGGACCACCGTATTTCGCAAAAAACACGCTTCCCCCGCTGTCAGCTCGGACCCACCGGAAGTGCCTCCTTATTACGCACAGAAAAATGAATACTCCCCCTGCTAGCTGGGACCCACCATGGTGGGAGGCTGACTTGTGGGCCTACTAAGTTGACGGGGACGGAGGGCTTTGTCAACTTAGTCAATATGAACGATTCTAGCTCCATTGACCGTACGATGTCCATCGAACGGCCGTCGTGCTTCTTCAATATCTGCTCTTCCTGCTCCAGCCGCTCAAACAAGCGCCGCCGGGACTGCCTGCTCCCTCCTCCCCATGGCTGGCTGTGCTGCCTTGTAGGCCACACCGCCCCACCGTACTCCCATCGCTGGCCTAGCCATCCCTCTACTCACCCACACGGCCACACCTGCTATTCTATCCATCCCTCTACTCACCCACATGTCAATCTAACGGCAATCGTGCCCCAGCCGCCAAAACCAGCGCCGGTCGTGCCGCATGCTCTTGCCTCCCGTGGCCGGCTGTGATGCCGCGGAGGCCTCACCGCCCCGTACTACTCCCACCACTGGCCAGGCCATCCCTCTACTCACCCACACCCCCTGTTATTCTGCGGCGATGGCAGTCGAACCAGTGAACCCTCGTACTCCTCTCCGCGCGGGCTACCACTGCCGCGTCTTCCCCGGCTCCGCGTCGTCCCCTTCCTACGCCTCGCCGTTGTCCAGACCACCGCCCCGGTGCTCTCGGCGCGGCGTGGTCAACGTGGTCAACGACCGACTTCCATCGGAAGAGTAGTGTACGTGGAGAGGCTGACAGCTGGGTCCGGGCGGCTGCAAGGAAGTGCCTCCTTATTACGCGCAAAATAATTATTCCTCCACCTGACAGCAGGGACCCATCGGATGGGCCACCTTATTTCGTGAAAAAAATGTTTCCCCCCTGACTGCTGGGACCCACCGGATGGGCCAGCGTATTTCGCGAAAAAAACATTCCCCGCGCTGTCATCTCGGACCCACCGGAAGTGCCTCCTTATTACGCACAAAAAAAAATGAATACTCCCCTTGCTAGCTGGGACCCACCATGGTGGGAGGCTGACTTGTGGGCCTACTAAGTTGACTGGGACGGGGGCCTTTGTCAACTTTAGTCAATATGAACGATTCTAGCTCCAGTGACCGTACGATGGCCATCCAACGGCCGTAGTGCTTCTTCAACCTCTGGTGTTCTTGCTCCAGCCGCCCAAAGCAGCGCCGGTCGTGTCGCATGCTCCTGCCTCCGTGGCCGGCTGTGCTGCCGGAGGCCTCACCGCCCCCTACTATTCCCACCGCTGGCCAGGCCTCTGCGGCGACGGCAGCCTCACACCACACCAACCGGTGAACCTCGTACTTCTCTCCGCTGGCTTCCATCGCCGCGTCTTCCCGGCTCCCGTCGTCCCCTTCAGAGGCCTCGCCGCCGCCCACCGCCCTGGTTCTCTTGGCGCAGCATGGTCAACATGGTCAAGGAACGACTTCCATCGGACGTGGATCAGACGTGGAGAGGTCGATACTGGGTCCACGGCCGCACCAAGGAAGTGCCTCCTTATTACGTGGAAAATAATGATTCCTCCACGACACTGGGACCCACCGGACGGGCCATCGATTTCGTGAAAAACGTTTCCCCGATCGCTGGGACCCACCAGCTACATCTTCGCACGCAAGGAAGTGCGCGGGCAAAAAACGATTCGACCCTCGACTCATGGGACCCACCAGCTACATCTTCGCACGCAAGGAAGTGCGTCCGGGTAAAAAAAAACGATTCGCCCCCCTGACTGCTGGGACCCACCAGCTACATCTTCGCACGCAAAGGAAGTGCGTCCGGGCAAAAAAAACATTTTGCCCCTGTGACTGCTGGGACCCACCAGCTACATTTTCGCACGCAAGGAACTGCCTGATAGTCGGGACCCACCTGGTCGAAGCGTACGTAGCGTTGTCATTCTGGTCGCGAACGTGTACGTACATACTGGTCGATGTAGAGGCGCGCATGTGTCGTAGATGTAGAGGCGCGCACGTAGCATGTACACGTACGTACAACGGCGAGGGTGCAAGAAAGAAAATACGGCCATGTACGTACATACGGGCAGGGTCTCTAACGCCTATCACGCATACGTACATGGCTGGGTCAGAAAGGAGAAACAACGTCGTCGTCGTGTTCATGGGGAGCCAACCGGCTGGGTCGGAACGGAATGTGTGGTCGTGTTCATCGGGAGGACTTGGACGGAACATGCGATGGAAACGAGGCTCGCTTACGCGCAACGGAGGAAAGCGGCCTTGTGTTCGGCCGCCACGTCAAACGGGGTCCTGTTGATCGGGAGGGGCCTGGCGTACCGCAAAATGGATGAAACGGACCTCCTACGGTCGAAACGGGGGTCCTGTTGATCGGGAGGGGTGTGGCGTACCGCAAAACGGAGGAAACGGACCTCCTACGGTCGAAACGGGGTCTGTTGATCGGGAGGGTGTGGCATACCGCAAAAGCGGATTTAAACGGACTTGTGTTGGAGCGCCACGGTCAAACGGGGAGGGTGTGGCGTACCGCAAAACGGGACTCCACGGGATACTGTTCATCTCCACCGTCGACCTCCTCCAGCCTCCACGGGCTCCTGTTCATCCAGCCTCCACCGCGCGCTACTCCACCGGCTCCTGTTCAACCACCCCTCCACGGGCACCCTCCACCGCTCATCTGTTCATCCAGCCCTCCACACCACGGGGTCTGTTCAACCACCCTCCACGGGCACCCCTCCACCGTCTCACTGCTCATCCAGCCTCCACACCACGGGTTCCTGTTCATCCGAGGCAACGCCATCGCCACTATTCATCAACCCCCCGCAATGCTCACTGTTCATCCCAGAGGCAGCATCGATCGGCTTCAGTTAGCAGCAATAGCGAAGGAATCGCTCCATCGAGTTCAGTTAACAGCCATCGATCGATCGCTCTGGTTCGAGAACGCGTAGCTGCTGCGGCAATCGCCGGGTTCGATTAGAGCCCAACGCCTAGCTCAGCTTCATTTAGAGCCAACGCCTCGCACACACGCGCGTACGTACGAGAGAAACGCGCATCGCTCTCCCACCGTAATCGGCAACTCCCCGAAATTTTCCTCCCCCTCGCTTCTACCACGGTTTTTTCCGTCATGGACGGCCCAAAGAATGTCATGCAGCTGCGTCCCCGGCCCGCCCAGGACGAAAAGCCCATTTTCTGTCATGATTTTTTGTCATAGAAGTAGGAGCACACCACATCTATGATGATACCGGGTTTTGTCACAATTATCGTCATAGAAGTGTCATATGTATGACAGAAAAAAAATTCGTTCGGCCCAAAAAGTCACTAAAGTGTGTTTTTTTGTAGTGTAAACTAACAAGCAAAGACGCAAATAATACAAGACGCTCCAAGCAAAACACATATCATGTGGTGAATAAAAATATAGCTCCAAGTAAATTACCGATGGAAGTGGACGAAAGAGGGGATGCCTTCCGGGGCATCCCCAAGCTTTGAATTTTTGGTGTCCTTGGATTATCTTGGGGGTTCCATGGGCATCCCCAAGCTTAGGCTCTTGCCACTCCTTGTTCCATAATCCATCAAAAAGAATTCACCCAAAACTTGAAAACTTCACAACACAAAACTCAATAGAATTCTCGTGAGCTCCGTTAGAGAAAGGAAACAAAAGACTACTTTAAGGTACTGTAATGAACTCATTATTTATTTATATTAGTGTTAAACCTACTGTATTCCAACTTCTCTATGGATCATAAACTATTTTACTAGCCATAGATTCATCAAAATAAGCAAACAACACACGCAAAACAGAATCTGTCAAAAACAGAACAGTCTGTAGTAATCTGTAACTACCGCAAACTTCTGGAACTCAAAACATTATATCAAAATTAGAGACCTTGAAAATTTGTATATTGATCAGCAGCAATTGGAATCATTATTTTATCACGTTCTGGTGATTTTTAACAATTCGGGCACTGAGCGCAAAGTTTCTTGAAATTACAGCAAGATCAAATAACTATCATCCAATAAGATCCAATAGGTTTAACTTGGCACAAACACTAATTAAAAGATAAAACCACACCTAAACAGAGGCTAGATGGATTATTTATTCCTAAACAGAAGCACAAAAAAAACTAAAAATAAAATTGGGTTGCCTACCAACAAGCGCTATCGTTTAACGCCCCTAGCTAGGCATAAAAGCGAGGATAGATTTAGGTGTTGCCATCTTTGGTAGGAAATCCATAAGTGGCTCTCATAATAGATTCATATGGTAGTTTTATTTTATTTCTAGGGAAGTGTTCCATGCCTTTCTTTAATGGAAATTGGAATCTAATATTCCCTTCCTTCATATCAATAATTGCACCAATCGTTCTAAGGAAAGGTCTACCAAGAATAATAGGACATGAAGGATTGCAATCTATATCAAGAACGATAAAATCTACGGGCACATAATTCTTATTTGCAACAATAAGAACATCATTAATTCTTCCCATAGGATTTTTAATAGTGGAATCTGCAAGATGCAAGTTTAGAGAGCAATCATCAAAGTCGCGGAAATCTAGCAAATCACACAAAGTTTTGGGAATAGTAGAGACACTAGCACCCAAATCACACAAAGCATGAAACTCATAATCTTTAATTTTAATTTTTATAGTAGGTTACCATTCATCATAGAGTTTCCTAGGGATAGAAACTTTCAACTCAAGTTTTTCTACATAAGATTGCATCAAGGCATCAACAATGTGTTCGGTGAAGGCCTTATTTTGACTATGGGCATGAGGAGAATTTAGCACGGTTTGCAACAAGGAAATACAATCAATTAAAGAGCAATTTTCATAATTAAATTCTTTGAGATCCAATATAGTGGGTTTAGCAACATCTAGATTTTTATTTCTTTAAATCCCACTTTTATCAATTTCATCATCAAGATTTAAAACTCCGAATTCTTAGAACGCCTTCTAGGTAAAGGAAGATCATATTCAGTTTCATCAAGATTCACAATGAAAAATAAAGATTTAATAGGGGACACATCAATAACTTTTAGATCTTCATCTTGATTTTCATAGGTATTAGAAGAACACGCTTTAATAAAGGCATCTTTGGAAGCACGCATCCTAGCGGTTCTTTCTTTGCACTCATCAATGGAAATTCTCATAGCTTTGATTGACTCATAGATATCATGCTTAGGAGGAATAGATCTAAGCTTTAAAGAATCAACCTCAAGTGAAATTCTATCAACGTTCCTAGCCAAATCATCAACTTTAAGCAATTTCTCTTCAAGCAAAGCATTAGAATTCTTTTGTGAATTCATAAACTCTTTAAAACTACTCCTGAATTCAGAGGGCATCTTATTAAAATTTCCATAAGAGTTGTTGTAGGAATTTCCATAATTATTAGAAGGATTACTAGGATAAGGCCTAGGATAGAAATTCCCTCTATACGCGTTGTTGCCAAAATTATTCCTACCAACAAAATTCACATCCATAGATTCATTATTATTCTCAATCAAGGTAGACAAAGGCATATCATTAGGATCAGAAGAAACACTCTTAGTAGAAAATAATTTCATAAGTTCATCCATCTTTCCACTCAAAACATTGATTTCTTCTATAGCATGCACTTTTTTATTAGTAGATCTTTCAGTATGCCATTGAGAATAATTAACCATAATATTATCTAGAAGTTTAGTAGCATCTCCTAGAGTGATTTCCATAAAAGTGCCTCCCGCGGCTGAATCTAAAAGATTTCTAGAAGCAAAATTGTATCCATCATAACAAATTTGTATAATCATCCACAAGTTCAAACCATGAGTAGGACAATTACGTATCATTAATTTCATTCTCTCCCATGCTTGTGCAACATGTTCATGATCAAGTTGCTTAAAATTCATAATATCGTTCCTAAGAGAGATAATCTTAGCGGGAGGAAAATACTTAGAGATAAAAGCATCTTTGCACTTGTTCCAAGAATCAATACTATTTTTAGGCAAGGATGAAAACCACGCTTTAGCACGATCTCTAAGCGAAAAAGGAAATAGCTTTAATTTAACGACATCATTATCGACATCTTTTTTCTTTTGCATATCACATAAATCAACGAAGCTATTCAGATGAGTAGTGGCATCTTCACTAGGAAGGCCGGCGAATTGATCTTTCATAACAAGATTCAACAAAGCAGTATTGATTTCACAAGATTCAGTATTGGCAAGATGAGCAATCGGAGTGCTAAGGAAATCATTATTATTGGTATTGGTGAAGTCACACAATTGGTAGCATCTTGAGCCATTGCGTCAAACAAGCAATCCAACACACGAGCAAACAAAAGGCAAAGGGAAAAAGAGAAGGAGATTGGGAAAGAGAGGGCGAATAAAACGGCAAGGGTGAAGTGGGGGAGAGGAAAATGAGAGGAAAATGGCAAATAATGTAATGCGAGAGATAGGGATTGTGATGGGTACTTGGTATGTTGACTTTTGCATACACTCCCCGGCAACGGCGCCAGAAATCCTTCTTGCTACGTCTTGAGCTTGCGTTGGTTTTCCCCGAAGAGGAGAGGATGATGCAGCACAGTAGCGTAAGTATTTCCCTCAGTTTTTGAGAACCAAGGTATCAATCCAGTAGGAGGCCATGCACAAGTCCCTCGTACCTGCACAAAACGATAGCTACTCGCAACCAACGCGATTAGGGGTTGTCAATCCCTTCACGGTCACTTAGGAGAGTGAGATCTGATAGAGATAATATTTTTGGTATTTTTGGTATATAGATGCAAAGTGAAAAATAAAAGGCAAAGTAAAACAAAGCAAGTATAAAAGTGATGAAGATTGATATGATGAGAATAGACCCGGGGGCCATAGGTTTCACTAGTGGCTTCTCTCAGGAGCATAAGTATTCTACGGTGGGTGAACAAATTACTGTTGAGCAATTGATAGAATTGAGCATAGTTATGAGGTTATCTAGGTATGATCATGTATATAGGCATCACGTCCGAGACAAGTAGATCGAAACGGTTCTGCATCTACTACTATTACTCCACTCATCGACCGCTATCCAGCATGCATCTAGAGTATTAAGTTAAAAACAGAGTAACGCTTTAAGCAAGCTGGCATGATGTAGAGGAATAAATTCATGCAACATGATAAATATCCCATCTTGTTATCTTCGATGTCAACAATACAATATGTGCCTTGCAACCCTTTCTGTCACTGGGTAAGGACACCGCAAGATTGAACCCAAAGCCATGCACTTCTCCCATTGCAAGAACTACCAATCTAGTTGGCCAAACCAAACGGATAATTCGAGGAGACTTGCAAAGATAACTCAATCACACATAAAAGAATTCAGAGAAGATTCAAATATTATTCATAGATAAGCTGGATCATAAACCCACAATTCATCGGTCTCAACAAACACACCTCAAAAAGAAGATTACATCGAATAGATCTCCACGAGAGAGGGGGAGACCATTGTATTGAGATCCAAAAAGAGAGAAGAAGCCATCTAGCTACTAGCTATGGACCCGAAGGTCTGAAGTAAACTACTCACACTTCATCGGAGGGGCTATGGTGATGATGTAGAAGCCCTCCGTGGTGGATGCCCCCTCCAGCGGAGCTCCGGAACAGGCCCCAAGATGGGATCTCGTGGATACAGGAAGTTTCGGCGGTGGAATTAGGTTTTTGGCTCCTATTCTGATCGTTTGGGGGTACGTAGGTATATATAGGAGGAAGGAGTACGTCGGTGGAGCAACAGGGGGCCCACGAGGCAGGGGACGCGCCCTAGGATGGGGTGCGCACCCCCCACCCTCGTGATCGCCTCTCTGGTTCCTTGGCGTAGGGTCCAGGTCTCCTGGATCACGTTCGGTGAGAAAATCACCTTTCCGAAGGCTTCATTCTGTTTGGACTCCGTTTGATATTATGTTTCTTCGAGATACTAAAAAAGGCAACAAACAGCAATTCTGGGCTGGGCCTCCGGTTAATAGGTTAGTCCCAAAAGTAATATAAAAGTGGAAAATAAAGCCCATTATAGTCCAAAACAATAGATAAAGTAGCATGGAGCAATAAAAATTTATAGATACGTTGGAGACGTATCAGACAGCGGCGGCCGGAATTCGTCTCGACGCGGGTCAGCAACAGCAGCTCGTTTGCGGAAAACTAAACGCCAAGGGACCTCTACATGTGCGTGCGACGGCGATGGACTACTGCGCGTGGCCATTTGGTCACCGGGAGGTGGCCGGTGACGAGCGTCCATGGCGGAGGGCTCGGCCGCAGCAAGGATGGCGGCCACGAGGTACGATCGTTGACGAGAAGGGCGGGGGAAAGAAGGCGGGGGGGCTCACCGTGACCTACAGGTGAGCAAAGCGGGCTTAGGGGAGAGCTCGCCAGAACGAATCATCGATGGAGTCCGCCGGCCGAGGAGGAAGAAGACGGTGAGGATCTGGCGCAGTAGTGCCTCCCAGCTCGAGATGGTCGTCATAGTCGACGCAGAGGAGGCCGACAGAGTGGATGGCACGGCGGCGGGGCGAGAGGAGGACGATGGCGATGGCAGCAAGGAAGGCGCGGCGATGGTGGCGTTCGGCCCTTCCTCCAGATCAGCAGAGGGGGAGAGGTGGACCTGGGCGAGAGGGGCGAAGTAGGTGGAGGTAGGTGGGGGAGGAGGCCCGAGGCATCGGAGGGGCTCCCTTATCCCCTCGGGGCGTCACCGCCGAAGTGGTCGGGCGGGAGCACGCGCTCGGTCGTGTACAGTAGGAGGAAGACGACCGAGGGGTGCGGCTAGGCGGCCTAGGTCGGCCAGGTGAGCCGAGGCCCAGGAGGGCGCGGTGGGCAGCTGGGCCAGTCAGCCCAGTGGAGGAGGGGGACCTTTTCCTTTTTTTAATTTAACTTTTTAAATAACTATTTTAAATAGATTAGGGCATTAAACCACTTTGCAAAAATGTTGGCTCACCACCATAATTGGTTATGGAAAATTTGCCACAGTTTGAACATTTTGGTTTTCATGTTTGACAAATTTCAATTTTGGCTTTTAACTCAGTTTTGAATTTGAATCGTGATTTGGACCAAATGAAGATGAGCAACAGTAATGTGATGACATGACATCGTTAGCTTGGGCTTACTGTAGCATAATTGTCCGGACGTTACAATTCTCCTCCACTACAAGAAATCTCGTCCCGAGATTTAGGAGGTAGAAGGAAACAAAGCAGGGTATTCTTCACGCAAGCGATCCTCGCGTTCCCAAGTGGCTTGGTCTTCAGAGTGATGCGACCACTGGACCTTGAGGAACTTGATCGCCTTCTGACGTGTGCGGCGTTTGATACATCTCCAACATATATATAATTTATGAAGCATTCATGCTATTTTATTATCTGTTTTGAATGATTACGGGCTTTATTATACACTTTTATTTTACTTTTGGGACTAACCTACTAACCGGAGGCCCAGCCCATATTGCTGTTTTATTGACTGATTTAGTATTTCGAAGAAAAGGAATATCAAACGGAGTCCAAACAGAATGAAACCTGCGGGAGCGTGATTTTTGGAACGAACATGATCCGGGAGACTTGGAGTACAAGCCATTGAAGCTTCGAGGAGGCCAGGAGATAGGAGGGCGCGCCCACCCCCCTGGGCGCGCGCCCCTGTCCCGTGGGCCCCTCGAGGCTCCCCCGACCGACTTCTTTCGCCTATATATTCCCATATACCCTAAAAACAATAGATCGGGAGTTCCGCCGCCGCAAGCCTCTGTAGCCACCAAAAACCTCTCGGGAGCCCGTTCCGGCACCCTGCCGAAGGGGGATCCCTCACCAGTGTCCATCTTCATCATCCGGGCACTCTCCATGACGAGGAGGGAGTAGTTCAACCTCGGGGCTAAGGGTATGTACCAGTAGCTATGTGTTTGATCTCTCTCCCTCTCGTGTTCTCTCTATGGCACGATCTTCATGTATCTCGAGCTTTGCTATTATAGTGAATCTTATGATGTTTCTCCCCCTCTACTCTCTTGTAATGGATTGAGTTTTCCCTTTGAAGTTATCTTGTCGGATTGAGTCTTTAAGGATTTGAGAACACTTGATGTATGTCTTGCCGTGCTTATATGTGGTGACAATGGGATATCACGTGATCCACTTGATGTATGTTTTGGTGATCAACTTGCGGGTTCCGCCCATGAACCTATGCATAGGGGTTGGCACACATTTTCGTCTTGACTCTTCGGTAGAAACTTTGGGGCACTCTTTGAAGTACTTTTGTGTTCGTTGAATAGATGAATATGAGATTGTGTGATGCATATCCTATAATCATGCCCACGGATACTTGAGGTGACATTGGAGTATCTAGGTGGCATTAGGGTTTTGGTTGATTTGTGTCTTAAGGTGTTATTCTAGTACGAACTCTATGATAGATTGAACGGAAAGAATAGCTTCATGTTATTTTACTACGGACTCTTGAATAGATAGAACAGAAAGGATAACTTGGAGGTGGTTTCATACCCTACCATAATCTCTTCGTTTGTTCTCCGCTATTAGTGGCTTTGGAGTGTCTCTTTGTTGCATGTTGAGGGATACTTATATGATCCAAATATGTTATTATTGTTGAGAGAACTTGCACTAGTGAAGGTATGAACCCTATGCCTTATTTCCTAGCATTGCAATACCGTTTACGCTCACTTTTATCATTAGTTACCTTGCTGTTTTTATATTTTCAGATTACAAAAACCTATATCTACCACTACTAGGAAAAGGCCTACTAATGGCGCACCTGATTTGGCCATTAATGGCGCATTAGTGGTGCGCCATTAGTGCCACGCCATTAGTATATTTTACTAATGGCGCACCACCAGTGCGCCATTAGTATTTGGTATACTAATGGCGGACCTCGATCGCCATTAGTATATACAACGAGGCGCCAATAGTATGCCTCTGTGGGGCCATGTATACCAGTGCTTTGGCATACTAATGGCGCACAACAACAAGATGCGCCATTAGTAACCCGGCATACTAATGGCGCACTGCTTAATGATCGCCATTAGTATCCTTTGGCATACTAATGGCGCACTGTGATGTGATGCGCCATTAGTATGAATATTAGGTTTGTTTACTTTTTAATTTTCTGTTTTTTGCACAGGTTACAAAATGTATAATTGGACAAAATATAGACAGCACACATCAACAACAGATTCATCGAATACAATAGAAGATTATTCTCTGAATACAATTCATCATATTAGTCTCCGAATACAATTCATCATATTAGTCTCCGAATTGAAAAGACCGAACAAAGATAGAACATTATATTACAAGTCTCGAGACCGCGAGTAGCGAGTTTGTCTTCACATTACAAGTCGATATCGATCATCTAAACTACCATCACATAGAAGAGAGCTGCAGTCATCACGATGAGCATCATCACGATGAAACTCGTCTTCATCCGGTTCCTCCAACGCTCCCTCCCCTCTCCCGCTAGATAGCGGGCGTATCTAGATTCGGCCTCGGCCCTAGTGGTGTACCCTTTGTAACTGTTACCGCTGAATCGGTGAACCTGTCTCCGACACTCCTCCCGGTCGTCAGAGACTCCGGAACCTTACCCTTGTACCACGACATACGACGGCATCGCTATGCACTAGCCAAAGTAAACGTTAGTACCAATTCACAGACAATACATAAGCAATATATAAGTATGCAATGAACGATCGGAAGAGAAAAGCAAGACATTAATAGCATCGATTACATCTAAGTTGAGCGACTCTCAAACCAAAGAGACATACTACAAGTTCATTAAAGTTTAATTACAACATGAGCCAATCGATGTTTGAGAACAGACACAGCATCACTGTTTTCGACTCGACTCAAGGGACCGGAGCGTGGATGAAGCCGCCGTCTACCGTGGGAGTCATGAAATAACGGGTGTTGTCAGCATGCATTTGTAGCATTGTGTCGATGTCACCTTTGTTGGACGGTTGATTTCGAGGTAGAACTGCCCCGTGCGAAGGACATCTTGATGGATGGTTTCGCAAACTCCATTGGATGCGAAGAATTCTTGTCGATGTCCGTCCTGGATTGCCGACACGCTTCGCGGCCCAATCTTTGAGTTTACTCGGTAGCATAAGTTGATGATGGTCCCGCACGATCGCCCGCATGTGATGGATGGCGTAGTAGGCACCCTTCGACCGCCAGCGGCTGCTTGACATAGCGAGCGTCATTGTGGGAGAACACGTGCTTGCCGTGCTACGAATAGGCCTGGTGAAGGTGCCTCCAGATTTGGCGTGGCCGGGAGAACATCATCAAGAACCTTCTTGACATTTGTGTAGTCTACGTTCAATCGATGGTCCGGTCGAAATACGTGGCCATGGAATATTTGGGGCTTAGGAGGATGAGCGTGCAATGTGTGTCAGAGAAAACACGGAATGTTAAAAGAAAACGATCGAAATCTAAGAATTCATATGTTACGGGCTGGTTGAGGGAGGACTTACTCGGGAAAGTAAGGCACGAGGAAGTTATCCTTATCTTGGTTTGCGAATGGCGCCTTCGAGGTAAGAACTCGCGACTTGCGGTCCCAGCGCTGCCCAAGATCTTGGCACGCATGTAGAAGGGGTCGACTATCACGATGTCTGGGGTCTTGTCGCGAATGATCCGCATCTCCATACTCAGCGAAAATAGCCGAACGAAGATGTAGTGCGGCGGATGAAGGTTCAACATAGCGTGGATGTCATCAAACCGCAGGACGATCGTACGCCCGTGTCGGGGGAGAGCTGATCGTGTCCCCACGAGCACCTACGGGACCTGGGTCCCTTGTGATTCGGAGGGGGGGCGGAGATTGCACAAAGAGCGGATCGAGGCGATGCACATGAGCGGATTTACCCAGCTTCGGAGCTCTCCGGAGAGATAATACTCCTACTGCTGCTTTGTGGATTATCTTGTGTTCTTGCTTAGAGCAATGCGGGCTACAAGACCTAGCCGAATGTGATGAACTAAGCCTGAGCTGGATCGAACCTAGCCGAACCCCTTCTACGTTGCACTTGGGCCTCCTTTTATAGGCACAAGGGGTTACCACATGTGGCAAGTAGACAAGGGTATGATAGTAAAAACATGGGTTGGTACACCGCTTTGTACAGTGTACAGTAATCTATACCTAACTCTGACGGCAAGGGACAAGGGTCATCAATGTCCGTCTCAGTCACCCGAACAGTGTAACAGGGACCGTCAAGTGCGCCTCCGTTTGCCACGATGGTAGCTTGTCAGCGCTGCTTGTCGCTACTCCCCGCTGGCTGCACAGCCCGTTGACACACGTACATGGGAGAGCCCCGTGGTGACACATTGGCGGGTGAGCTGGAGCGGAGATGAAGAGAGGTCGCCCGCCCCGGCAAGCGCCTTGCCGCGGCAGGAACCTTGTCGCGCTTGGGGGTTCAGCGCCCGCCAAGCCTTCCCGGCAAGCTCCTCTTGCCGGGGCCTTGTTCCTAGCCCTGCGTATTCTTCCCGCAAGCTCCTCTTGCCGGGTTTTGACTTCTTTGTTCTTGAATGGCTCTAAAGGAGCCGCTGAGGACCTTGGCGGCCATCAGGCCGGCCCGGCCGTGGGGCGCTGCAACTGTCCGTGCACGAGTTCGGGGTACTAGGGTACCCCTACTCTAGTACACCGACAGGAGCCCCCGGGCCTGGGCCACACACGGTGCCAAGCTCTGTTGGGCCAGGCCCAAAACAGTGCACGGGCATGCGTGGTCTTGATTACGCCGTTATTTGCCTTGGACCCACCACGTCTCCCACGAACGGCACGCACCCACCGCGTTCCTCTGTAACGGCACGCGTTAATTGTGGTGTCGTGGGTGAAGTGGGCGGCGTGCGAGGTCGCCTCATCTGTCGCCTCAGTTCTGCATCTCCGCCACGTGGTTCCCATGCACTCGGGGTCACGGACGGTGGAAGTGGGAAACGGGGCCGTTGCGAGCACAGGCAGCAGGTCTGCCCCGATTCCCTGCTCTTCCTATGCCTTGATTCGCTGAGCGGGGCGGCCAAGCCCCCACCCTGCTTCCTTTAAGAAGAGCGGAAGGGGAGTGCAGAAGCCCGCACTCTCCCATATCTTCTTTTCCTCAGCTTCTGCTCCCCTTTCTCCCATCCGTCATGGAGAAAGGGAAACTTGGTTCTTCATCGGTGGCGGCGAGGGTCGCAGCTGGACATCGCACTCCTCCCAATCCCACGCCCGTGGTGGCTGAGCCAGCCACAAGGGGAAGAGGGAGGGGGCGAGGTCGTGGACGAGGCCGAGGATCTCGGGGGAGAGGCGGACGAGGCGGCGCGCCATCTCTGCCTCCGTCGGCGGTTCCCCTCCGGGGGTGAGGTCGTGGACGAGTTCGAGGCGCTCGGGGAAGAGGCAGGCGGGGCGGCGCGCCGTCTCCGCCCCCGCCGGCGGTTCCCCTCCTCGCGGCGGTCCATACGGGGAACGACCCTTGTGAGTTCTTCGTCAAGCTGCGCCGGGCGCCTCGTCGTCGCCGGCTTCCAGCTCCGTTCATGGCGCGATGGAGTCGGATCCACCCGAGGCGTTGAGATTGCACATGAGGGCTGTGGGATCGATGCGGCACGCGAGTCCGCGTTGTATTCCCAGCCCCTAATGTGATGTATCTTGATCGTGGGTGGAAGACGTTCGCCCGCATCCACAACCTGCTGGCGGGGTTTACCCTCCATTTTAAGTTAATGGAGGGTGATCTCCTCTCCGTCAAGGTCTTCGGGGATCTTGGCACTCGGGCGAGGTGCTGCGTGGATAGCTCCTCCGACAACGAAGATTCCTCCTCGAGCGAGAGTGGCGAGGAGGAGAGTGACAGCGACGACGAGGGTAGCGGGCCCAACTAGTTGTCGGGCGCCGCTCCGCGCGTCACCGGCGACCCCATCATCCGTGTCGCCGGCTCCTTTTGCCCTTCCCGCCTCCTTAACCTACCTCCTGAAGATAGGGACAGAAAAAGGATTACGGGCATCTTATCTTTTTAATTTGTAAGCCTTCGGGCCTTATCTGCATTTAAAAACTTGTGATCCTCTCTTTCATGTTTTTCACTCTCTACGGACTGTATCCGAGTAGAATGTTTTTAATGAAAGAGGGATGTTTGAGGAAAGACGAAAGGCTTATCTGATACCGCAGCCCCCGGCAACTCTGGCTTGCCGCAGCCCCCGGCAACTCTGGCTTGCCGCAGCCCCCGGCAACTCTAGCTTGCCGGGGCTTGGATGTCGGCGCACCTTTCTTCTCTTTGCTGTTATTTCAGTTCTGAGAACAATTTAGCTAGTGCCAAGATAAGTTATTTTTGTAATATACACTATCTTAGGCAATCGAATGCAATGTTATTTCCTTTGCTCGATTTCTTCCCTTGTATGTTTTACCCCACGCTTTGGAAACTTGCGGTGCAGAGCACCCTTGCCATGCCCTTGAGTCGGAACTTCAGCAGCCTGCTGGCGGGGTCGCTACCGACAAGCAACCTCGTCGCGGACTAACCGCAGCTCACTTAAGTTGTTGAGTGGACTCGAAACAAAGTAAGGGCGCGACCAGTCACGATTTGGTTCCTCCGCGCACAGGTTTTCCATACAAAGTACTATCGTTCGAGGAAGATAACTTAAAAATTTAAAACTCGTCGTTTTAAACTCAGCAACTTAGCTTTTCTGTTGTCCATTTTCCGGCAAGGCGACAGTTCCTCGAGCGACGCTTGTCGGCCCACACCATTCTTTCCTCCTCTCCCCCCGGTTAACTTGTGGGTGGATGAACCTTCTTCTTGTTTGAGAAGAAAGAAGAGAAAAATAAAGTTATGGAGCCCAATGGCTTGTTATCGCTTACCGGATGTGGATGCTGCACAAAATGTTAGTAAATACATGCATATATGATTATGAAAGCATGTATTGACAAAATGTGCGCAACCATTGGGTTTACTGATGCACGGGGTCTGCGCCCGGCTTTGTACAAAGGATTACATGCAACAGCGGCAAGACTTGTACAAAAGGGTGGTTTCCGGAACGGGTTCCGGCAACCGCACCTCACGGGTAAAACTTGCGAAGATGCTCTATGTTCCAGGAATTGCTCACCGGAAAGCCATCTTCGGTCTCAAGGCGAACAGCGCCGGGCCTAGTGACTCGTTTCACCCGATAAGGGCCTTCCCACTTCGGCGTCAACTTGTTGGAATTCTTGGCGGATTGAGCAGCGAAGAACAAGGTCGCCTTCCTCGAAGCTTCGGCATTAACTGCGGCTATGGTAGCGGCGCAAAGCTTGCTGGTAACGAGCAGCTCTCGACAAAGAGCTCTGAAGGCGATCTTCCTCGAGGAGCAGCGTCATCTTGTCGCAGCTGCTCTTGCTCAAACTCATCATAGCGAGCACTCGAGGTGACCCATATCTGAGTTCCGTGGGGAGGACTGCCTCTGCTCCGTAGACTAGAGCAAAGGGTGTCCGGCGGTGGCTCGATTTGGCGTCGTCTGATCGACCAAAGAACCAGCGGCAGCTCCTCGATCCAGTTCCTTCCGCACTTGTGCAGCCTGTCGAAAGTTCGGTCTTGAGTCCTCGCAGCACTTCAGCGTTTGCTCTCTGCTTGACCGTTGCTTCTCGGATGAGCAGCGGAAGCAAAGCAGATCTTGGCGCCAAGATCTTGGGCGATGCGTGAAGGTGCGACTTCGTGAACTGTGTGTCGTTGTCGGTGATGATCTGGTTAGGAATCCCAAAGCGGCAAACAATTGACTGAAGAACTTGACGGTGATCGTCTATCACCTTCCTCACTGGTTCCACTTCCGGCCACTTTGTGAACTTGTCGATTGCGACGTACAAGTATTCAAAGCCCCGACAGCTCGGGGAAGGGGCCGAGGATGTCGAGCCCCGCACCGAGAAGGTCCAGGATAAAGGGATCGTCTGGAGAGCTTGAGCTGGCTGGTGTATCATGCGGAATGGAACCGCACGCTTCACACTTGGTTACTTGTGCGGTTGCATCTGGAGGGCTTCGGCGGAAGAAACCTTGCCGGAAAGCTTTGCGGCAAGTGCTCTTGCGCCAATGTGGTGACCACATATGCCTCCGTGTATCTCCGCCAACAGCTTCATCCATCTTCCCGGCAAATACACTTCAATTTCACTCCGTTGAGTCTTCTTACATGCAGGATGTTGTCAACAAACTGGTACATACTTGATTGTCGGGCTACTTTTCCGCTTCTTCTTGCTCTTGGGAAGTTCTCTGTCTCGAAGGAAATGGGCGATCTGTTGTGCCCATCTTTGGAGCACGTGGCTCGACAGCAAGGACTAAAGGCTCCCCTATCACTGCGGGACCATCAGCTTCTCTGGCGAGGACCTGCGGGTCCGCGGAGCTCGATGATCCCGTCAAGCTTGCCGGAGCTAAGCTTGTCGGGAGCGTTGCTTCAACGATACAAACTGCATGGTTTGTCGGAGCAGACTGCTCCTCAGTGATATTTGCGTCGGTTTTAGGGACCTTCTTGGCGGCGGCTTCAGAGAGCTCTGCCGGAAAGTAGTCGCTGGAAACCAATTTTCTCTTCTTGCTCTGTCCTGTTGATGGTGTCACGGTTGGCTGAGTCAGCTTGAGCACAAAAATCCCTGGTTCCACAGGTAACTTGAGTGCGGCACATTTGGAGAGGCCATCAGCTATATCATTCTGCGCTCTTGGAACGTGTTCCATTTGCAGGCCTTCAAAGTGCTCTTCCAGCTTCCTTACTTCATCGACGTACGCTTCCATCAACGAACTCTGATAATCTTTATTTACTTGGCGGACGACGAGTTGCGAGTCTCCCTTGACAATGAGCTTCTTGATCCCAAGGTCCATTGCAATCCTGAGACCGGCAAGCAAGCCTTCATACTCTGCAGTATTATTTGTTGCTTGTTCCTTGGGAAAGTGCATTTGGACTATGTATTTGAGGTGCTCCCCGGTGGGTGCGATAAGCAGCACGCCGGCACCGGTGCCTTGCAGCGGGAAGGCACCATCAAAATACATCAGCCACTCTTTATTTGCCTCCTTGACGGGGATGCTCGTTTCCGGAATCTCTTCATCCTGCGTTGGCGTCCACTCTGCTATGAATTCTGCCAATGCCCTGCTCTGGATAGTTGAAGTGCTTTCGAACTTGAGACCAAAGCTTGACAGTTCCAGCGCCCACTCAACAATCCTGCCTGTTGCTTCTGGATTTTGCAAAATCCTCTTCAGCGGAAAGCGAGTGACAACTGTTATCTCATGTGCTTGGAAGTAATGGCGCAGCTTTCTCGAGGCCATGAGGAGGCGAAAAGCAGCTTCGCACACCGTACCTCGATCTAGCCCCTGCGAAGGGAACCGACAAAGTATACCGGGCGCTGCACCATCTTCTTACGTATCTTGTCGCAACCCTGCGCTGATCCGTCCTTATCGGGACCAGAGCTTGATGGCGGCACCTTGCTTGTCGCTGGATGCGCCTGCCTCGGTTGCCGGCTCATCATCGCCTCCCTCTCCACTACTAACGCAGCACTAACCACTTGATTGGTCGCGCTATATACAGCAGCAACTTCTCTTGTGGCTTAGGTGCGACAAGTATTGAGCGGAGGACAGGTATCTCTTCAAGTCCTGCAGCGCAGCCTCCGCTTCGAGTCCATTTCATTGGACCTGCCTTTTCAAAATCTTGAAAAAGCGGCGGTAGCGTTCAGCAGACTTAGAGATGAACCTCTTGAGAGCAGCCACGCAACCGCAAGCCTTCGACATCCTTGGCGCTTTGGTGCTTCGATCTGCTCAATGGCCTTGATCTTGTCGGGATTGGCTTCAATTCCCGCTGAGATACAAAGAACCGAGAAGCTTGCGGAAGGGACTCCAAACACGCACTTCTCGGGGTTGAGCTTGAGGTTGATCTTGCGCAGGTTTACAAACGTCTCATCCAAATCCTGAACCAGGGTCGCTCTGTCCTTGCTCTTGACCACTATATCATCCATGTAAGCTTCTACATTTCTGTGTATCTCGTGGTCCAAAGGCATCATGGACTACCCTTGCAAAGGTTGAACCAGCATTCTTCAAACCGAAGGCATCCGTATAAAGCGATCGTGCCACATGGCGTAATGAATGCGGTTTCTCTTCATCCTCTTCGCCATGAAGATCTGATGATATCTCGAATATGCATCAAGAAACGAAAGCAGATCGCATCCAGCCGTGGAGTCAACAATCTGGTCGATACGCGGCGAGGGAAATGGGTCCTTGGGACAAGCTTTATTAACATCTGTGAAGTCAATACAAAGTCTCCATTTCCCATTAGCCTTGCGTACCACTACCGGATTGGCCAACCACGTGGGCTGGAGGACTCCTCTGACAAGCCTTGCTGCTTCCAATTTCTTGATTTCTTCTGCTATGAACTCTTGGCGCTCCACTGCCTGTTTCCTAACTCTCTGTTTGACGGGCCGCGCGTGAGGACAGACAGCTAGGTGGTGCTCAATTACTTTCCTGGGAACACCGGGGATGTCAGATGGTTGCCATGCGAACACATCGACGTTCGCCCGCAGGAAAGCAACGAGCTCGCTTTCCTATTTAGGATCAAGCGTGGCACTGATGGTGAAGGTACCACCCGTGCCGTCCCCCTTGGCGGGCACCTTCTTGGTCTTTGGCGGAGCTGCCATCGTCTTGTTGCACTTGCCGGTGGAGCTCGATGGTGCGTCCTCGACGGTAGCGCAGCACTCCGAAGAGGTGCGCTTGCCGGAGTGGGCAACAGAGCTCTTGCCGGACCTAGTGGTCTTCTTCTTCGCCCCGGGAGCTTCAGCGGTAAGTGGCTTGTTATCTGTCGCGTCTGCTGCATCCCGGTAAATCTTGTCGGCGCAGATAAGTGCATCTTTCTTGTCGCCATGGACAGAAATGACACTTATCGGGCCGGGCATCTTGAGTAGGTTGTAAGCATAATGAGAGGCGGCCATGAACTTGGCGAGTGCTGGACGGCCAAGTATGCCATTGTAGGGCAATGGAAATCGGCGACGTCAAGCGTGACCCTCTCGGTTCTGAAGTTGAGCTCGCTGCCAAATGTTACGGGCAACGTGATCTTCCCTTTGGGCTTGCTCCTTCCTGGGTTGATTCCTTGGAAAGTACCAGTTTCTTGAGCTGTTGTCGTGGATTTGAAGTTTCTGGAGCACTGCAGAGGAGATCAAATTCAGGTCGGCCCCGCCGTCAACCAACATCTTTGTGACCTTGAGGTTGCGGATGGTTGGTGAGACCAACATCGGCAAACACCCGACCGCAGTGATGCGATCGGGGTGATCCTCAATGTCAAAGATGATGGTCGTGCTGGACCACTTCAGAGTTTTGCGTGACTCTAGGGATGGTTATGCTGCATTGACCTCATGCATCCATTGCTTGAGTTGGCGGTGTGAGGTATGCAGAGATGCACCACCGTCGACGCAAAGGACCTCTGTTGCCTTTTGAAACTCATGCTCATCAGCTTCGTCGTCTTCATCGTCCTCGTCATCTTCATCTTCGTCTTCTTCCTTGTCGCGGCCACGGGGAGGTCTGTCTCCTTGCCGCTGCTTGGCCTTGCCGCGGCATCCTCCCCGACCGGGTCTCTTCTTACTTGCTGCACCTACACCTTCTTGGGCTTTCTCCTTGTCTCGCCGCTCGTATTCAGCTTTCTGTAGCTCAACATGCTACTCGACTTTCTTGCAGCTCTGGAGATCGTGGCCTTTGGTGCGGTTGATTTTACAGTACTGCTTGTTGGAGCCGTCAGGCTTGTCGGCGGCCGCCACAGCTTGGCGGTCGGTGTCAACGGCAACCTCCTTGCCGGAGCCACCGGCCTTGGCTTTGTTGGCGGCACCATCCTTACCGGACTGCTCGACAACTAGTACTTCTTGGTTTTTCTTCCTCCTGTTGTTCCGTCGCCGGCTATTCCTTGCCGGGGCGGTCCCCTCACTGTCAGACTCTACTCCCACATTCTCCCCTGGGAGTCTTCTTCCTTCTTCAGCGCGTGCACACTTGTCGGCTAGGGCGTAGAGCTCGCTGACGTCTTTCACTTTGCACATCGCCATCTCCTCCCTCATCCTGCGATTGCGTACATTCTGATGGAACACACTGATCACTGCAGCAGGGTGGACGTCTAGGATGTTGTAGTGCACTCGACTGAATCTCTGGATGAATTTGCGCAGAGACTCCCCCTCCTTCTGGGCAAGCAGGTGGAGATCACTCTCCTGGCCATGAGGCTTGGGGCCGCCTGTGAAGGTGCCAACAAACTGGTGGCACAAATCTGCCCAAGAAGAAATAGAGCCATCCGGCAAGTGCATGAGCCAAGATCTGACGTTTGGCTTGAGCACCAAGGGGAAGTAGTTGGCGAGGATCTTGTCGTCTCGTCCCCCCGCAGCTTGCACCGCGATGGTGTAGATGCTGAGGAACTCCGATGGATGTGTCCTGCCGTCGTACTTCTCCGGCACATCTGGTTTGAAGTTTTTCTTGTCGGGCCACCGGACCTGCCGCAGCTCACGAGTGAACGCAGGGCAACCTACAGCGTCTGACAAGTCGCTGGTTCCCCGGCACATGCACGTCGACAGTGGGCCGCGGCGCTGGTCGATTGAATGGCGCTTCTCTTGGCGCTTGATACGGGTTCGGCGTCCTCTTCTTGTCGTTCGAAGCGACTTGGCGTTGGTCGCGGCGAGCTCGCGGATCCGCGACGCCGTGGAGTCGCTGTCGAGGTGGATCCGCGAGTCGGCGATCTTGGCCTTCGGAAGGGGTGTCTGATGGGTGCACCCGCGAAGTCTCGTGGCCATCGGCTCGCGCCTTGTCGCCTCGCCGTGGCTGCGGCGCTTCGGTTGCAGCGGGGCGTCGCCGTTGGCGGCCGATGAGACTCTGGTGTGGCCCTCCACTCGTCGACCTTATCGGCCGTTGGAGGGTAATCTAGGAGTAATTGAGCTCTTGCCAAGGCTTCCGCTGGTGTGGTTGGCGGCAACGGCGTGCGGGCGAAGAACGAGATGTGCTCGGACTCTAACCAAGTTAGGAGGAGCGATATCCATAGCGACCGTACTCCACTCGCACCGGCATCTTTGTGGCGCATGTGGGTCTCGAGGGCCTCGGGATCCTCGAGCTTGGCCTTGATCCAATGAGCGTATGGTGCTGCGGGTATCATGACGCTGTCTATCCCGCGCCTCCTGCGATGGACGCGGTGCAGATTCGGACGCCGACGCCCGCGCTGCGTTGTCCTAGGACCTGGCGGCATCGTGGGCTCTCTCGACGACGCCGGTCCCTCCTGGCGTTTCCCCACCACCGGCGGCTCCGGTGGTGGTGGGTTCGACGCGACGGCTCAGCTACTGCCGAAGGCTTCTTCTTCGGCGCCATGTCGATGAAGATGTCGATGGAGTTACTCGTGCGACCGCCGGATCGGGTTCACACAGCCTCGACGCCCCCTACCTGGCGCGCCAAAGATGTCGGGGAAGAGCTGATCGTGTCCCCACGAGCACCTACAGGACCTGGGTCCCTTGTGATTCGGAGGGGGGGCGGAGATTGCACAAAGAGCGGATCGAGGCGATGCACACGAGCGGATTTACCCAGCTTCGGAGCTCTCCGGAGAGATAATACTCCTACTGCTGCTTTGTGGATTATCTTGTGTTCTTGCTAGGGAGCAATGCGGGCTACAAGACCTAGCCCGAATGTGATGAACTAAGCCTGAGCTGGATCGAACCTAGCCGAACCCCTTCTACGTTGCACTTGGGCCTCCTTTTATAGGCACAAGGGGTTACCACATGTGGCAAGTTGACAAGGGTATGATAGTAAAAACATGGGTTGGTACACCGCTTTGTACAGTCTACAGTAATCTATACCTAACTCTGACGGCAAGGGACAAGGGTCATCAATGTCCGTCTCAGTCACCCGAACAGTGTAACAGGGACCGTCAAGTGCGCCTCCGTTTGCCACGATGGTAGCTTGTCAGCGCTGCTTGTCGCTACTCCCCGCTGGCTGCACAGCCCGTCGACACGCGTACATGGGAGAGCCCCGTGGTGACACGTTGGCGGGTGAGCTGGAGCGGAGATGAAGAGAGGTCGCCCGCCCCGGCAAAAGCCTTGCCGCGGCAGGAACCTTGTCGCGCTTGGGGGTTCAGCGCCCGCCAAGCCTTCCCGGCAAGCTCCTCTTGCCGGGGCCTTGTTTCCTTTAAGCGCCTGCGTATTCTTCCGACAAGCTCCTCTTGCCGGGGTTTTGACTACTTTGTTCTTGAATGGCTCTAAAGGAGCCGTTGAGGACCTTGGCGGCCATCAGGCCGGCCCGGCCGTGGGGCGCTGCAACTGTCCGTGCACGAGTTCGGGGTACTAGGGTACCCCTACTCTAGTACACCGACAGCCCGATGGAGTTATACACAAAGCCCTTGCCCTCTGGCACCTTGGCCACGAAAACCGGGTATGCCACATCCTTCTCTCGTCGCCGCTTCTCCAAAGAAAGAACACCATCATGCAGACTCCGCATAGCACGGTTGCAGCATTGAGCATATTTGTCGGTAGCATCGCCCTACCCGCCACATGCACCCTCCTCGAGATATCCTCGGTGAAGGTGGCCCGCCCCGAGCACGGATCGTACTCGGTGCGGCTGGCCCGCACCTTGTTAGTCTTTCTTTTGCGTGCCTTCTTCTTCTCTGTAATGGGACCGAGTTCTGCTCACTGACCGCCTTCTTGAGTGTGTTGGGGCTGATAATATTTCGCACCTCGCCTATCCGAGGCTCGGTGAAGTCGGCAGCTCGGCGTCTCTCGAGAGCTGAGCGGCAGGCAGCGCCTATTGCAACTTGGCTTCTCCGCGGTACCAGCTAGATCGCGCACGTCTTTTGTTGGGTTGGGTTCTTGAGAAGGAGGCCCCATGAAGTCGCCACCGTACCCATGATCGGCAAAGTACTGATCAACGTTGGCAAATGTATCGTCGTCGTCGTTGTTCTGATCCTGTGCCATATGCATGTTTGGATCCAGTGGCATAGGGATGTCCGGCACCATTGCGGCGGTCTTGCCATGGGGCCGACTTGGCGTCGGCACGACTGGCGGTGTTGTCTTTGGGGTGGTGTCCCCCGCCCCCAAACGAATCTGGCTCTTCGGCCAAAGCAGGGGCCAGCTCAGGCAGGCGCTAAGGGTCATCACGTCATCATCGTCGGCCCCGACGGGTCGAATCGAAGGTAACAACTCGTCGCAGCCTGGCAGCACCCGAACCAGTTGAACCCTAAACAAGTTGGGTGGCATCCGGTACCGTGGAACAAGGGTTGCCGGTTGAGCGATTTTGCCCTTGGCGACATCGACCAACTCGTTGTTCACGAAGTGCAGGAGAGTGCACGGAACGTCGGCGGCGCCCTGTGAAAACATGTAGGGCGTCAGGGATGCCCAGTCAAAGGCAAGGAGATGAAGTCCTCGGTCGAGAGAGGCTTAATTAGTTACCGTGATGATGGCTCGAGCTCGGCTAATGTCGAGGCACCGCCAACGGCGGGCGTGCAGTTGACGGAGGGGCCGCTTGCTGCAGAGGTGGCGGCCGGCGTACACCCGGGTGCATTAAGCTCCCGTGCCGGCGTCGGAGACACCAATGTCGCCTCCGCCGGAGACACCAATGCCGCAATCAACTCGTCGATCAAGGTAGGCACAATGGCGGTGATCGTCGCTCCGAGTTGTTGTTGCACTTGCTCTTGGACAATCTCCGGAATCCGCGCCACCTGTGCCTTGAGTTCTTGAACCTCGCGCGCCTGGCTTTCCGAGCTAGTCTTTTTCTCCTTTCGCCCACCAGTGTTATAGTATGGCGACCATTTTGTCGACAAGCCTTTGCCGCCACCACGACCAGGTGGCGTCGACTTCTTGAGCTTATCCTTGTTCTTCATTACATTCAACGCCCTATTTAGAGTGGTGTCCCAAGGGTTGCTCTTAGTCGACCCGCGCTACTGCTTTCGATCGCTGTGGAAGGGCGTGAACCATTTAGAAATTTGGCATCATTAATTAGAATGCAACCATATGGAGCTAATTACGGCGGGGTGTATTCCTTACAGAACAACCTCAAGCGCCCTGGTCTTGGATCCGTGGTAAGCTCCTTTGTTTTGGGTCCTTCTTGTACCGGGCCACGACAAAGTTCCTGGTCTGCTTGTCACCGTATTTATCGAAGAGAGGCGGTAGGCCTTGCTCGCACGGTCCGCCTCCTCCTTGTCCCATATAGGCTCCGCCACTCTGTAACCGCCGGGACCAGTGTGTGTTCCCCTAAGTTCAGCTCCGCATTTCTTTCCCCATCGACTTGATTCGGAGTTTGCGGTGCTCGAGCAATTGATCTTGAAGTCGTTGTAGTCATCTTCGTGATCGAAGGATTTTTCTCCTTAATCTTCTCATAACTCTCACCTTTCTCGATCATTCTCTTCACATTGCTTTTCCAAGTAGACAGGGCCTTGCTCATCTTCGTGAGGGCAGCATTGTTCACTTTATTACCTTTGAGGCTTGTGTTTTCAAATTCAGCGGGAACTTGTATCATTCGTGCAACCGTGAAGAGGAGGTTGCGCAAATTCCCTCGGTCAGGATGCCTCAGGTTCTCGGTGTTGATCGAGACGGTGCTCCGGAGAATGCACCCGAGCTGAAGCGAGTACCCCTTGACTATTCGTTTGGGCGCCGTTGGATTCCCGTCGGAGTCCACTTCAGTAACTTCCTCCTTGAGGGTGCGGAGCACGGTCGGGCGCCGGTCGTTCCGTTGCCTCTTCGGTTGGCTGCCATCTGTGCGTGCGCTGCCATCATCAGTGGTGGCATCCTCGGCGGCACCATCAGTGGTGGCATCAGTGGGGTCATCCTCGGCGGTACCATCAGTGTTCTTAGGATCGGTGGGGAAGGCGGCGTCCTCATACAAGTGAGGTTGTTCCTCCATCTCCTGGGATAGCTCCAGAATGCCTTGCCTTGAACCCCGGCCTCATCGTTGTTGGCCATGTTTCTCTCTAAATAGGAACAAAGTTTGGTCAAAAGTTGGTTATTGTCAAGGAACAAGATCATGGTCTCATCATTTAGGGTTTATCGACACGAGGCATCCTAAAAGCTAAGCTTTTATCATTGAGGGTTTTTCGATGCGAGGCACACTAAAAGCCTAAGCTTTCATCATTAGTCACAAGTACCCGGCCCATGCATTAGTCACAAGTACCCCATATGTCCTATTTTAGCAAAGTCATGCTAAAATTCACGGAAAATTTCAGCATGACCTTTGCTGAAAATAGGACATATGGAGTACCAATTCTGCCGGAGCGGAAGTTAATCGACATTCCAGCAAACTCAAGGGCCTCTCGGGTGGACAAGGCAAAAAGGCCTTCATCACAACATGGAAAATACATTGGCATGTGAAGAGGTGAAACAATATATGCATCTCCAAGCAGTATCATTCAACATTTTGGACAAACCACTACAAGCAATCTGGATCAGAATAACTTTGCTGTGTATTAGAGTTCTGCTTGCTTTTATTGTTTCCACCCTTTCTTGTCGTGGTTTATAGTGTCCTGCAGAAAAGCTCGCTTTTGAGTATGTGTGAAGAGAAACTTTCCTAGTATTTACTCCTCTGTTCCAAAACACTTGTCGTTGTTTTAGTTCAAATCTGAATTAAAACCAAGACAAGTATTTTAGAATGGAGAATGTAATAACAACAAGTACTACCTCTGTTTTTAAATGTAAGGCGTTTTGATAGTTTAGTTGAACTGTGAAAACATCTCATATTTAGGAACAGAGGGTGTATAATTAAAGGAAGGTCATTCGTGTTACGAGCAGACACAAGACAATGCATAATTGTGCTAGTAGTAAAACACATAATCTTGCAAAACCAAAATACTTTCTTATTAACTGCAAGTGGGGAACACCAGGAGCAGAATTAATTGGCGGTTGCTCATGTCTAACAGCCCAGTGACAGCTGAGCTGAAAGACAGACAAGTCTCACCAGATGAAATAAGCGGGTTTCTAATAAGTGTGTAAAGAGTGATGATTCTTCTAGAGACATAGTAGCAGTTTCTAACATATTACATCGACAACTGAACTGTCACAAGTAAGAGACCTCATTAGGCTAAAGCCAAAGCCCACAAGTACTTGTGAACTGAATCTTGCAAGTCCAAACCCATTGCTTGAATCCAGAGAAATAAAATTAGAATGATCACAGGAAGAATAAACTCACACTAACACATAATTATTACCGATAGGCTAACACCACACATCTTCAAATAATTCCAATATAATGAGTTTGAGTAGAGAAAATGTCATTTCTATTACAACCAAATCCATTTACTGTACAAGTCTAAGAAAAGCTACAACACATCTTCTAACCATGAGAAGTAACCATCAAGCGGGGAGACAAGTACACTAAAAGAAGACATGTCAGAAAACAGCTCAAAATCCCCACAGCCCAACGCAATAAAACTAACATCACCATCTATGTTACGGCGGAAAAGTGAACTGTGTAGCAGTACCAGTAAACAGCTCATAACTCCCCCATCGACATACTCTAGGACTGCTGTGTATAACTTTGCTCAGTATCAATCGATCTACTCCAGGGTCTAAGCCTTCGCTAATTTTTTTGTACGTGTACACGCACCATCCGATAGGACTGAACCTCTAGTACTATCTACTGTACAGGCTGCTTAGGCTTGATCCTCGTCGTCGCTTCATGCGTTCTGTATGTACGTAGTTGGCAGTCTGATGTTACAATCTTTGTAAGGATTGTACTTCTTGCTTGCGGCCTTGAAAGAAATAGTGGTGTTGCTGTTGTCTGAATCAATGTTCATGTGTGCTTGCGTGTCGCTTCAGAGTTCAGACTCTTCTTAATGCCATTTGTTAATTTAATTTGTTAATCAATGTCAGCAAGTTTCTACTGTGATAGTTTGTCTAATTTAATTTGCTATCATTTTATCTACTGTTATTGTTTCCAAGTCTGCACATAGAAACCTCTGATTTTAATTCTAAAGTTTGAAATTCTGTACTACCAGTTAAATACATGGTTTTTCCCCCTCATTTGGCGCTATGTAAGTTTTTTCCTCAGTGGATTTGTCATCCATATGGCAAGAAGCCAAGAACAGCTTGCCAACTAGTGTTCAGAAATTCAGAATGCATTAGATTCAGATTATCTTCTTGAGCTAAATTAGAGGCTACTTTTCGCCAAAAAAAAGGTGACAAATTAGAGGCACATGCTCAACTTGGGTTCTCTCAAACAAAAACAAAAAAGCACATGCTCACCTTGGGTGGGCAGAGAACGAGCTCCGGGGAGGTGGTCGGGGAGGAGCTCTGGGAGGGAGAGGTCGAGGGCAGTGTCGCGGAGGTCGGAGAGGTCGCTGAAGGCCTTGGCGGCGGCGCCAGTGAGCCCCAAGAGCAGAGCGCTGTCAGCGTGGAGCCCACGCTGCTGGCGCCCTCGTCCAAGCAGTGGGCGGAGGAGGTGGAGGCGGGCGGCCTTGGGCTTGGGCTGGGCGGAGAGGCGCGGAGTAGGAGTGGGGGGGCGAGGCGTCGAGGCGCGAGGCGTCGGCCGAGGCGGCGGGCAGCGTCGGGAGAGGAGAGGGAAGGGATCGAGGCGAGGCGAGGGAGAGAGAGGGATAGGTTTGGGCCGGGAGGAAGTATGGATGGGGCGGCACAATACTAATGGCGCACCACACCTCGGTCGCGCCATAAGTCATCCATACTAATGGCGCACCTCGCACAGTGCGCCATTAGTATTTTTTTTTGATTTCTGCTCGAGCCAACAGGTTATCTTCCACCTGACCTGATCCACATCAAGCTCCCTCTACTAGTTCGACTGGTCAGCAGCCAGTTCTCACACCAGGAGGTCCTAGGTTCGATTCCAGGCTACACAATTTTTTATGCATTTAAAATGCTGTGTTTGATACTTATTTGTGTTTAAATATGTTCAAACTTGTTTAAATCATAACAATAGTATTTTTTATAAGACAGTAATAAATTTTTTAAAATATCATCAAACAGTAATGCCGGTGGGCGGGGAGGTGCTTGGGGTGCGGGGGGTCGGCGGCGGTTGAGTAGGGAGGGTGCGGGGGTCGGTGGCGGTTGAGTAGGGGAATCGAGGTGAGGGGTCGGCGGCGGTGGACTGGGGTGCTTTCGGCGAGGGGACGGATCTGGCGAGGTGGGATAGCGATCGAGATGGAGGGGATCGAGATCGAGTGCCGTGAAATTTAAAAATATTCATGATAGTTCAAAAAGTGCCCATGAAATACAATCGAGAAATGAAGGCTATGATTTAAATACAATCGATCTTAGCTAGCTATCTGTTCACAATCTTCTTGCCCTTCTTTTTCGCAAATGGAGTTCTTCTGTGGAACGGACGTCCTTTAGGTAGGGTGGTCCTGCTTCTTCTTGTGGTGTTGTTGGGTTCTACGGTAGGGTGCGTCGACTGCAAATTAAAAATTCCTACGCGCAGAACATCCAGGAACATGCTACGGGAGATGGATCACAGTTCGTTACCACTAGACGCGCAGTGCCGTGCAGCGGAAGAAGAGTTGGGGCAGCGCGTCCGCGTGGATCGTCTCCTTCTTGTTCGATCTCCCTCGAGCGGCCGGTCGTCCGATCCCACGTACGAGTTCGCCGGAGCGGCGCAAGTGCACCGCCTCTAACGGTATCCGCGCGTGCAGGAGGAACACCGTGCGGCGGACTGCCAGGTCCGATCACACAGTCGGCGGCGAGTGGAGATGGCTATTCGCAACACATGCAAACCCTAGTCGCAGCGCCGAAGCGATCAACCGCCTGAGTGTGCCGCACCTCCACTTTATATAGGCGTCCGTCGCGGGCTCAACACTTGGGCCTCGCACGGACCCTAAAGCAAAGTCTATTCGGTCACGTTCCTAGTCCAGTTCGGATCACATCCGACCAAAGTGTCCTCTGAACTGACCTCGTGAGGTTCCTTCCCTTAAGCGCGCGACCCCTTAGGTTCAAGTCGGCTTGGTCACAGTTCGGATCACCTCCGACCTGTGCGGTTAGTAGCGGCCTCTAGCAAGGCGTGCCGACCACCAAGCGAGCGATGAAGCTGGTTAGGCGAACCTGTACAACGTGTCACACTTATGTTCCCTTTGCCGCACGATATATGTTGTCGGGCTCAAGGCGAGACTGTCATCCTTGTGTTAACCCGACCTCTTTCTCGTTCCAGTGATACCGACCACTATCCGGATTATCTCATAATCCTTGTCGCATGGCCATGCTGTTCCTGGTCGGATCACACGAGGGGCCGAGAGTATATCTCTCCTGATCGGAGTGGAAAATCCCATCTTGCTCGACCATGTCTCGCAGCATGGGATTGGACAAACCCGAAACCTACCTTTGTAACTACCCAGTCACGGAGTACCGTTTGGTCGGCCCAAAGCAAGTCTATCACCATCTCGAGTATATGCGTCAGCTCAGGTCTTAGGACATAGAACGTATGTTGTACTAGAGACTCACAGATGACATATCGCTGCGTCTCATAGTTGGGTCTGTCCGACTCGGACCTTATCTCGACTCGGATCCGACTATGTCGAATCCGACCAGACCTTTCCAAGTCCATATTATCCGGTTAGCATCCAATGCTCCATGGCTAGTGAGACCGAGCCATCGACTGTGTCATATGCTAGTCTAGTCGGCTGCGCGTCCACACAGCCCTTTCGACTAGGGACCTTTTAGGACAGTCATCATTCAATGCATAGTCCCACAAACAAGTCACGTACTTGCTGATACACATCATTGATAATGTCCAAGGACTATCTTTATTCATAAACACATAGGAAATATCATCATACATGATTGCCTCTAGGGCATATCTCCAACAGGTGTATGCTGCTACTTCATCATCGTCGTCATGTTTGATCCTTGGGTCGCCGTACTTGTCGAAGTCTTGCTCATTGGCTACTCCATCCATTCCGATGATCTTCCTTTTGCCTCCCCTCACGACAACACGACTGGGCTTTGACGGGTCGGTAATGAAGAAGCATTGGTCAACTTGGGAAGCCAGTACCCATGGCTCATTTTTAGCGGTGGCGTTTGCGCCCATGATCTTGGATTTGGCCGGGTATAACCATGGTGGTGAAATACCGGTCTTCTTTTAGGGCGCTCTTCGCCCATCGACACGGAACATCGGGACCTTCTCTCCAACAGTAGCTCAGCTCCCAGATCTCCTTGATCCTTCCGTAGTATCTGTCCTTGTCATTACGGTGTAGGATTCCATCGTTACCCGGAGTTCGATAACCATCGCTCTTCATGTCCTTGGCCTCGGTGTAGAATGTGTAGCCGTTGATATCGTACGCCTCATAGGTCATCAGGTTGTGCTCGGCGCCCTGTGACAAGGCGAATATGAGTTGTTCTTCCACGGAAGAATCCTCATGTAAAGGGTACGAGAGAAGCTTCTGCTTGAACCAACGCGTGAAACATGAGTTGTGCTCTTTGATTATAGCTCCGTCCGTCCTCTGTTGGCCTCGGTCATTGTACGTCTTCTTAATAAAGGTTTTGTGCTCTACCACCCAACGATCGACCACGTCTATGTGTTGTAGCGCGACTAGGTTTGCTCTTTCAAAGTCGGCGAGTCGACCCTCTAAGTCGACATGCATTTCGCGGCGACCCTCATCGTGACCCCATCCAGTGAGCCTGCCGAGGTGCCTGTTGACGGGCAGACCAACGGGGTTCTCGATGCCTAGAAAATTCGTGCAGTAGGAGATGCACTCTTCGGTCAGAAAGCCCCTGGATATACTTCCCTCTGGACGTGACATGTTGTGAACGTATCCTTTGATGACACCTTTCATCCTTTCGAACGGCATCATGCTGTGCAGGAACGTCGGCCTGAGTTGGATGATATCCTCCACTATATGGACCAACAGATGCACCATAACGTCGAAGAATGCGGGCAGGAAGTACATCTCAAGCTCGCATAGTATCACCATGATCTCTTCCTGTAGTATACATGTTGCCTCACGCCAATCGACTTCGAGAGATGGCGTCGAAAAAGTTGCATAGGCCAAATAGCATTTCACGGACGTGTGCGTCCATGATCCCACGGATTGCAGCTCGGAAGTATCTGCGTCATCAAGACGTGGCGGTCGTGAGACTTCATCCCATGAACTTCGCTTGCTGGGTCTAGGTATCTGCGTATCTTCCAGCGTAACCGAAGGAAGTTTTACTCCTAGGAGGCAGGTGAAAAACTGCTCGATCTCCTCCTGACTTAGAGTGAAGCACGCGGGAGGGTAGTCATTTCCGGTCTTCTTGGCCTTTTTGCCTTTGCGACGACTTATTGTGTCCTGCTTCGCCTCATCATCATCATCATCATCATCATCATCATCATCATCATTAGCGTGAAGCTCCTGCCTGATGCCCATTGATTTCAAGTCTGCCCTTGCTTTCGGCCCATCTTTGGTCCTCTCTGGCATGTTGAGCAGGGTACCAAGCAGACTCTCGCACACGTTCTTCGTGATATGCATGACATCAAGGCTGTGAGGCACACAGTGGATCTTCCAGTACGGCAAGTCCCAGAAAACAGACCTCGTTTTCCATACCTCCAGCAGCGGCTCTGGCGCCTTCGCTTCTTTCCGGCTCTGGCGCCTTTTGCTTCTTTCTGGCGGTGGGCAGTCTTTCCAATTTTCAACAGCTTGTCTATTTCCTAGCCGCTCCTCGTGCAGGCGTTTTGGGTTCGGTTTCACCATCGAACAGATCCTTGCGTTTCCTCCACGGGTCATCGTCGCGAAGCCACCTTGATGTCCCATGAACACGGTTTTGAAGACCGGGATCTCTATCTAGCTGGCGATCGTTGTGTCATCCATGCACCTTACGCATCCAGAAAATCCGTGGACTACCTGCCGCGAGATATCGTAACCGAGATAGTCGTGCACCGTCGTGAGCGGTGCGGCTCTCATAGGGAAATATTCTTTCTCGTGGCGTCCCACGTATTGGTTGGCGTTTTCCACAGCGTGTCAAGCTCCTCTTTCAGCAGCCCGGATCTGATTGATGTCGTTCCCTGGTTGTTTGGCCCTTCAATTAGCATACTCATGTGAATGTACTTCCTCTTCATGCACAACCAGGGGAAGGTTGTACATCCACACAAACACAGGCCAGGTGCTATGTGTGCTTCTCGGCTGCCAAGCGGATTGACTCCATCGGTGCTCGCGCCCAGCACGATGTTCCTTGGATCGTTCCCAAATTCTGGTCTTTGAAGTTCAACGCTTGTTTGGCTCACATCCTTAGGGTGACTCAGCATCTTGTCTTTTTATCTATCTCCGGATCATTTCGTCATCTTTCGCTTCTTCTCCTCCCTATCCACGTGCCAACGCAGGAGCTTTGCTACCTTAGGGTCCATGAAATACCGCTGCAGACGAGGAGTGATCGGAAAGTGCCACACCACTTTTCGAGGAGCTTTCTTCCTCTTCTTGTATCGAGTGGCGCGCACACCGGACATATGGTAGACTCCGTGTGCTTGTCCCGATAAATGATGCAATTGTTCATGCACACATGGTATTTCACGGCGGTAAATCCAGAGGACACACGATTTTCTTCGCCTCCTCCAAACTGGTCGGGCACTTGTTCCCCTTGGGAAGGCGTTAGTGCGAGAATGACATGTTCTCGTCGAAGCATGCATCGGTCATTTTGTGTTTTACCTTCATCTCCAGAGCCATGAGCGTTACTTTCGGCGGGTATCCTCGGCCTGCATCCTTCATACAATGGAGTAACCATGTCTAACTCAAGTTGATCCATCTTGGCTTTCTCTCGGCGGCAGCTCTTGCGTTATCCGTCGCTTGAGAAGCAGCTCTTGAATATGAGGGTCCTTCACCCAGCCCATCGATGGTCCAGCGTCGTCGCTCCGCCGGCATCATCATCTTCATGATCATGCCGATCGTCCGCTCGGCATCTTCCTCATCATCATGTCCTGCATCTTCTACATGATGATGTGTACAACATCACCGTCGTGATCATCTCCGGGATTCTTCGTCTTCTCGCCCGCCCGAGCCGCGGTGGTTGTCTTGCTGCCCTTCCTCATTTCTTGCCCGGCCCCCATGGGCGACTTCGTAGTCATCTTCATCACCTTGCCACCGATAGCCATCCATGAAACCACGCAAGAGCAGGTGGTCCCGCACCTGCCGGAATCCGGGTCCGCAATAAGGCTCTTGACTTGCATCTTCTACGGACATCTTATCTCCATCTCGTTCTTTTGAAGCATCTCGCCTTCGCGGACCTCAAAAACCTATTCACGATGCCTTCGGTCATCGTGCGGACCATCAATCGCTGCTGAGGTAGAGCAAAAGCGATATTTTAGAACCAAGAAAAATTTGGCATGACTTTCCCTAAAAATAGGACCAAAAAGAATGCTTAATGCCAAAATTCTGCTTAAACGGAAATGAATCAACATTCGGCAAAATATTGGCAACTATCGCATTTCAAATACCGGTACACCTCCAAACACAAACACATATGCAACACCACAAACATATGCAACACCACGAACATACATAGATCTAGCTAGGTCATAAAAAGTGCATGTGCACATTGTTGTAGGGAGAACAACATAAATATAGCTTCCCCCTTACTTACCTATCAAAACAAGGTAATTTAACCACTTAATTTGAATGAATCCATGGTGGAAATGAGGTGAAAAAGAGGAGGCACCCGAGACAAGGAGGAGGTGGAGAGAATGAAGTGGGGAGAAAGTGAGTGTGGGTAGGGGAGAGGCTGTCCAAAATATCTTGTTGCTGCCCACTTACTAATGGCGCACCAACTCTAAATGCACCATTAGTAATCCAGGTTACTAGTGGCGCACCTTCTGGTGGTGCGCCATTAGTAGTTTTGCAAAAACAAAACATACTAATGGCGCCTTTGTTCACACGGCGCCATTACTAGTTTAAACTAGTAATGGCGCGGTGGAACAAAGGCGCCATTAGTAGTTTTGCAAAAAAAGGAATAAAAAATATAATAAAAAAACAACATTAGTGGCGCACTTTCCGACAGGTGCGCCATTACTAGTTACAACTAGATGGTGTACTGAGTCTTGATGCGCCATTAGTATGTTTGGACATGCGCACTAGTTCAAAAAAAATTTTTGATACTAATGGCGCACCTTGGGCCAGGTGCGCCATTAGTAGTTTCAACTCTAATGGCGTATCAGAAGGTGGTGCGCCATTAGTATATACTAATGGCGCACCGCTTGTCTGGTGCGTCATTAGTGTCAATCCCATCTATAGCCCTTTTTCTAGTAGTGTACCATCCATATTGCACTTGTATCACCATCTCTTCGCCGAACTAGTGCACCTATACAATTTACCATTGTATTGGGTGTGTTGGGGACACAAGAGACTCTTTGTTAGTTGGTTGCAGGGTTGTCTGAGAGAGACCATCCTCATCCTACGCCTCCTATGGATTGATAAACCTTACGTCATCCACTTGAGGGAAATTTGCTACTGTCCTACAAAACTGTGCACTTGCAAGCCCAACAACGTCTACAAGAAGAAGGTTGTGTAGTAGACATCAAGCTCTTTTCTGGCGCCGTTGCCGGGGAGGTGAGTGCTTGAAGGTATATCTTTAGATCTTGCAATCTAATCTTTTTGTTTCTTGTTTTATCGCTTGTTTAGTTTATAAAAGAAAACTACAAAAAAATGGAATTGAGTTTGTCTCATACGCTTCATCTTTTTAATATCTTTCGTGAGTATGATGGAAAGGAAAATTGTGCTCAATTGCTAGAAGAAGAATGCATTAAAATGCTTGGTACTAAATCTTTGAATAATGAGCATTATTGCAATGTTGTTAGTATGAATTCCTTGAATATACATGATGCTAATGATATGCAAAGCTACAAGCTTGGGGATGCTATGTTTGATGAAGATGATATGTTTAGGCCCCGAAGTTTTGATGAGCAAATTTATTATGATGAAAGCATGCCTCCTATTTATGATGATTATATTGATGAAAGTAGGTTTGGAAGAGTGTCAACTTTAGGAAGTAGTGATCCCACTATTTTGGAGGATGTTGAATCTTATTGTGATGAATATGAAAGTAGATTTGGAAGAGTGTCAACTTTATTTAGTGATGATTCCACTATTTCGTAAGAGGTTCCAATTGATTATGAGAACAAAGTTGCTATCTATGATGATTATTGTGATGACTTGTATGCTATTAGGAATAATGATAACCATGAAACTTGTCATCATGATTTTAGTTTTCAATTGGATTATGCCTCACATGATAATTATTTTGTTGAGTTTGCTCCCACTACTATTCATGAGAAGAAATTTGCTTATGTGGAGAGTAGTAAATTTTCTATGCTAGTAGATCATGAAAAGAATGCTTTAGGTGTTGCAATAATTATTATGAGGGAGGAACATATGCTTGTAGGAATTGCAATAATGACAAGTTTCCTATTTATGTGTTGAAAATCTTGAAGCTATGCTTGTTTTATCTTCCTATGCTAGTTGATTATTGTTCCCATAAGTTGTTTGCTCACAAAATCCCTATGCATAGGAAGAGGGTTAGGCTTAAATGTGCTAGTCATATGCTTCATGATGCTCTCTTTATGTTTCAATTCTTATCTTTTATGTGAGCATCATTGTCATCATCATGCCTAGCTAGAAAGGCATTAAAGAAAAGCGCTTGTTGGGAGACAACCCAATATTTACCCTTACTGTTTTTTGTGTCCACATGATTATGCTACTGTAGTAATCATGTTTTATAGCTTTTGTTTCAATAAAGTGCCAAGTAAGACCTTTAGGATAGCTTACAGTGATAGTTGGGTGTTGATCCTGTTGAAAATCTGAAACTTTTGCACCCAGTAAATTAGTTTTTAATTCACAGAAACGTGCTTCTGATCTGATTCTTTTTGCTCTGGATTGGTACACTAATTTATTAGGACTTCCTAATTTGGTAGGATTTTTGGAGTTCCAGAAGTATACGTTTGATACAGATTACTACAGACTGTTCTCTTTTTGACAGATTATGTTTTCTATGTGTTGTTTGCTTATTTTGATGAATCTATGAGTAGTATCGGAGGGTATGAACCATAGATAAGTTGGAATACAGTAGATATTATACGTATATGAATTTAGAATGAGTTCATTATAGTACCTAAGTGGTGGTTTTATTTTCTTATACTAACGGAGCTTACGAGTTTTTGTTGAGTTTTGTGTTGTGAAGTTTTCAAGTTTTGGGTAAAGATTCGATGGAATATGGAATAAGGAGTGGCAAGAGCCTAAGCTTGGGGATGCACAGGCACCCCAAGGTAATATTCAAGGACAACCAAGAGCCTAAGCTTTAGGATGCCCCGGATGGCATCCCCTCTTTCGTCTTCGTTCATCGGTAACTTTACTTGGAGCTATATTTTTATTCACCACATGATATGTGTTTTGCTTGGAGCGGCATTTTTTTTAGTATTAGCTTGATTTTATTTAGAATAATGTTTTTCATCTTTAGTTTCAATAAAAATGTCAAGGATAGCCTTTACCATGCTTATTTTGCTAGTATACATGTTGCTGTTTGAAAACAGAAAGTTTACCGCTGTTGCAAAAATTCCCTAGAAAAGTCAGAGAAAGATATAATGTTGAAACTTTTTGCATATTGATCTCTGATAAATCTTCTACAGCTTAATATTTTACTCATAATTTTTGGAGTTAGGGAAGTATGATGAATCTTGCATTCTTTACAGACTATACTGTTTTGGCAGATTGCTGTTATGGTTGCATTGTTTGCATATGTTTGCTTGTTTAATGATTCTATTTGAGGATAGGATTATTAAATATGCAGAGACATTTGGTATGCAATGTTGAATAATAATTTTAGTGATTTGTTACAGTAGAAAATGATAAGGTTTTTGCATTGGTTTATACTAACTTATCTCACGAGTTCTTGTTGAGTTTGGTGTGGATGAAGCTTTTTGATAAAAAGAGAAACCATGATATGAGAGGAATTAAGGAGACACAAAAGTTCAAGCTTGGGGATGCCCAAGGCACCCCAAGATAATATTTCAAGAAATCTCAAGCATCTAAGCTTGGGGATGCCCCGTGAGGCATCCCGCCTTTCTTCTTCAACAATTATCGGTTAGTATCGGTTGAACCTAAGTTTTTGCTTCTTCACATGAGTTGTGCTATCCTTGTAATGTCATTTTATTTTGTTTTGCTTGCTGTTTGAATAAAATACCAAGATCTGAAATTCTTTATTGAGAGAGAGTCTTCACATAGTTACATAATTATTTAGCTACTCATTGATCTTCACTTATATCTTTTTGGAGTAGTTTGTCATTTACTCGTGTGCTTCACTTATATCCTATGAGTAAATGGTTGAATGAGTTAAATGTCATAAATCTGAAATTATATATGTCTCATTTGCTTATCCCATGGGGAGTAATGGCTTCACATCTAAAAAGTAGAGGTTGTAAATTTATTGAAGGTTAGCAAGCATTGTATTGGTCATTTGAACAATTCATGAAAGAATATTGAAGGAAGAGAGATATCACATATAAATATACTATCCTAGACATCTTTTATAATTGTGAGCACTCATTAAGTATGACATGCTAAAGAGTTCGTGTTGGACAAGGAAGACAACGTAATGGGTTATGTTTTCTCACATATCAGTTAAAGTATATTGTCATGGATCATTCAAACATGTTGAGCTTGCCTTTCCCCCTCATGCTAGCCAAAATTCCTTGCACCAAGTAGAGATACTACTTGTGCTTCCAAATATCCTTAAACCTAGTTTTTGCCATGAGAGTCCACCATACCAACCTATGGATTGAGTAAGATCCTTCAAGTAAGTTGTCATCGGTGCAAGCAATAAAAATTGCTCTCTAAATATGTATGACTTATTAGTGCAGAGAAAATAAGCTTTATACGATCTTGTTATGGAAGCAATAAAAGCGGCGGACTGCATAATAAAGGTCCATATACAAGTGGCAATATAAAGTGACGTTCTTTTGCATTAAGATTTTGTGCATCCAACCAATAAAGCGCATGACAACCTCTGCTTCCCTCTGCGAAGGGCCTATCTTTTACTTTATGTCTTTTACTTTATGCAACAGTCAAGGTGATCTTCACCTTTCCCTTTTTCATTTTATCCTTTGGCAAGCACCTCGTCTTGGAAAGATCCTGATATATATATCCAATTGGATGTAAGTTAGCATGAACTATTATTGTTGACATCACCCAAAGGTGAATATGTTGGGAGGCAACACTATAAGCCCCTATCTTTCTCAGTGTCCGATTAAAACTCCATAACCATTAGTATTACGTGAGTGTTAGCAATTGTAGAAGACTATATGATAGTTGAGTATGTGGAGTTTGCTAAAACGAAGCTCTGACATAGACCCTTATTGAAAATAAGATGAATTGCAATTGTTTGATGACTGAGAATGAAGTTTGCTAGTTTTCAAGAAAGTCTATGGTCTATGCTTTAACATGTGGATAGCTTGTTACTTGATCGTGAGAAGTTTTATGAGATGAACTACTGTTATGACATATAATCATGCTAGAAAAGGCGATTGAAATTATCATTGATCAAACTTGTGCACCTGCTAGCATTCACACTTCATAAATTCTTTCTTTTATCATTTACCTACTCGAGGACGGGCAGGAATTAAGCTTGGGGATGCTGATACGTCTCCAACGTATCTATAATTTATGAAGCATTCATGCTATTTTATTATCTGTTTTGAATGATTACGGGCTTTATTATACACTTTTATATTAATTTTGGGACTAACCTACTAACCGGAGGCCCAGTCCATATTGCTGTTTTATTGCCTGTTTCAGTATTTCGAAGAAAAGGAATATCAAACGGAGTCCAAACGGAATGAAACCTTCGGGAGCGTGATTTTTGGAACGAACATGATCCGGGAGACTTGGATTACAAGCCAGGGAAGCTTCGAGGAGGCCAGGAGATAGGAGGGCGCGCCCACCCCCCTGGGCGCGCGCCCCTGTCTCGTGGGCCCCTCGAGGCTCCCCCGACCGACTTCTTTCGCCTATATATTCCCATATACCCTAAAAACAATAGATCGGGAGTTCCACCGCCGCAAGCCTTTGTAGTCACCAAAAACCTCTCGGGAGCCCGTTCCGGCACCCTGCCGAAGGGGGGATCCCTCACCGGTGGCCATATTCATCATCCCGGCACTCTCCATGACGAGGAGGGAGTAGTTCACCCTCGGGGCTAAGGGTATGTACCAGTAGCTATGTGTTTGATCTCTCTCTCTCTCTCTCTCTCTCTCTCTCTCTCTCTCTCTCTCTCTCTCTCTCTCTCTCGTGTTCTCTCTATGGCACGATCTTGATGTATCGCGAGCTTTGCTATTATAGTTGGATCTTATGATGTTTCTCCCCATCTACTCTCTTGTAATGGATTGAGTTTTCCCTTTGAAGTTATCTTGTCGGATTGAGTCTTTAAGGATTTGAGAACACTTGATGTATGTCTTGCCGTGCTTATCTATGGTGACAATGGGATATCACGTGATCCACTTGATGTATGTTTTGGTGATCAACTTGCGGGTTCCGCCCATGAACATATGCATAGGGGTTGGCACACGTTTTTGTCTTGACTCTTCGGTAGAAACTTTGGGGCACTCTTTGAAGTACTTTGAATAGATGAATCTGAGATTGTGTGATGCATATCGTATAATCATGCCCACGGATACTTGAGGTGACATTGGAGTATCTAGGTGACATTAGGGTTTTGGTTGATTTGTGTCTTAAGGTGTTATTCTAGTATGAACTCTATGATAGATTGAATGGAAAGAATAGCTTCATGTTATTTTACTACGGACTCTTGAATAGATAGAACAGAAAGGATAACTTTGAGGTGGTTTCGTACCCTACCATAATCTCTTCGTTAGTTCTCCGCTATTAGTGGCTTTGGAGTGACTCTTTGTTGCATGTTGAGGGATATTTATATGATCCAAGTATGTTATTATTGTTGAGAGAACTTGCACTAGTGAAAGTATGAACCCTATGCCTTGTTTCCTAGCATTGCAATACCGTTTATGCTCACTTTCATCATTAGTTACCTTGCTGTTTTTGTTGGGTAACGTTGCAGAAAATTAAAAATTTTCCTACGGTTTCACCAAGATCCATCTATGAGTTCATCTAAGCAACGAGTCATGGGAGAGAGATTGCATCTACATACCACTTGTAGATTGCGTGCGGAAGCATTCAAGGGAACGGGGATGATGGAGTCGTACTCGCCGTGATTCAAATCACCGATGACCAAGTGCCGAACGGACAGCACCTCCGCGTTCACCACACGTACGGAACGGACGACGTCTCCTCCTTCTTGATCCAGCAAAGGGAAGGAGAGGTTGAGGAAGAAGGCTCCAGCAGCAGCACGACAGCGTGATGATGGTGGAGAGGCGATCTCAACAGGGCTTCGCCAAGCACTCAGCGGAGGAGGAGAGGTGTTGGGAGGGAGGGCTGCGCCTTGGATGTGTGTTGCAGCCTCCCTCACCCCTCTATTTATAGGGGAAGGGGCAAGGGGGGCCGGCCCCTCTAGATGAGATCTAGAGGGGCGGCCAGGGAGGGGGGCTTGCCCCCAAAGCAAAGGGGGGCGCCCCCACTAGGGTTCCCCCAACCCTAGGCGCATGGGCCCAAGGGGGTGCGCCCAGCCCTCCAGGGTTGGTTCCCTGCCCTGTGGCCCATGAGGCCCTCCGAGAGGGGTGGCCCCTCCGGTGGACCCGGAACCTCTCGGTGGCCCCAGTACAATACCGATATGCCCCGAAACTTTCCGGTGTCCGTATGACAACTTCCCATATATAAATCTTCACCTCCGGACCATTCCGAACTCCTCGTGACGTCCGGGATCTCATCCGGACTCGAACAACATTCGGTAATCACATACAAGTCTTCCTAATAACCCTAGCGTCACCGAACCTTAAGTGTGTAGACCCTACGGGTTCGTGAGACATGCGAACATGACCGAGAGGCGGCTCTCGGTCAATAACCAACAGCGGGATCTGGATACCCATGTTGGCTCCTACATACTCCTCGATGATTTCATCGGATGAACCACGATGTCGAGGATTCAAGCAACCCCGTATACTATTCCCTTTGTCAGACGGTATGTTACTTGCCCGAGATTCGATCGTTGGTATCCCAATACTTCGTTCAATCTCGTTACCGGCAAGTCACTTTACTCGTACCGTAATGCATGATCCCGTGACCAGACACTTGGTCACTTTGAGCTCATTATGATGATGCACTACCGAGTGGGCCCAGTGATACCTCTCCCTAACACGGAGTGACAAATACCAGTCTTGATCCGTGTCAACCCAACAGACACTTTCGGAGATACCTGTAGTGCACCTTTATAGTCACCCAGTTACGTTGTGACGTTTGGTACACCCAAAGCAATCCTACGGTATCCGGGAGTTACACGATCTAATGGTCTAAGGAATAGATACTTGACATTGGAAAAGCTCTAGCAAAACGAACTACACGATCTTGTGCTATGCTTAGGATTGGGTCTTGTCCATCACATCATTCTCCTAATGATGTGATCTCGTTTTCAACGACATCTAATGTCCATAGTCAGGAAACCATGACTATCTTTTGACCAACGAGCTAGTCAACTAGAGGCTTACTAGGGACGTATTGTGTTCTATGTATTCGCACGTGTATTACGATTTCTGGATAATACAATTATAGCATGAATAAAAGACAATTATAATGAACAAGGAAATATAATAATAATCCTTTTATTATTGCCTCTAGGGCATATTTCCAACAGTCTCCCACTTGCACTAGAGTCGATAATCTATTTACATTGTGATGAATCGAACACCCATAGAGTTCTGGTGTTGATCATGTTTTGCCCGCGGAAGAGGTTTAGTCAACGGATCTGCGACATTCAGATCCGTATGCACTTTGCAAATTTCTATGTCTCCATCTTGAACATTTTCACGGATGGAGTTGAGCGGCAACTTGATGTGCCTGGTCTTCTTGTGAAACCTGGGCTCCTTGGCAAGTGCAATAGCTCCGGTGTTGTCACAGAAGAGTTTGATCGGCCCGACGCATTGGGTATGACTCCTAGGTCGGTGATGAACTCCTTCACCCAAATTGCTTCATGCGCTGCCTCCGAGGCTGCCATGTACTCCGCTTCACATGTAGATCCCGCCACGACGCTGCTTGCAGCTGCACCAGCTTCTCGCTCCACCATTCAACATACACACGTATCCGGTTTGTGACTTAGAGTCATCCAGATCTGTGTCTAAGCTAGCGTCGGCGTAACCCTTCGATGACGAGCTCTTCTTCACCTCCATAAGCGAGAAACATGTCCTTTGTCCTTTTCAGTACTTCAGGATATTCTTGACCGCTATCCGGTGTTCCTTGCGGGATTACTTTGGTACCTACCTACCAAACTTATGGCAAGGTTTACATCGATGCGGTACACAACATGGCATACATAATAGATCCTATGGCTGAGGCATAGGGATGACACTCATCTCTTCTTTATCTTTTGCCGTGGTCGGGCATTGAGCCGAGCTCAATCTCACACCTTGCAGTACAGGCAAGAACCCTTTCTTGGACTGATCCATTTTGAACTTCTTCAAAATCTTATCAAGGTATGTGCTTTGTGAAAGACCTATGAGGCGTCTCGATCTATCTCTATAGATCTTGATGCCTAATATGTAAGCAGCTTCTCCAAGGTCCTTCATTGAAAAACTTTTATTCAAGTAGGCCTTAATGCTGTCCAAGCGTTCTATATAATTTCCCATCAAAAGTATGTCATCTACATATAATATGAGAAATGCTACAGAGCTCCCACTCACTTTCTTGTAAACGCGGGCTTCTCCATAAGTCTGCATAAACCCAAACTCTTTGATCATCTCATCAAAGCGAATGTTCCAACTCCGAGATGCTTGCACTAGTCCATAAATGGATCGCTGGAGCTTGCATACCTTGTTAGCATTCTTAGGGTCGACAAAACCTTCGGCTGCATCATATACAGTTCTTCCTTAAGATAGCCGTTAAGGAATGCCGTTTTGGCGTCCATTTGCCATATCTCATAATCATAGTATGCGGCAATTGCTAACATGATTGGACGGACTTCAACCGTTCACGGAGAGAAAGTCTCATCATAGTCAACCCCTTGAACTTGCCGATAACCTTTAGCGACAAGTCGAGCTTTATAGATGGTAACATTACCATCCGCGTCCGTCTTCTTCTTAAAGATCCATTTGTTTTCTATCGCTCGCAGATCATCGGGCAAGTCTGTCAAAGTCCATACTTTGTTTTCATACATGGATCCTATCTCGGATTGCATGGCTTCAAGCCATTTGTTGGAATCCGGGCCCGCCATCGCTTCTTCATAGTTCGAAGGTTCACCGTTGTCTAACAACATGATTTCCAGGACAGGGTTGCCATACCACTCTGGTGTGGGACGTGTCCTTGTGGACCTACGAAGTTTAGTAGCAACTTCATCCGAAGTACCTTGATCATCATCATTAATTTCCTCTCCAGTAGGTGTAGGCACCACAGGAAAATTTTCCTGAGCTGCACTACTTTCCGCTTCAAGAGGTAGTACTTCATCGAGTTCTACTTTCCTCCCACTTACTCCTTTCGAGAGAAACTCTTTTTCAAGAAAGGATCCGTTCTTGGCAACAAAGATCTTGCCTTCGGACCTAAGGTAGAAGGTATACCCAATGGTGTCCTTAGGGTATCCTATGAAGACGCATTTTTCCGACTTGGGTTCGAGCTTTTCAGGTTGAAGTTTCTTGACATAAGCATCGCATCCCCAAACTTTCAGAAACGATGGCTTAGGTTTCTTCCCAAACCATAATTCATACGGTGTCGTCTCAACGGATTTAGACGGTGCCCTATTTAAAGTGAATGTAGCTGTCTCTAGAGCGTATCCCCAAAATGATAGCGGTAAATCGGTAAGAGACATCATAGATCGCACCATATCCAATAGAGTGCGATTACGACGTTCGGACACACCGTTACGCTGAGGTGTTCTAAGCGGCGTGAGTTGTGAAATGATTCCACATTTTCTTAAGTTTGTACCAAATTCGTGACTTAAATATTCTCCTCCATGATCCAATCGTAAGAATTTTATCTTTCGGTCACGTTGATTCTCTACCTCATTCTGAAATTCCTTGAACTTTTCAAAGGTCTCAAACTTGTGTTTCATCAAGTAGACATACCCATATCTACTCAAGTCATTAGTGAGAGTGAGAACATAACGATATCCTCCATGAGCCTCAACGCTCATTGGACCTTTTACATCGGTATGTATGATTTCCAATAAGTTGGTTGCTCGCTCCATTGTCCCGGAGAATGGAGTCTTGGTCATTTGCCCATGAGGCATGGTTCGCATGTGTCAAATGATTCATAATAGAGACTCTAAAAGTCCATCAGAATGGAGCTTCTTCATGCGCTTGACACCAATGTGACCAAGGCGGCGGTGCCACAAGTATGTGGGACTATCGTTATCAACTTTACATCTTTTGGTATTCACACTATGAATATGTGTAATATTACGTTCGAGATTCATTAAGAATAAACCATTGACCATCGGAGCATGACCATAAAACATATCTCTCATATAAATAGAACAACCATTATTCTCGGATTTAAATGAGTAGCCATCTCGCATTAAGCGAGATCCTGATACAATGTTCATGCTCAAACTTGGCACTAAATAACAATTATTGAGGTTTAAAACTAATCCCATAGGTAAATGTAGAGGTAGCGTGCCGACGGCGATCACATCGACCTTGGAACCATTCCCGACACGCATCGTCACCTCGTCCTTCGCCAGTCTCCGTTTATTCCGCAGCTCCTGCTGTGAGTTACAAATATGAGCAACGACACGGTATCAAACACCCGGGAGTTACTACGAGTACTGGTAAGGTACACATCAATTACATGTATATCAAATATACCTTTAGTGTTGCGGCCTTCTTGTCCGCTAAGTATTTGGGGCAGTTCCGCTTCGATGGCCCTTCCCTTTGCAATAAAAGCACTCTGTCTCGGGCTTGGGTCCATTCTTTGACTTCTTCCGGCAACTTGCTTGCGGCGCGCAACATCCTTGCCGTCCTTCTTGAAGTTCTTCTTACCCTTGCCCTTCTTGAACTTAGTGGTTTTATTAACCATCAACACTTGATGTTCTTTCTTGATTTCAACCTCTGCTGACTTCAGCATTGAGAATACTTCAGGAATGGTCTTCACCATCCCCTGCATATTGTAGTTCATCACAAAGCTCTTGTAGCTTGGTGGGAGCGACTGAAGGATTCTGTCAATGACCGCCTCATCCGGGAGGTTAATGTCCAGCTGGGACAGGCGGTTGTGCAACCCAGACATTTTGGGTATGTGCTCACTGACAGAACTGTTTTCCTCCATCTTACAACTATAGAACTTGTCGGAGACTTCATATCTCTCGACCCGGGCATGAGCTTGGAAAACCATTTTCAGCTCCTCGAACATCTCAGATGCTCCGTGTTGCTCAAAACGCTTTTGGAGCCCCGGTTCTAAGCTGTAAAGCATGCCGCACTGAACGAGGGAGTAATCATCAGCACGAGACTGCCAAGCATTCATAATGTATTGGTTCTCTAGGATGGGTGCTTCACCTAGCGGCGCTTCTAGGACATATTGTTTCTTGGCTGCTATGAGGATGATCCTCAGGTTCCGGACCCAGTCCGAATAGTTGCTGCCATCATCTTTCAGCTTGGTTTCTCTAGGAGCAGCGTTGAAGTTCATGTTGACATGGCGTTGGCCATTTGATCTACAAGACATATTTTGCAAAGACTTTAGACTAAGTTCATGATAATTAAGTTCATCTAATCAAATATTTAATGAACTCCCACTCAGATTGACATCCTCTAGTCATCTAAGCGTTACGATCCGAGTCGACTAGGCGTGTCCGATCATCACGTGAAACGGACTAGTCATCATCGGTGAACATCTCCATGTTGATCGTATCTTCCATCGACTCATGTTCGACCTTCGGTCTCTTGTGTTCCGAGGCCATGTCGCACATGCTAGGCTCGTCAAGTTAACCCTAAGTGTTTTGCATGTGTAAAACTGTCTTACACCCGTTGTATGTGAACGTAAGGATCTATCACACCCGATCATCACGTGGTGCTTCGAAACGACGAACTTTAGCAACAGTGCACAATTAGGGGGAACACTTTCTTGAAATTATTATAAGGGATCATCTTATTTACTACCGTCGCTCTAAGTAAACAAGATGCATAAACATAATAAACATCACATGCAATTATATAAAGTAGTGACATGATATGGCCAATATCATATAGCTCCTTCGATCTCCATCTTCGGGGCTCCATGATCATCTTGTCACCGGCATGACACCATGATCTCCATCATCATGATCTCCATCATCGTGTCTTCATGAAGTTGTCACACCAACGACTACTTCTACTTCTATGGCTAACGCGTTTAGCAATAAAGTAAAGTAATTTACATGGCGTTCTTCAATGACACGCAGGTCATACAAAATAAGACAACTCCTATGGCTCCTGCCGGTTGTCATACTCATCGACATGCAAGTCGTGATTCCTATTACAAGAACATGATCTCATACATCACAATATATCATTCATCATTCATCACAACTTCTGGCCATATCACATCACATGACAATTGCTGCAAAAACAAGTTAGACGTCCTCTAATTGTTGTTGTATCTTTTACGTGGCTGCAATTGGGTTCTAGCAAGAACGTTTTCTTACCTACGAATAACCACAACATGATTTTGTCAACTTCTATTTACCCTTCATAAGGACCCTTTTCATCTAATCCGCTCCAACTAAAGTAGGAGGGACAGACACCCGCTAGCCACCTTATGCAACTGGTGCATGTCAGTCGGTGGAACCTGTCTCACGTAAGCGTACGTGTAAGGTCGGTCCGGGCCGCTTCATCCCACAATACCGCTGAAGCAAGAAAAGACTAGTAGCGGCAAGCAAGTTGACAAGATCTACGCCCACAACAAAATTGTGTTCTACTCATGCAATAGAGAACTACGCATAGACCTAGCTCATGATGCCACTGTTGGGTAACGTTGCAGAAAATTAAAATTTTTCCTACGGTTTCACCAAGATCCATCTATGAATTCATCTAAGCAACGAGTCATGGGAGAGAGATTGCATCTACATACCACTTGTAGATTGCGTGCGGAAGCGTTCAAGGGAACGGGGATGATGGAGTCGTACTCGCCGTGATTCAAATCACCGATGACCAAGTGCCGAACGAACAGCACTCTGCATTCAACACACGTACGGAACGGACGACGTCTCCTCCTTCTTGATCCAGCAAAGTGTAACGCCCCCGATGCGGCTATATCTCCCACGTGTCGAGGCACGACTTAGAGGCATAACCGCATTGAAAGCAATGTCGCAAGTGAGGTAATCTTCACACAACCCATGTAATAATTAAGGAAAGAGATACATAGTTGGCTTACGATCGCCACTT